>CM065704.1:37616614-37626614 GCA_017654935.2 Phymorhynchus buccinoides
ACAGCGGTGGTACTCACGTGGCGCTGGCAGGCCACAATGACCAGTCCATAGTGAGCGTCCATGGCTTTGGGAGCGGAGTCCAACTTGATGACACCATCTTCGCTGACAGGGGTCAGGTCCATGCTGGCAGAGGTACTGAGGCTCTTGAAGGTGTGGCTGGTGGCCAACAGGCAGTGTTTGATACAAACAAGCAGACACGAGACCAGAGGAGAAAGTGACATTTCCTGGAAAGCTCTTTGTCTAAGTCCCTGGTTGTCCTATAAAATCCTGATTCTCATTCAAGAATTTTTTCGCAAATTCTGATCGCTTCTCGGCCTTTTGGCTAAGACAGTGATTCAGGAACATAAATTTTTGTTTATACCCTGGTTGGTTTGTTCAGCCCGTCGTACATGGCGAAAGCCGATACGCGACGTTAAACTGAACTTCCATCCAAGAATATTTTTTTTTTAGGGATTACTTTATAGTCACAGAGGCAGGCATCTCTGTGAAATTTGGGTTGCTCCCACCTGGAGAGCGCGTCGCAGCCAGAGGCGTGCCACCCTTTTTTTCTGCATGCGATTTTTTGTGTGACTGATGAGGAAGGAAAGGGGGTGTGGGGGGTAAATTTTGACTAAATGACAACTTTTTCGTTTCGTTGCCACTGGGTTTAACGTGTGCTAAGTGCATGGGCACACAGGACCTCGGTTTATCGTCTCATCCGAAAGACTCCACGTTCAGACCGTAAGGCCTAGTGCAAAGTGTGAGGAAAAATCCCCCTGTACCCAGCTTCAAACTTGGGGTTTACTTGATACGAGGCGAACGCGTTACCACTGTACCACTCTACACCAATTAGAACTTTTAATGAAGTGGCTGTTGGAAGTGGGCTTCATCTGAATGGGTTGAACATGCCACATTGGCTGGTGGATTTGAGTGGCAACTGGGGCATGATTGCTTTGTTCATGCTTCCATCAGCCACTCCCAGTCTACACCCCCCCCCCCCCCCCCCACCCCCCCATTTCTCAGAGGATTTACACTTATCTCAAGAACTTTGGCTTTGACATTTCCTGAAATGAGTAAACTTTCTGAAAAAACTCATGTCTGAAAAGGGACGGCCACACGTATACATGCAATATACGTTGTACATGTGCGATTTCTATCCAACTGCAATCTGACTGCGACGATGTCTGTGAGGCATGGTTCACGTGAAATACTTCCGTCTTATCATACTGTATTTTATGGACTATAAGGGACTGCGACGATGTCTGTGAGGCATGGTTCACGTGAAATACTTCCGTCTTATCATACTGTATTTTATGGACTATAAGGGACTGCGACGATGTCTGTGAGGCATGGTTCACGTGAAATACTTCCGTCTTATCATACTGTATTTTATGGACTATAAGGTACACAGGATTAATAAGCGCACTCTGAAATTTTACAAAAACAATTTTATTATTTTATTATTAATATTATGTTCTTACTATTTTATTGGTCATAATATTATTGTAAGGCGCAAGATCCCCGTGGGGATACCGGGGGGGGGGGGGGGTCTTTCGTACAAATAGTTCCCCCATCTTCTGGAAGTTCTGTGCTTGTAACTTCCTCTAATCTGCCACTCTCTTTGACTCTGCCTTTTCCCTTTGCTTTCTATCATCTGCTATCTTTCTCACTTATTGGCCCCATTCTCCTGCCTTTAAAAAAAAAAATCTTCCAAACAATTTTTCTCAATTGAGCTCCTCTCAAATCCGAATGTGTCGGCTGTACGCAGCGGGGAGACCAGTGAAAACTGAAAACCGGACACATACGTACCTTACCCATTATGGCTATATGGCCTGGGAACGCAGAAGAAGAAGAAGACGTAAGGCGCAAAAGTCTCAGTCAGGGAAAAAAGTGTCACTTTATATATAGTCCGTAAAATACTGTACCGGTGTGAAGAGAATATTCTACCTCATGAAATAAGTACCCATTCCTCATTCGAATTGTTTGCTTGTCCGCCATTGTGAATTTTACGAAACTAAGTGGCATGGCTTTGTACATCGATTTCTCGGCAAAGATGTAGATTTACACCCTCCTGCTCTATTTCTTGGTTCTTTCCGTGGTTAGGGTTAGGGATAGGGTTAGGATGGTTATTGTTCGCATGCGAAGGGTACTCATTCCATGGGAGCTACTTATTTCTCATGACACCGGTAATTCTGCTCTTTTCCTTCTCTATACTCATGTAGACTCCCAATGCACGAATCTCATAAAATGTCTGATACAAGAACAGAGATATTTGTGACAGTGCATGGATTTTGGAAAATGGATAATGGAATTTTGGCATAAATTGAGATTTTAATTTCTCATAGTGGAGCACATATTCTTTGTTAGTACACAAAAAAACCGAATTGAGTTATCTTGTCTCGCTTTTAATTTATAATTATTGGAAATTTGGCATTCGAAATAGATCAATTGCAGAAATTGAGCATAGAAGATTGCCTTTGCCTCTTTGTTTCTATTGACTTGATTTAGAAAACAATCAAATAAACAAAGAAAACATTCAAAATTGTCTTTTATGTTGTGGATGCTGGTAGAACACATACAAATATACAAAACATATGCCCTAAACAGAAAATTGATATTTTTGGAGTTGTTGACTATTTTTGGCTTTTGCTAAAAACATTCTGAGCGACTTCTGTAGGTTTTTCCCATGCACCATCACATTTTATTAGATTTGTGTACGGAGGACTCTAAATTTAGTGAACAAAACTAGTAGGATTTCAACAGAAAGGTAGTATTTCACGAGAATCATGCCTCACAAATGGCACAGTTGGGTCGCAGTTTGATCGTGCTGTATGCAGTGTGGCGGCCCCCTTCACGCAAAGACTGATCACTGCCTAGTGTGAGTGAAGCCAGATCTTAACTCATTCAAGTCGTTCCAGCCATATATGTGCGGAATTAATAGATATAGCTGTCAATTTAATGCATTTGCTCCAAGGGAAGTAAATCTGTATGCAGACCATACATTGGCCACTTCTAAACTCGCTTCACTCCCTTAGACCACAATTTTGCCTCTGACTTTGTTTTTGTAGTGGTTTGTTGTGGGGAAACCAATTGGTGTAGATAGTTTTTTTTATATAAAGTCTATATATAAAAAAAAAGTCTGATCTGCCACTTCCCTATGTCTAAACCTGAAGTAAAAACCTGTAATCTTCTTTCATTTCTTGTTTTGTATATGTATGTTTTGTTTGTGTGCATGGCTGGAGTGATTTGTGATTTTTTTAATAATAATTCAAAATCGTTGCGATGCGAATCAGTTAAACCTGCCATCCCCACCTCTACTTGACAGGTATGCTAAAGTGTGAGTGGTAGCTGTTTGATTGCCCTGCTGAACCTGTCATTCCCGCCTGGACAGGCATGCTAAAGGGTGAGTGGTAGCTGTTTGATTGCCCTGCTGAACCTGTCACTCCCCCTGGACCTGCTAAAGACCCAGTGGTAGCTGTGTCATTGCCCCCCTGGACAGGCATGCTAAAGGGTGAGTGGTAGCTGTTTGATTGCCCTGCTGAACCTGCCACTCCCCCCTGGACAGGCATGCTAAAGGGTGAGTGGTAGCTGTTTGATTGCCCTGCTGAACCTGTCACTCCCCCCTGGACAGGCATGCTAAAGGGTGAGTGGTAGCTGTTTGATTGCCCTGCTGAACCTGCCACTCCCCCCTGGACAGGCATGCTAAAGGGTGAGTGGTAGCTGTTTGATTGCCCTGCTGAACCTGTCATTCTCGCCTGGACAGGCATGCTAAAGGGTGAGTGGTAGCTGCTTGATTGCCCTGCTGAACCTGTCACTCCCGCCTGGACAGGCATGCTAAAGGGTGAGTGGTAGCTGTTTGATTGCCCTGCTGAACCTGTCATTCCTCCTTCGACAGGCATGCTAAAGGGTGAGTGGTAGCTGTTTGATTGCCCTGCTGAACCTGCCACTCTCCCCTGGACAGGCATGCTAAAGGGTGAGTGGTAGCTGCTTGATTGCCCTGCTGAACCTGTCATTCTCGCCTGGACAGGCATGCTAAAGGGTGAGTGGTAGCTGTTTGATTGCCCTGCTGAACCTGCCACTCCCCTTCGGACAGGCATGCTAAAGGGTGAGTGGTAGCTGTTTGATTGCCCTGCTGAACCTGTCATTCTCGCCTGGACAGGCATGCTAAAGGGTGAGTGGTAGCTGTTTGATTGCCCTGCTTAACCTGTCATTCCTCCTTCGACAGGCATGCTAAAGGGTGAGTGGTAGCTGTTTGATTGCCCTGCTGAACCTGTCACTCCCCCTGGACTGTCATGCTAAAGGGTGAGTGGTAGCTGTTTGATTGCCCTGCTGAACCTGTCACTCCCCCTGGACTGTCATGCTAAAGGGTGAGTGGTAGCTGTTTGATTGCCCTGCTTAACCTGTCATTCCTCCTTCGACAGGTATGCTAAAGGGTGAGTGGTAGCTGTTTGTTTGGCCTGCTGAACCTGTCATTCCTCCTTCGACAGGCATGCTAAAGGGTGAGTGGTAGCTGTTTGTTTGGCCTGCTGAACCTTCCACTCTTCCTAAGACAGGCATGCTAAAGGGTGAGTGGTAGCTGTTTGATCAGCCTGCTGAACCGGCCACTCCCCCCTGGACAGGTATGCTAAAGAGTGAGTGGTAGGAACAGATGCCAGTGATGTGGCTTCAAGCCTGGAGCCCAGTGTTATGTGTTTGTGTATTGCTAAGCTAAGTGTTTCTGCAACACAGGGATTTTGCTTTAAGATTCTATGCTAATAGAGTGGCACAGAGGTAATGCGTTCGCCTCGTATACAATAAACCAGAGTTTGAACCTGGGTACAGGGCATTTTTCATCTCACTCGATCTCCACTAGGCCTTACGGTCTGAACATGGAGTCTTTTGGATGAGACGATAAATCGAGGTCCCGTGTGCCCATGCACTTAGCACACATTAAACCCAGTAGCAACAAAAAAGTTGTCATTTGGTTCAAATTTACCCCCCCCCCCTTTCCTTCCTCATCAGTCACACAAAAATAGCATGCAAATTAAAAACAATTTAAAAAAGGGTGGCGTGCCTCTGACTGTGACGTGGGAGCAACCCGAATTTCACAGACGCCTCTGTGACTATAAAGTACCTTGAGTACCAAATAACATTAACATTAACGAACTCAAAAATCTTTTGGACGAAAACCCAAATTTGAAATTTTTCTACAAAAGTTTTGATGAATAAAGAAAGCCATTGCTAAAAATAAAAAAATGAAAAATTACTTTTTGATTAGTTTTATTTGAAGGAGACGCAAGCAGCTTTAATAAAAACATATATAAAAAATAAAATTCATTGAGACAAAAGGGCCGCGAGGCCTATAAATAACCCTAATCTACCTACCTACCTACCTACCAAATAATAGGATGAAACGTCATCTCTAGAGTAATTGTTGTTTGTGTCTCCCTAGAGTTTCTCTAGAGTTTTTTGGGTTTTTTAAATTGTTCTTATTAGGGAGATGCAACCAGGCAGTGGGCGGATGCCTCGTGCCTCCATTCGGGGAGCTGGATGACCCAGCTCTTCACGAGTCTCTTCCCGTAGGCTCTTTTGCATAAATAGTTCCCCCACTATTCTGTTATCATGTTATCTCAGGTCTATATATTTGACTCAGCACCACGAAAGGGACATTAAGTCGTCGGGCTAGTTTTTCACAACAGGCTTGCAAAGTCAAAAATCTCATTTTTTGTCCATTTTGAGTTACGAATATTTTCGTGATCTCTAACACCGTATCTTTCATATTGATAAAAGATAATCTTTAATACGGTCTCTAAATGGTCTTATAAGGGCTTTAAAACGAGTAGGTCAATGCATTTTCTTCAGCTAGACTTTAGACAGTGTTTTTTCAAAATGGCCGACACTTACCCTACTATCCCCCGAAGACGGAGTGTGGCTGCCCA
Organism: Phymorhynchus buccinoides; assembly: GCA_017654935.2. Lineage (NCBI taxonomy): Eukaryota > Metazoa > Mollusca > Gastropoda > Neogastropoda > Raphitomidae > Phymorhynchus > Phymorhynchus buccinoides. The sequence goes on from CM065704.1 coordinate 37,622,512, forward strand.
CATGGCGGGGTAATCAAAAACGGTCACACACGTAATGTTCTCATCCCTAGCTGATGCATTTGTACCTTAGTGTTCAAGTGCTTATCGCTGTTGGGATGATCCCTGGAGTCTTTTAGCCAGGGTAAGCCAACCAACCAACCAACCAACTTACCCTACTAACTTTAAAGACCCACCACGTCACGTGTCAAAATCACGGTTTTCACGTGTTTTCTCTCTTATAGCTGGTAAGAAATCTTAAGAAATCTTCCTAGCATAAGAGGGAATGTGACACGTGACGTGGGGGGTCTTTAAATGCTCATAACTATGGAACGGAAAAAGATACAAGAATGGTTCTTGTATCATTAGAAAGAACATTGACTGAAGTTTTCAAACGTGTAATCTTCTCAGAATGGTCAGTTTGACACCTATTGTCCCTGGGTCACATGTTCAGAATGGACAATGGTCAGTTTGACACCTATTGTCCCTGGGTCACATGTTCAGAATGGACAATGGTCAGTTTGACACCTATTGTCCCTGGGTCACATGTTCAGAATGGACAATGGTCAGTTTGACACCTATTGTCCCTGGGTCACATATTCAGAATGGACAATGGTCAGTTTGACACCTATTGTCCCTGGGTCACATATTCAGAATGGACAATGGTCAGTTTGACACCTATTGTCCCTGGGTCACATATTCAGAATGTACAATGGTCAGTTTGACACCTATTGTCCCTGGGTCACATATTCAGAATGGACAATGGTCAGTTTGACACCTATTGTCCCTGGGTCACATATTCAGAATGGACAATGTTGAAATAGCTACATGCAATATGTAACATTGGGTACCCCCAGTTTTTAACAAAACAATGTTAATTGACTTGTTACCTGTCCCAGCTAAGGAAGTTGTGGTATCCTTGGAACGGTATCTCTACAATGGAGGTGCTAATGAAGTTTCTACAGCTGAACGACAAACAGCTCCTGCAACACAGCAAACGCCTCACGTTATTATAATATACAGGATGTCCTTGGAACAGTATCTCTGCAATGGAGGTGCTGCTGATGTTTCTACAGCTGAATGACACACAGCTCCTACAACACAGCAAAGGCCTCACATTATTATAATATACAGGATGTCCTTGGAACGGTATCTCTGCAATGGAGGTGCTGCTGATGTTTCTACAGCTGAATGACACACAGCAAAGGCCTCACATTATTATAATATACAGGGTATCCTTGGAACGGTATCTCTGCAATGGAGGTGCTGCTGATGTTTCTACAGCTGAATGACACACAGCAAAGGCCTCACATTATTATAATATACAGGGTATCCTTGTAACGGTATCTCTGCAATGGAGGTGCTGCTGATGTTTCTACAGCTGAATGACACACAGCAAAGGCCTCACATTATTATAATATACAGGGTATCCTTGGAACGGTATCTCTGCAATGGAGGTGCTGCTGATGTTTCTACAGCTGAATGACACACAGCTCCTACAACACAGCAAAGGCCTCACATTATTATAATATACAGGGTATCCTTGGAACGGTATCTCTGCAATGGAGGTGCTGCTGATGTTTCTACAGCTGAACGTCACACAGCAAACACCTCACATTATAATATACAGGGTATCCTTGGAACGGTATCTCTGCAATGGAGGTGCTGATGATGTTTCTACAGCTGAACGACACACAGCAAACACCTCACATTATTATAATATACAGGGTATCCTTGTAACGGTATCTCTGCAATGGAGGTGCTGATGATGTTTCTACAGCTGAACGACACACAGCTCCTGTAACACAGCAAACGCCTCACGTTATTATAATATATAGGGTGTCCTTGGAACGGTATCTCTGCGATGGAGGTGCTGATGAAGTTTCTACAACTGAATGACAAACAGCTTCTGCAACACAGCAAAGGCCTCACGTTATTATAATATCGTCGGTGAAATTAAAACAACTCATATCTCAGTTTTTTTTAGGGGTTTGAGTTAGATCTGCAATGGAGGTGCTGCTGATGTTTCTACAGCTGAACGACACACAGTCAACTCTCTAATTTGTTCCCGCCACCTTCCACCACGTATCTCTAACGACTTTCTATCTGGGGTAAATGAGGTTGTGAAAATAGAAAAAAACCTCCTAAGTCCCAAATTCAGATCTTGTTAAGGACAAAAAAATCGTATCTTTGTTCTTTTCAAGTCTAACCAAAACATTTTTGGAGAAATGTTAATGAAATGCAGGAGTAAACTCGCAATGTCTGGAACAACATATTCATCATAATTAATTAATTATGGTCATTGCGGTTTATTTTTAAAAGTTTTTTTCAATTTTTCTCAAAACTACCAAAATTGAGATACGAGGTTTTAGAATTTCACCGACGATTTATAGGGTTTCCTTGGAACGGTATTTCTGCGACGGAGGTGCTGATGATGTTTCTACAGCAGAATGACACACAGCAAAGGCCTCACGTTATTATAATATAGAGGGTTTCCTTGGAACGGTATTTCTGCGACGGAGGTGCTGATGATGTTTCTACAGCAGAATGACACACAGCAAAGGCCTCACGTTATTATAATATAGAGGGTGTCCTTGGAACGGTATTTCTGCGACGGAGGTGCTGATGATGTTTCTACAGCAGAATGACACACAGCAAAGGCCTCACGTTATTATAATATGCAGGGTGTCCTTGGAACGGTATTTCTGCAATGGTAGTGCTGATGATGTTTCTACAGATGAATGACACACAGCAAAGGCCTCACGTTATTATAATATACAGGATGTCCTTGGAACGGTATCTCTGCAATGGTAGTGCTGATGATGTTTCTACAGATAAATGACACGCAACATATCATAATATACAGGATGTCCTTGGAACGGTATCTCTGCAGTGGAGGTGCTGATGGTGTTTCTACAGCTGAGCAGCACAGCAAAAGCCTCGCATCATTATAATAATTATTATTAACAATAATAATACAAGAGTCATGCTTTCAGCTAGTCTGCTTATAGATTTGTCGTAAGACATACAATACATACTTATACCGTATTTTTCTGACTATAAGGTGATACTTTTCCCTCAGACTCAAACTCTGCGCCTTACACTGTGACTGATAAAATAGTAAAACAATATAGTAACAAAATCTGAAATTGGGGCAACATTTTGGGGGTGCGCCTTAAACAAAGGTGCGCCTTATAGTCCCAAAAATACGGTAAATGTAAGCGATTGAAAAAGAAAAGAAAGAAAGATATATAAATGTACTTTTTCTTGGAGTTTAAAATGTTTACTTCTTTAACGTCTGTGTACACGTTAACATATTCACAAAATCTCTACTTCCCCATGGCAACACAGTGTTAGGCCACTAATGATTTAAACTCACTGTGTTGTCATGGGGAAATGGTGATATTTTGTGAATATGTTAACGTGCATAGTAGATACCTCTAGGAATTCATATTCCACACACAGTGAAACACAGCTTTCTCATAAGGCAATTAAAAATTTAACTCTTAATTCTGAGTCGTATGATCGATCACTTTTTTCTTCTTCTGACTTTTCACTGTTCCAGATCTTCATATCAGATCCAGTCAACTCATGTGACCTTTTTTCACTAAGATCCTATTTTCAGCCCTCTAGAACAGATCTGAATGAAATTCTGCTTAACGTCCTCCGGTCTTGAACAGACACATATGGGACATTAGTACATACAAAAAAGTTTGGGAACGATCCCGGAGGCAATGCCCGAAGGCAGTGCAACACCAGGAAAGTCCCAAATGTTTAACAATACAGATGTAACTCTAAGAACAGATCTATCTCTCTTTCTCTTTTTAAACAAACCCTTTAGGATGAGATTAGCAAAGACATAGGTTTACAGCAATAATGTGTCCAGCCCAAATCTACATAAAACCTTTTTCGGAGTAGGGGCACGGAGCTAGCTATTGGCTGAGAGTTTTGTTTCATAAAACCTAAGTGAAATCTTTAGGCCTAATCCAGTACAGTTCAATAAAGTCCAGCATTACCCTTCCTTCGGTTTGTCAAAGACAGACGCAAACTTCAGGGTGAGGTCAGCACAGACGTAGGCCAGAAGGTGTCCGGCTAAGACCATGTCCACTACGTCTCCCGGATGGTCA
>CM065704.1:37631614-37663781 GCA_017654935.2 Phymorhynchus buccinoides
CGTCCGGCAGACGTCATTATCATCATCATCATCATCTGTAGTTGTCATTGTTAACTCATTCGCATAGCAACGATTTTGAATTATTAAAATAAAAAACACAAATCACTCCAGCCATACACACAAACAAAACATACATAAACAAAAGGAGAAATGAAAGAAGATTACATGTTTTTTACTTCAGGTTTAGATATAGGGAAGTGGTAGATCAGACTTTTTCATATATAGACTTTATATAGAAAAACTCTCTACACCGATTGGTTTCCCCACAACAAAAGCAAAGTCAGAGGCAAAATTGTGGTATAAGGGAGAAAAGCGAGTTTAGAAGTGACCAAATATGTGCACACATATTTACTTCCCTTGAAGCAAATGTATCAAATTGACAGCTATCTATTAATTCCGGACATATATGGCCGGAATGACTTGAATGAGTTAAAATCATGATCATTATCACTATCATCCACAACATCAGGGTCAATATGTATCAAAGGCCACTTCGGACGTTAGTCATAAAACACAGTGACCAGCTGCTTTTTGTTCGACAGTGATAAAAATAGCAAAAATCTGTGTCTGAATGACAACACAGACACAGAGAATGATTTGTGAATGCATGCACACACATTAACATACCGTACAAGAGTTCCAGACTGCACGTCAAATATCTTCGCTGTTCTATCGCCAGATACTGTTACTACTTGCTTGTCATCGGGACTAAAACACAGCTAAAAAAACAACCAGAATGTATGTGAGTGTGTGTGTGAGCATGTCTGTGTGTGTCTGTGTGTGTGATTGATGTAAGCAACAACAAAAAACACACCACAATGTACATGTGTGTGAGTGTGTGTGTACGTATGTGTGTGTGTGTGTGTGTGTGTGTGTGTGTGTGTGTGTGTGTCTGTGTGTGTGTGTATGTGTGTGTGTCTGTCTCTGTGTGTGTGTGTCTGTCTGTGTGTGTGTGTGTGTGTGTGTGTGTGTGTGTGTGTGTGTATGTGTGTGTGTCTGTCTCTGTGTGTGTGTGTGTGTGTGTGTGTATGTGTGTGTGTGTGTGTGTGTGTGTGTGTGTGTGTGTGTGTGTGTGTGTGTGTGTGTGTGTGTGTGTGTGTGTGTGTGTGTGTAATGTAAGTAATAATCATAAAATTATATCCTGTGTCATACAGGATTTTTAAAGCGACATTCAGATATTTTAACAAATGTGTGTGTGTTTGTATGGGTTTTCTTCTCCATTCCTTTACGTATCACATTTTCTGTTACAATTTACAATAATGAATGCTGAATATACGTTAAAAGTTATGACAGAAATTACCAATTCATGTTTCCAACTATTCAAGACTAGACTATCATGTATAGTTTAAGATTTGTTTAAGGCAATTTTATCAATATAGATGCAGGCACATAAAATGTAAACCAAGCTTTCAATAATTCAAACTCTATTCATACAATCTTTGTATTTTTGTTTCTCAAGCACACACACACACTCACATGCACACACACACACACACGCACACACACACAAACCTCAAAGATATCAGCCTTATGAGCAGGTGAGCCAATCTCTATGGGTGCAGTCATTTCCCCTTTCTTGCCGTCATACATGAACAGCTGAAATACATGGAAATACCAAACAATTATTAATCTCTCTCTCTGTCTCTCTGTCTGTCTGTCTCTCTCTCTCTCTCTCTCTCTCTCTCTCTCTCTCTCTCTCTCTCTCTCTCTTGATAACTTGATTTGTTTATTACTATCTTACTATTACTGATAATGATGAGGAGTGTTATCCTTTGCTGTTTTTATGTTTGCATGATGTGACTTTTTTTTCCCTGTACTTTAAATTCCAAAATGTCCCCATCCTTATCCCCCTCTGTGCCTCTTCCCCCCATCCTCCCTCCCTTTTATTCTCATTTCTGCATGTACATATATTATTTAGCTTTCTTGTTTGATTTATTTCATTTTTCCCCAGGGCTGGGTGGAAAAAAGCATGTAACTTGCTTATCTCATGTTTCCTGGTTAAATAAAATTTCGTTTTCGTTTTCGTTTTTTCGTTTTCTCTCTCTCTCTCTCTCTCTCTCTCTCTCTCACACACACACACACACACACACACACACACACACACACACACACACACACACACACAGAGGGGGAGAGCGAGATAAACCCACCCACCCACATCTTAATGCCTCTTATATTTGAGTGTGTGTTCTTCTGTTTATTCGTCCTGTAACTCACCAACCTTCTGAGTTGGACATCCATATCCCAACACAGAAAATTCATGGAGTCTTCCCTGATTGCCCGCTTGGGGACTATGGCCCCCGGTGGCCTCAACTCCCGCCAGTAACTACACCGTCTCCCAGCCCCCAGCCCCTTTCCCATCCCCTACCCTCAGCCTTCTGCCCTCTTGTTTCCCCATCACCCCCCTGCTTGTTCCCTTACAGCTACATTCTTTTTTCCTTCTTCACCCCTCCTACACCCCCCACCCACCCACCTACCCATCCCCTGCTTTTGGATAACTTTCTCTCCACCCAACAACTGCTCACCCTTGCCCTCATCCCACCCTCCCACTCCTGCCCCATTTTTTTCTCTTTCCAATCACGCTTAATTCCTGATATGTGTTCATCCAATCCTCCCCTGAACAATACTCCGTCAGTGAAGACAGACTGCCAACACACCACTGCAAATTCAGTCCGACGAAGAGCTATACCCGAAACTGTTACTCAACAAATTACCTCCTAAGATCCTTCTTCCTCCCACCCAGGTCAGTGTTTACATCCAAGTTGTTCAAGTGACTTTTAACCCTTTCACCGCCAACCATATTTCAGCTAAATATGTCCATTACATTTACCTGGGTAGAGAATAACATCCATCTGCAGTACTGGGTATTCTTCTGTGACAGATATAAATTAATAAGGTCGAACCTTACTTCGCAACAGTAAGACAATAGGGTCTTTGGATACCAGACCCCAATTTGATGCCTTTTAGTGACATAGGTGTTAAATCACTGTGGTGCTAAAGTGCGACTTTGGCGGTGAAAGGGTTAAATAAAAGCAGTCACTGCAGACATAATGTGATTTTACATCATTGTGCAAATTTTAGTTGCGCTATTATTTGTACTTTCTGAGAAAATGGCCATATTAAAGTTTTTAATGAGGTGTGACCACACACCCACACCAAATCGTGAGTACATAGACAAGAAAGGTATATATGCTGAGCATGAGAGGGAGTGGAGTGTAGGGCGAACGTGAAAATTAGTAGCTGCCGGCAGCTCCCTGTAAATATCCCCATCCCTGTCCAGAAATAGGAATTTTTATTTTTGTTTGCTGCATCTTATATTTTTCTACTGGACCCAAGTAAATTCAAGTAGACTATGTGTGTGAAAGCTTTTTTCCTCTCTTCTGTTTCTTTTTCTTTGGTCACCCCATAAAGTGTGAGCATTTACTTCTATAAAAAGAAGCTGGCCACCACCACAGAAGAAGAGTTAATAATGAAAATAATAAATCAACTTTACCTTTCCATCTGAGCCACCAGAGAAGATGGTGTCGCCATTCCAAGAATATCTTGCCACTTGGACGTAATGGTTGTGATTCTAAACACACAAAAACACACACACACACGCACGCACACACACACACACACACACACACACTTTACCTGGAGCAAATTCACATACATATGAACATTCTTGCTACAACTCTTTAATTTTGATAGGTTAAGAAAAATGTTTAGACGGAACAAAGGCCTCAACGCATGAAAACACAAGCATATTTTGTAAATCTGGTTCAGTTTGGGTAGAAAAAGACTTCAGCGGATGGGATGGGATCTCCAGAGTTATTGTTCTTTTTTTTAAATTGAACCTTTTTTTTTACATTTTCAAATTACAGAACATAAACATAACTAAGAAAAATAATACAAACCATATGACAAAAATAACAGAGTTATTGTTCTTTGCGTTTTCCAAAAACGTTTTTTTCCAACAGATTAAGTTCTTTGCGCTTCCACGGAGTTTGGGGATAGTAGGGATATGCGAAGAGACATAATAAATATTGTGACGGCATATCGTCAGATTCCATGCAAAGAAGATGTACAGTTGCTCACCTTGTATGTCTGTTTGAATTTGACGTAGGGCAGTACTTTATGAAAGGCCACAGTGTTGTCTTCGCTGGCCGTTACAATGGCGAAGGGCCGCACCTGGCGGTACGAACACGTGTTGACCAGTTTACACTGACCTTCCAACACTCCGCCAGAACTGCCGTCCTCTACGTTAAACACGTTGACAAACCTGAAAAACGCATGGACAAGGACGTGATGCATAAACATAAGTCAAAAATACTTTGCGTGAGACTCGAAACTCCCTGCTACCGCCGCTGCCATCCTTCTGGTCGGCAAACCTGAAGAAACGTATGTACAAATGTAGAAATGTATGTGCATGTGTGTGTGCATACATACATGGATTTGTGCGCATGTGCACACAAACAACACACATACAAATACACACATATTTATGTGTGCATAAATACATGTAAACTCATAAACACACTCGCATTACTTTGCACACAGACTGAGCTTTGTATGTCCCTCCAAAAGACCCCGCTTTTGATGTTATCCTCCACACTGAACAAGTTAGCAAAATCTGAAAACACACAAACAAACACATATATGATGATAGAGGTGTCGTGTTATAAGTTCTTCTATGTTTTTGTCATGTTTTCAGGTTGTTGAACGCTGGTCAGATACACTCATGTGTGTTTTGTAACATGTGGTCGAACTTTACGTGGTGACAGTCCTGAGATGACCATAGCTGTCGACGGGACTATTAATGACTAATTAACTAACTAAGCCTGCATGTGTGTGTGCATACATACATGGATTTGTGAGCATGTTCACACAAACACACACATACAAATACACACACCCTGAAAAGCATACACACAGATGTGCACATCCTAAAATATGTGTTCAGAAATAAGCAATGAACAACACACACACACACACACACACTAGTACAGTAGTAAGAGAGGGGGGAGGGCTGTGGAAGAGTATGGTTGGGTGCAAAGAGCGAATGGTGTGCGAGGGAGCGGGTTGTGGGGAACGGGGAAGACTCAAAAGTACATTGGCTCTGTGTGTTACCTAATTTAGTTCATAATTTGTACGCAATGTAGGAGAATGAGGATTGAAGGGGATGGGGAAGAATGGTTGGGGGTGAGAAGGGGATAGGGGGGGGGGGGGGGGTATTTGTTGAGTATGAAGGTTTTTGTTCACTGTTAAGGTGAACTCTGCTTTTATTATTTCCTTGCCTACCTTGATTTTTCTTTTCTTTTCCTTTGCCCAAATGCATGGATATTTTGTTTTCAGTTGCCCTTGTTGTATCTTGAGACCACATTGTACCTGGTCATTTCTCTTGAGATAATAACGCAATTTTGACTTGACTTTGACTTGACTCACTTGTCTTTCCCATTGCCACAGACCACAATACGCTGACTATCGGGCGACCAGTCCAAATCCCGGATCAGACCCTCTAAGGCCTGGCACTGGACCCTCAGATTATGGCCTGGACCCGAGGCTGACCACACGAGAACCTTGCCAGTCATATCTGAGACAGAAAGTAGAAAAAGGAAGAAAGACAGAAAGAAAGAAATCATACTTAACTTGTGGCAGTACCATAGCCGATGAGGTTTAATCGAGGCGTGGTTACTGATACACATATCTGTATTGCTAAAAAAAATCAGGACTTTACTGGTGTTGCACTGCCTCCGGGCATTGCCTATAGTATTGTTCCCACCATCTTTGTATAAATGTCCCATATGTGTCTATGACCGAGAGGACGTAAAACACAATTTTTCAAAGAAAGAAAGTAGAAAAAAGGAAGAAAGACAAGAAAGAAAGAAAGAAAGAAAGTAGAAAAAAGTAAGGAACACAGAAAACTGAAAAACACTGCAGAAGCAAATGAAAGATCCTGCCATCAAGTTTGGTTTAATAGTTTAGTGCAAGTTTGCAAACCAAGTAAACAAACATGCAGATGATAAATTTGCCAGAGATATCCAGTACAGAAGAAAACAAATAAATAAACAAACAAATAAATAAATAGAGCTGATGGTGGAGAAAAATAGAAAATAGAAAACTAAGCAAGCAGAAAGATCAAGCTTTCAAAAAAAGCTTTTTTTCACAAGTTTTTGTGCGAGTTTAGTTCAGCCTGTTATCCCAAGACCAAGTACTGTATATCTCAATTTTAATTTTGATAAAAAGATACAAAACTGTTGCAACTGAATGTTTACAACTAGTGGAAAACAATCTCTATAACCAAAAATAAACCATACCTGCCGAAGCGACAAACAGTCTAGACGGAGAGTACCGAGCGACCATGGTCCGGTTGGAATGTCCCGAATATATGTCCACTTGTAATGGATCCTGAAACGAGCTTTGAATTACAACATGCATGCATGCATACACGCATGCACAAACGCATGCACACACACTTGAATAGAGTGAGATGCGGCCTATTGCTTATACCAAACATATGTGTTGAGTACCTTTATAAGCATTGTCTTGTTGTTCTCTTGTCCTGATGTATGTTGCTGCAAATATGTGTCAATAAAACATGTTAAAACCAAATGCACACACACACACACATGCACACACACGCACACGCACACACACACACACACTCAAACACACGTGCACATACACAAACACTTGACCACAGACACACCTTAAATGTGGTTCCAAGTCTTTTTTTTTAAAGGACAAAAAAAGAGCCATGACCTGATGGAGTAGACATTTGAAGAAGCTTTCAAACTTATATGATTGTCCTTCTTCAGCAAGAGACAGGCAGGCAGGTTCTCTTTTTATTTTGTACCTTTGCCTTCAATTCATTGGAATCATTGCGTTCATGCACCTAAATACACTGTTTCAGGTAGCAGAAGTGTGTGTGTGTGTGTGTCCGTTCTTTAATTTAACGTCTATCCACCTTACAGTGATCTAAGACCCCCCAAAAAGATGAAGAAGAAGAAAAAAAAGTATGTTTTTATGTGTTAGTGTAATGGGTATTTTGAATGGGCATCTAAGGAAGGGTTAGGTACAGGTGTATGAGGGTATGCTAGTCTATGTACACATATAAATCATTTAAATAAATGGGGGGTGGGGCGGAGTGGGGGGTGTCACGATTACCCTGCAAGAATCGACAAATACCGAAACCAATAGGGCAATCACGACTAACCAACCAAAGTTCTGATGAACACACTCCCCACCCAATCGCGCACTCCCACACAAGGCAAAACACAAGGGGTAAAAGATAACAGAATTTACTAAGACTAAGCACAAAAAACACAATAACAATGCCGATAAACACGGTAAACCTTTCAACAACAACAAAAACAAAGCTGTCGAAGACACCACGTCGTCCATGAGCACCCTCCCTAGCTGCGGCCGAGGGAGGGCACAACCCACACAGAGCGTCGAACCGAGGAACGCAGGCTGGAAGACACAGGCCGGAAGAACGCAGGCCGGAAGAACGCAGGCCGGAAGGACGCAGGCCGGAAGGACGCAGGCCGGAAGAACGCAGGCCGGAAGGACGCAGGCCGGAAGAACGCAGGCCGGAAGAACGCAGGCCGGAAGAACGCAGGCCGGAAGAACGCAGGCCGGAAGAACGCAGTCCGGTAGAACACAGTCCGGTAGAACACAGTCCGGTAGAACACAGTCCGGTAGAACAACAGTCCGGTAGAACAGCAGTCCGGAAGAACGCAGTCCGGAAGAACACAGTCCGGAAGAATGCAGTCCGGAAGAACACAGTCCGGAAGAACGCAGTCCGGAAGAACACAGTCCGGAAGAACAACAGCTCAGAAGCTGGTGCTGAGGGTGGTCAAGGCGGCGTCAAGGTGTCGGGGTTCGTCTCGTCGTAAAACTGAAGAAAACCGGAATGGAATGGGGAGGGGGGAACTAGAGCAGGACAGCTCTCACACTCGGGCTGAGTGCAGTTGAAGGGTCAAAGAGTAGTGGCCACTAGGAGAAAGACTCCACTGTCGCAAGGCAGCGACCGCTTATACCAAGCAGGACTCAAAGGGAACCAAGTGAACCAAAAAAAGAATAGTCGTCGTCGTCTGGTCAAGATGTCAGCCGTCTAACCCCCGAAGTTCGTGAGCGACTACGTCACGGTGTTAATTCTCTCTCTTTTTGTTTGTTTGTTTGTTTTCCTTTTACACGGCTTGCACGTGAAGATAATGGGGTTCGAGTCTTTCTGCTGTTATTGGTAGCAATTACAAAGCGTAGCGCTCTCTGCTAACTGGTAGAGCGTTACAGAAAGTAGAAAAGTGCAGGTAGAGTCGTCACAGCAGGGCTGCCTGTGACAGGGTGTGTATTGGTCTTTGTACGTACATAACTAATGTCAGCTAAATGTTAATGAAACGCTTAAACTTACTTAGAATTGAATCCAACATTAAAAGAAAACAATCAGTAAAATTAATGCGAGTATATGCTCTCCCATCTTTGAGTTTTCTGATGACTTATTAGAGCCTAGAAACAGGCAGATGTGATGATCTTCATATCAATTATATCCGTCATCGAATAAACTTTAGCAATCTTGTACCTTACCCCCCCCCCCCCCTCATGTTTACAGCCCTCAATCACAAAGTCTGCTTCTTTCAGTTTTATGAAAATACTCCCAAGCTGATCCTAACCCTACCCCTCTCCAGACAATGGCAAAATGTTACTTCTCAGTGAACATGGTCAATGGGGACAATGCCAAACTACAAGAGAGCCTACACTTTTGTGACATTCATTACAGGTTTAGGCATTCCAGCACTGTAAATCTACCTTTCTATATTGTTACTGTTACATGTAGTCTATTTGTTAATGTAAATCTGTTTCATACTTTTATTTGATATTTTTACTTTACACGGTGGAAGACAAGTTTCCATGTGCGTTGTACAATGCTAATGGACAATAAAGAAACTTATGACTTATGTAGGTCGGGGACATCCCGCTATCACTATGTATCGATAACACTACCGGGCTAAATCACTACGGCAACTACTACTACAGTATGCATAAAACTATTACCCGATATGGAATAGGGTTATGAATAAGGGTTAGAGTTAAAATAGGGTGCGTTGTGATAGGGGGATATCCTGCTATCACTACCCGTTGTAGTGGTAGTTATTTCGATACGTAGTGATAGCGCTACGCACCCTGTAGGTGTCGCATGAAAAAAGGTAGCTCTTAAAAATAAGTAGCTCGCTACTATGAGAGTCTGTATTTGCGACAACCACAAATTTCACTTTTTCTGTACTTTAACCATTTACCTAACCCTAACCCTATCCCTAACCCTAGAAAAAAGTGAAATTTGTGGTTCATGCTCAATGTCGCAAATACACACTGTCATAGGTAGCGAGCTACTTATTTTTACGAGCTACCTTTTTTCATGCGACAGTAGGTCTTAGCCTACCTTCACATTACGAATGTAGACATTGTGGCCATTACAGTACAACATGTGTTCCCCACCTGGGTCTCCAGACAACCTCACTGACTTTCCCTTGTCTGTTTGAGGAAGAGCAGCAAATACCTTTTCTGAAAAAGAGGATTCCAATTAAAAAATGACTTCAACCGATTTGAGTGACCAAATCCAAAGCAACCTAAACCCAATCGATATTTTCAAAATATTGTGTATTCAGTAAATTTAAATAAATTACACGAATGCCGATACAGCATTAACAACAAAAAGAATCAATCTAGAGGGCAAAACTAAAAGGCTGAAAAGCCTGTCTAGTGCCATGATATGATAATCGACTCAAGATTCAAGTACTAATTAAGTAGATCTAACTTAAATTTGCAGTAGTTTCCTGCTACACTAATAAATCTTGTATGCGTGCGTGTGTGTGTGTGTGTGTGTGTGTGAGAGAGAGAGAGAGAGAGAGAGAGAGAGAGAGAGAGAGAGAGAGAGAGAGACTCAGAGAGAGTGTGTGTCACCGGGCAGGAATGAGGAAAGCATAACACAAGTTCAAAGTTGGTATATTTTGTTTACTCACTCAAATGTATGGTTGCCATTTCGTTTTCTCCTTTTCGTGCGTTACAATATTGATGCGATCCCTATCAATGCCATAGGCCTAACTAAGGTTTTGAAAGGTGGTCCATGGTGACTAGGAGTAGATCTAAAAATACAACGAAGGGAGTCATGGGTCTTCGTCCATTTGCGCATGCGTCATAGGCCTAGGTGTTGCTTCCCTTGAAACAGGAACTATAACAAAGATACTGTATAGGGGAACCCCTGTACAGTCTTTGCTATAATAACGCGCGTCCGTGTGTTCTTTCTTTCCTTATTTATCTGAATGGAGTTTAAAAGAAAAGCACAAACAAAGAATAACGAGAGAGAGAGAGAGAGAGAGAGAGAGAGAGAGAGAGAGAGAGAGAGATGTGCACATCACACCCACATTCATTCATTCAATCAACATTTATTCTTTAAAACAAAGAAATTATAAACTTTCTCTCTCGTCGGTCATGCACATAAAACACTATATAAACATAGAAATAATAAGACATGCATAATGGTGATGCTAATTAAGAATATAAGCTAATAGGTAGAGGTGGGGGGGAAACCGGTTTGAACCGAAAAACCGGTGCTAAACTTTCGCGGTTCGAAAAACCGGTTCGAGTTGCTGTGAACCGGTTTTTTAACTGCAAACTGAAAGTAAATTTTTTCTTAGAATAACGCATTCTTTTCGCAGATTGGGTGCTTGCAAACCAAGAGTAGCTGTTTCTAGTTTGTGGTGGTGTATGGCTTTGACTTTGACTGAGTGTTGAGTTGAGTGCGTGTGTGTCACAAGTTTCTTTATTAGTTCGGATTTTTGAACCGGTTATGAACTCTAGGTATATAAATTATGCAAGTCTAAAGCCAACGAATTACTGACAGTGGTCGCGTACGTTGTCGGACAAGGGAGCAGAGATTTGCATTCATAGGGGAAGACGGGGTAAAAGGGCGGGTGAAATTTGCTTCATTTCATGAGATAATTGGCATGGGCTTCTTACCCGCCCATGGGCTTTTTACCCCGTCTTCACCATCCACAATTTCTCCCACAGGATTTCTTAGGTAATAAGCTTACTGATTACGAACATAATATAACAATCAGTCCCATGAAGAGATCAAACCAGATACACGTACTATATAGCAAAGTGCACGTGATGCACATGAAGACTAATTGAAGAGAATAAAATGATTTTTTTTTTTAATTAACAGCTTTGTTTTCGTGGGGGGAGAGAGGGGGTGGGGTGGAGGGGGCAGTGGATTTTTGTTTGTTTTTGCTTTTACTTTTTTTTCTCTCTCTCTCCCTCAAGCTAGGAGCTTAATTGCCATGGCTAAAGACAATCCCCGCATAACTATGCAGAACATAACATTTTGATGCAGCCTTGGTGTTCTAGTCGGTGAGCCTCTATTCGTCTACGCGCATTTCGCCTACTCTCGTTTCATCGACTGAGAAGCATATTTTGGAAACACGCCGAATATAACGAAGCAATCTGTCCCTGACATTTTGTTATAAACGGCGTCAACTGTATTATGTATGTATGCCAACACACAAAAAAAGATTGAACGGAGGAACCCTGGCGGCTCAAATTTTGCATGCCCAAAGGTAGCTAGGATATTTAGGCCCGGCAAACAAATGATCGAGGCCATTGGTCAAAGGTCCGTTATTCAATTATGTTGTGTTCCTAAATTTGGGCAGTAAGGATTGACCCTATTCTAAATGTGTCACATAGAAATCCAACAATATTGCAGACAAAATCCGGCTTTTCTGTAGCCAAGTACCTTTAATGGAAATGTTTGGCTCAAAGATAGCTGGCGATGAAAGGGTTAAAAACCGGAAGCCACAAAATGTCTGCACTTCAAAACCTGGAAGCCACAAGTCTTCGCACTTAAAAAACCGGAAACTACAAGTTTTTGCATTTGAAAAAAACGGAAGCCACAAGTACTAGCACTCCAAATATCCGGAACCTGCAAGTTTTGGCAATCAAAACATTGAATTTCCAGCATGTTTCAGAAAATGTGCACCCCTTTGAAAACGAAATTTTAAACTTTTACGTCCTCTTGGCCCGAAGGCAAGGGCACATATGGGAGATTGTTAGCTATGAATATGGGGTATTGTTTGCACCCCTTTAACTTTATAAACAGTTGATAGAGCCTGCCATATTAACCGAGAAATGCAGGGGGGGGGGGCATATCTTGACCTTTACCCACGGCTTGACCTTTACCGTGTGAATTTACATTTGAGCCATCAAAATCAGTTTATAGGAGACATTTCCTCATAATCAGTACAGGATTAGATTAACTGGCCCCCGTGGGGATACTGGGGGGTCTTTCGTAAAAAATAGTTCCCCCACCTTCTGGAAGTTATGTGCTTGTAACTTCCTCTAATCTGCCACTCTTTTTGACTCTGCCTTTTCCCTTTGCTTTATATCATCTGCTATCTTTCAGACTTATTGGCCCATTCTCCTGCTTTAAAAAAATCTTTAAAATAATTTTTCTCCTTTGAGCTCATCCGAAATCGGAATATGTTGGTTGTACCCAGCGGGAAAATCAACTGAAACACGTTTTCTAAAAAATCTATTTCACTGCAGTAGGCTACAGTTTTGTACATTTGTATGGCTTGCTAATTGGATGAATCTGATGCTATGAGCCTTCTCTAGTAGACTACGGTTTGTCAGGAACTAAACTAACCGCAAAGTAAGGGTAACCTCGTACCGTTTGTGATAAGGCATACTGAATACGATATGACCCCAATCCGATACGATGTCTGCGAGTCATGATTCACGTGAAATACGTGTCTAAAAGTAACTCTACTAATTTCGTTCACTATAGGGGAAGACGGGGTAAAAAGCGCATGGGCGGGTAAGAAGCCCACCCCAATTATCTCATGAAATAAAGAAAATGTCAGTCAAATTTGCCCATGAGACGAATGCTAGACATTAACGCTCGTCTCATGGGCAAAATGAGACTGAAATTTGCTTCATTTCATGAGATAATTGGGGTGGGCTTCTTACCCGCCCATGCGCTTTTTACCCCGTCTTCCCCTACTCATGTAGACCGCAATTCACGAATCAAATAAAATGTCCGATACCAGAATAAGATATTTTATCAGATTCGTGTACGGAAGACTACAAACATAGTGAATATAACTAGTAGGATTTCCTAAGATTTATTCAGACAGTAAAAATTCACGTTAATCATGCCTCACAAATGTCAAAATCGGATCTTAGTGAATCGAATCGTATACAGTACAGCAGGCCCTTTACTTTACAAACTGGTGAGCTGAGTAATAAAAAAATGAACATAATATTAAAGTTAAAATGCACTAAACTTTGTTCATTATTTATTACAATATCATTTTACACTCGCGATGTAGTTTTACGACTTTTGCTTTCCGTCAACGTCGTTTACAGATGCTGTAGAAATAGCGTAAGAATCTAGACCTGCCTCCCCTGGAGGAAAGACACATGCACCAACGCCTCAGCCTCTTCTAGAAGGTAGCTGAAGGCCTCCTCCCAGCTCCTCCAACAGATAAAGTCCTCACAAATCGTCGCAGGATAAAGCCAACCAGATTTGAGGGGTTTAAAACTACAATCTTAGAAAGACAGGCCATAAACCACTCCTGTGGATTTTGTGTCCCCAACGCGAGAACAGAGCAATATCGTAGCCCCTTCTTCATCCGGACTGCCATGGAGTAGGTAGTGGAAGCAACTGAGCGAGGCCACTGTCACCGCAGGCTCCGTCAACGCATTTTTATCAGCGCTGACCAGATCACCATCTGAGCCTGCAACTAGGGGAAGACGGGGTAAAAAGCGCATGGGCGGGTAAGAAGCCCACCCTAATTATCTCATGAAATGAAGCAAATTTCAGTCTCATTTTGCCCATGAGACGAGCGTTAATGTCTAGCATTCGTCTCATGGGCAACTTTGACTGAAATTTTCTTTATTTCATGAGATAATTGGGGTGGGCTTCTTACCCGCCCATGCGCTTTTTACCCGTCTTCCCCTACTGACTACTAGGCAATTTTTGTTGTTGTTCAAGTTGCTTCTGGAAGTGGGGCCTGCGCCTTCCCGGCTGAACTGGGGGTTTAATGGTCGTCTCAACCCAGGGTAAGCAGTAGGTCTTTCTCCTTCTATATTTTCTATTAGGTTCATGCGCCCTCCTAGTTCCGTCGCGATTTATCGTCAGAAGTGGCGTCTGCGACGTATCCGAACAGAAACAGAAGCGTGGTTTATTATTGTCTATAATCAGGACACAGTTTAAACCCTTTCCATTTTATATTTGAAGGTCTTTGTATGATAACGACAAGATGGATGTAGGCCTACATGGGACAAAATTGTGAACAATCACCACCGATTGTTTAACAACAGAGGCGCTCAGATAGCAATGGTTGTCTGAATAATTATGTTCTGTATAGGTAGAAGTAGAAAAATGTAGGCAAAAGATTTAGCGACCCTTAATTTTAACCCTTTGAACGCCAGCCATTTTTAGCCAAAATTTACCATTAAACTTACCTAGGTAGAGAAAAGATTTCGTCTGCAATATTGGGGATTCCTCTGTGACATGCATAAAATAGGGCATATCCTTACCTCCCAAAAATAAGAACTTCTGGTAATTGGTTAACACCCTCATTTGATGCCTTTCAGTGACATGGGTGTTAAATCATTGTAGTGGCAAGAGGCGACAAAAGGGTTTTAACATTTATTTAGTATATTTTGCAATTTTATTAAAATCGGTTCCATACTTAGCCAATCTTTGTGTATCCCCCTCCCCCGAAATTTCGCAACGGATTTACACTTATCTCAAGAACATGCCTGCTGGTTTTAAAAATTCCCCGAAATCAAGACATTTTCTGACGCATCTTATGTCTGAAATTTATATGAATTGTTGATAGTTATGATGCAACCAATGTCATAACGCGGAGCAGCGTCAGTTCAGAGGGAGAGAGGGGAGGAGCAGAATTCTGCCATTTCGTGAAGATCTATTCAGTACTTTGGGCAATGTGGATCGGAATATCGCACACATACCTGTGTATGTGGACAGATCCCTCATTGCCAGGAATGCGGACAGAGCCCGCATTCCCAGCCTCACCCTTTCCTTCAAGGTCGACGGCAATAATTGAACTAAACATCGAGTCCTTCGGATGGGGACTTAAAGCTAGTCTGACCCGTGCGCTTTGAGCATGTAAAAATCCCATGGCAGTTGAAAGTCGAAGAGCCAGGAGAAATCCCGCGGCCTAGTATCACCAAATTGATAGCTAGATGTCACGAAGCGTCGCAGGGCGTTTTGTGACAAAATAATGTATAATAAAAGTGATAAAATAACTAACGACGCTTCGTGACACTATAGGTTTTTTAAAATCTGCACCACCCCCCCCCCCCTAAAAAAAAAAAGGGCGCTGCGCTTGCGGCGACGCGTTCTCCAGCTGGGAGCAGCCCAAATTTCACAGAGATAAGTGTATGTGACTATAATAATTATACCAAATACAATTCAAAACAAAAATTTAACTGTAAAAATTCACACCAACACGTACACACACATACACAAGCGCGCGTAAATGCTCACACACAAAAATAAACACATCAAAGAGAGAGAGAGAGAGAGAGAGGGGGGGGGGGGAGAGAGAGAGAGAGAGAGAGAGAGAGAGAGAGAGAGAGAGAGAGAGAGAGAGAGAGAGAGAGAGAGAGAGAGAGAGAGAGAGAGAGAGAGAGAGAGGGATGGGGTGAAGTTTAATGTGAATTTAGCCAATAATCATGAATAAAAATGATTGACTTTGCACCCCCGCCATCATACAAAATGTAGCTAACAAGAATTTTTTTTATCCAAATAAAATATAGGATACGTTTTCTCGTGTTCAGAACTTTGACCTGAAACTTCACGACACATCAAACAATCAGAAATGCAAGAAATAAAACTTTCATCAAACTAAAACGAAACAATTATGTTTAGTCGCCATTTGGTCGATGATCCATTATGTCCTTGCAAAAAAGAGTTGGAGACGGCACAGCATCATTTGTTATCATGCCCCCTTTTTAAGTAAAGTCGAGCTAATACCATCTTCAAACTGTTGCCTGAATACCACAATGTTCAAATTCTATTAAACGGTAAATCAGACTTACTTTGTGACAACTATGTTCTGTCCATAATTTCATTTCAAGCTGCAGATTTTGATCTTGATTTTTAAAAAAAAGATTTGCAGGCTATGTCAACCTTTTTACACAAATGTTTTCTTAATTAACTATTGTGTAATTTGAACTTTGACCTGACATGAATAATGTTTTGTGTAAAAATGTCTTTGAATTATGTATATAGTATCAATATTTTTTCATGTCTCTCCCATTCCATCAAATACTATACCCTTTTCCTGTTTTTTATTTCTCTTTTAGCTGTATATCTATTGATAAAATGTACATGTTTTATTTGCTGAATTATTTAATTTTAAGCAATGCATATATTATGTTCTCATGCAGTCTGCCATTCACCAAACATATATTTAATGAAATATTTTAAGAGCATAAGCGTTAGCTTGTTGATGCTTGTTTTTGTATTCTGTAGCCTGTGTTATTTGGACATCATTAAAGAATTGTTTAAACCAAAACAAAACGATATAAAATGTTTCGCATATTGGGCCTAACATTTGACATTCCACTACATTACTGTGGCAGAATTAAAACGTAACTCGTGTTCTGTTTATAAAGTCGTCCTTCTATTCGTTGTAGGCTGTCCTGGAAGCTGCTCGTTTCTTTGCAAAGTCGTCCGTCCTTCGCTGTGGGCTGTCATGGAAGCTGTTTGTTTCTTTGCAAAGTCATCCGTCGCTGAGGGCTGTCCTGGAAGCTGTTTCTTTGCAAAGTCGTCATTCGCTGCGGGCTGTCCTGTAAGTTGCAAAGTCGTCCTTTGTTCTGGGCTGTCATGGAAGCTGTTTGTTTCTTTGCAAAGTCGTCCTTCGCTGTGGGCTGTCCTGGAAGCTGTTTGTTTCTTTGCAAAGTCGTCCTTTGTTGTGGGCTGTCCTGTAAGCTGTTTCTTTGCAAAGTCGTCCTTTGTTGTGGGCTGTCCTGTAAGCTGTTTGTTTCTGTGCAAAGTCGTCCTTCGTTGTGGGCTGTCCTGGAAGCTGTTTGTTTCTGTGCAAAGTCGTCCTTTGTTGTAGGCTGTCCTGGAAGCTGTTTGTTTCTTTGCAAAGTCGTCCTTTGTTGTAGGCTGTCCTGGAAGCTGTTTGTTTCTTTACAAAGTCGTCCTTTGTTGTGGGCTCTCCTGGAAGCTGTTTCTTTCTGTGCAAAGTCGTCCTTTGTTGTGGCTGTCCTAGAAGCTCTGTTTCTGTGCAAAGTCGTCCTTTGTTGTGGGCTGTCCTGTAAGCTGTTTGTTTCTTTACAAAGTCATCCTTTGTTGTGGGCTGTCATGTAAGCTGTTTGTTTCTGTGCAAAGTCGTCCTTCGCTGCAGGCTGTCATCTAAGCTGTTTCTGTGCAAAGTCGTCCTTCGCTGTGGGCTGTCCTGGAAGCTGTTTGTTTCTTTGCAAAGGCGTCCTTTGTTGTGGGCTGTCCTGGAAGCTGTTTGTTTCTTTGCAAAGGCGTCCTTTGTTGTCGGCTGTCCTGGAAGCTGTTTGTTTCTGTGCAAAGGCGTCCTTCACTGGGGGCTGTCCTGGAAGCCGTTTCTAAGCAAAGTCGTCCTTTGTTGTGGGCTGTCCTCGAAGCTGTTTGTTTCTTTGCAAAGGCGTCCTTTGTTGTGGGCTGTCCTGGAAGCTGTTTGTTTCTTTGCAAAGGCGTCCTTTGTTGTCGGCTGTCCTGGAAGCTGTTTGTTTCTGTGCAAAGGCGTCCTTCACTGGGGGCTGTCCTGGAAGCCGTTTCTGTGCAAAGTCGTCCTTTGTTGTGGGCTGTCCTGGAAGCTGTTTGTTTCTGTGCAAAGTCGTCCTTCGCTGGGGGCTGTCCTGGAAGCCGTTTCTGTGCAAAGTCGTCCTTCACTGGGGGCTGTCCTGGAAGCTGTTTCTAAGCAAAGTCGTCCTTTGTTGTGGGCTGTCCTGGAAGCTGTTTGTTTCTGTGCAAAGGCGTCCTTCACTGGGGGCTGTCCTGGAAGCCGTTTCTAAGCAAAGTCGTCCTTTGTTGTGGGCTGTCCTGGAAGCTGTTTGTTTTTGTCTGGTGCTGGAGACCATCTTTCCTTTGTCCTCTTTGTTTCCTGTAAGGTTGAAACATTAAGGAGAAAGTATAAATCATATACATTATTTTCCTAATCTTTGTCAAAATAAAATAATTGAATCATTTCCATGGTGGTTGTTATTACGCTGAGGGCAGATATTAATTAACTATCCTTATGCATAGTGTAAGACATTCACAGGCAATTTAACGTATCTGGCCTTATCTCTCTTGTCTTATGTTCACAAAAACGTTTTGGACGCTAATCTCATCATCATCTTCACTAAAAACGTCCGTAAAGGGCCAGCCACACGTCCACTAAAATCGTACGACTGTACGATACGATTCGATCACGTGGTCTCCAAGAACAAATGATTCGCGCTTCGAGACCACGTGATCTAATTATGTCGTACAGTTGTGCGATTTTAGTGGACGTGTGGCTGGCCCTTAAAGCGCCTGCTACACTACGTACGATTCGCTGTCAATGCGATGCGATTGTGACGATGCGAGTCATGATTCACCTGAAATACTTACGTCTAAAAATAATTGGATGGAAGTTCAGTTTAACGTCGCGTATCGGCTTTCGCCATGTACGACGGGCTGAACAAACCAACCATGGTATAAACAAAAATTTATGTTCCTGAATCACTGTCCTAGCCAAAAGGCCGAGAAGCGATCAGGATGAAAAATAATTCTACTGCTTTCGCTCTGTATACTCAAGTAGACCCAATACATGAATGTCACGTGATTCAGGACTCACACCGTCACAATCGCATCGCATTGACAGCGAATCGAATGTAGTGTAGCAGGCCCTTGAGTTCTTGTGACAGAGGTTAGGTTAGGTGTAGAGTGGCACAGAGGTAACGCGTTCGCCTCGTGCACGATAAACCTGAGTTCGAACCTGGATACAGGGGATTTTTCCTCTCACTCTGCACTAGGCCTTATGGGTCTGAACGTGTGGAGTCTTTCGGATGAGACGATAAACCGAGGTCACGTGTGCTCATGCACTTAGCACACGTCAAACCCAGTGGCAAAAAAAAAGTTGTCAATTGGTCAAAATTTCCCTTCCCCCTTTCCTTCCTCATCAGTCACACAAAAATCGCATGCAAAAAAAGGGTGGCACGCCTCTGTCTGCGACGCTCTCTCCAGGTGGAAGCAACCCGAATTTCACACAGACGCCTCTGTGACTATAAAGTACCTAATACCTAACCCTATTGCTAACCAATACACTAACCTTAACCCCTAATCCGCGGGGCACATTGAGACGGTGACATGTAGAGACAGGGATACATAGAGACGGGGACACACAGAGAAGAGACGGGGACACTTGAAAAGGGGACATTTAGATATGGGGACACAGAGACAGGGACACATAGAGAGGGGATATAGAGATGGAGACATATAGAGACGGGGACATATAGAGATGGGGGTACATATAGAGCCAAGGAGATATATGAAGACGGGAGTGACAAAAATACGATGACACACAGAGAGACGGGGGGCATAAAAATGAGAAGCCTCCAACATTTCATGTCTTGGACACTTTATTACTGACAAAACTCCACCTTTTTTCTTCCCTGGAGACGCACCTAAGTTCAGCCACACCTAAGGGATGGTTCTGGCTTCGCCTTTCTCCTGCTGCTGTCTCGGTTCCTGTGCCTTCAATGGTCTCAGCTTCCAGAGTGTGCCTAGCAGAGAGGGCCTTGTGCATGCTCTCCCTTGTAGAGTAGGGACAGCTTCAGGGAAACCTGTAGTCAAGGTCGAACACTTTAACCCTTTCGCCGCCAGCCATTTTTCAGCCAAAATATTCCAGTAAATTTAACTGGGTAGAGAATGTTTTTTATTTGCATCATATTGGGAATGTTTCTGTGACATGCATAACATTAGGCCTATCCTTACCTCCCAAAATTAAGAAAATAGGGTCTTTGGATAACAGGCCTTGATTTGATGCGTTTTAGGGACATGGGTATTAAACTATTGTGGTGCATAAATGCGACATTGGCGGTGAAAGGGTTAAGGTGACACTATCACCCAAAAATAGGTACCAAAATGGGTTTTTAATGCTTTGCTTCAGCATTTCTGATTATTTCTTCATCACATTTTGCCACGACACACAATAATAGTCCTATTTTGTATTATGAACGGTTTAATGCGTCTGTTTAACCAGTTTTGAATTTGATGTAGAAATTCCTTCCAAAATAAATTTGATAATTTTTAATTTCTTCATCAAATTTTGCCACGACACACAATAACAGTCAAATTTTGTATTCTGAATGGTTTAATGCGTCTGTTTAACCATTTTTGAATTTGATGTAGAAATTCCTTCCAAAATAAATGTGATAATTTTTCATTGCGAAATATCATTGTTCTATGTTTTTGGCTCCTACTATAATAATTTCAGGCTCGATTGCCTTCATATTATTTTTATTATGACCGAATTTTAAACGCATGCACAGGTTTGGTGTCTTCTAGTATCATTTCACCATGCTTTATATTTTTCTCATGAATGATATGCGATTACATTTTATATATAATTTTACTAAAATTGTATATATAACAATTGTGACTGTACAGCTCTCGCCTCTGTGTTCATGTAGCTCTTAGATTGTAGAACATACCAAAACTGTGATAACATGTAACTACACAAATTTTCATATTGATATCTTGAAAAACAAAAACGTTATGACCAAAAAACTGTTAATGTATGCCCATTTTCGGGAACCGACCACCATTCTCTCTTTTCCTTTTAAACTAGGTCCAATGATTTCTTTATTTCTGCAAAACTACGCAACATATATACAAATATGTACTTTTTAGGAAGCGTATTAAGTTACAGTCCGAAATATCTGCTTCAATAAATCAGACAGTTATTTCCACTTGTTGTGTTTGCTTGTTTATGTCCTGCTAATTAAAAAAAACATAAGCAAATAATCCAACTATTTCACCAAATAGTTAAGGAACCATGACATAATAATGGTAATATACAACACTATACAACGATCAATCAGCCACTATAAATCAAATCACAAGCAGATCAAACTATTAAGCAATGTCGTGAATGAGTTATTCATTTTAAATAGTAAACAAATAGATCAAGCTGTTAGAAAATAAATCAGCCACTTAACATAACCAAACGAACTTCAATCAGCAACAACTGTTAAACACGAGGATACATAAAACAAACTATTAAAAAAAATCAGTTAACTAAAATAAAAACTAAACTAATCGCCATGGCTTAAGACTGTCAGACCAATTGACATCGGCTAGAACACCAAGGCTACATCAAAATGTTGTTAATGCTTGCATAGTTATGCGGGGATTGTCTTTAGCCATGACAAGCTCCTAGCATAACATCGTCTCCCAAATCCCCTGAAGTCGGAGTGTGGCTGCCCACGTAGCGAGGTAATAAAAAAACCCTGGTCACACACGTAATGTTCTCATCCCTAGCTGGTGCATTTGTACCATAGTGTTCAAGTGCTTTGGCTGTTCGGATGATCCCCGGAGTCCTTTAGCCAGGGTACGAAACAAACTAATAAACAATCAATCCAACCTGCAATAGTGTGACTGTGTAGTTTCTCTGGGAATGTGTAGAGGTCTTTTTCTAACTGAAGGCCTGCTCTTGTGTTGGTAGGGCAGAATGGGGGCCAGTGCGTCTCTGGGTCCCGTTGGCAACTTGGGGGGTTTCTTTTTCAAGCTGCTTTTACGGGTGGCAGTTGATTGCGACCAGGGGATACTATGATTTCCTGTCAATATGACAAAATAATGTAGGATGCTTATTTATAATGTCCATATAACCAATTTTAGTGGTATTTTTCCTCTTTTTTTAATTATCAGGAATTAAAAACAATTACTTATGCCTTGGCATGAGGCTGTGTCAGACCAGTTGACATAAGCTAGAACACCAAGGCTACATCAAAATGTTGTTATGCTCTGAATGGTTGTGCGGGGATTGTCTTAAGCCATGACAAGCTCCCAGCATAACATCATCAGTCTAAAATCCCCCGAAGACGAAGTGTGGCTGCCCACATGGCGGGGTAATCAAAAACGGTCACACACGTAATGTTCTCATCCCTAGCTGATGCATTTGTACCATAGTGTTCAAGTGCTTCTCGCTGTTGGGATGATCCCTGGAGTCTTTTAGCCAGGGTAAGCCAACCAACCAAACCAAAAACAATTAATGAAAAAGAGGTACATTTTCCTAATGGTCACAAGACACGTTGCTATTTTTGCTTTCCCCCCATGTCAACACAGTGATACGCTAAGTAATAATTCACGGTGTTCTTCTTCTTCTTCTTCTTCTTCTTCTTCTTCTTCTTCTGCGTTCCCGGGCCATATGGCCATAATGGGTAAGGTACATATGTGTGGGGTTTTCAGTTTTGACTGGTCTCCCCGTTGCGTACAGCCGACACATTCCGATTTCGGAGGAGCTCAAAGGAGAAACATTATTTGGAAGATTTTGTTTTAAAAAGGCAGGAGAATTGTCCAATAAATAAGTCAGAAAGATAGTAGATGATAGAAAGCTAAGGGAAAAGGCAGAGTCAAAGAGAGTGGTAGATTAGAGGGAGTTACAAGCACATAACTTCTAGAAGGTGGGATAACTATTTTTACCAAAGACCTCCGGTATCCCCACGGGGATAGATTCATGGAGGGGGCGGGGTCGTCCAGCTCCCCGTATGGAGGCACGAGGCATCCACCCACTGCCCCATTCACGGTGTTCAATTCAATCACAAATCTTTATTGTCTTCAAATGAAGAAAATCCTTTTTCAGCGTGCACATAAATCTAAAACAGACGAAACATATTGTATAAACCAAGACATAAAATACATACATAAAATCACATGTGATTCACATAGAACAAATTATATTAATGTTGTGAAGCACACATACACTCCTTTCCGTGTTGTATGTTTTTCTTTTGTTTGTTTGTTTTTCTGTTTTTGTTAATCGACTCGATTGATTCATTTGATGTTGGAAATAACTAAGTAATGTAATCTTTGAAAACATTAATCTATTACCTCTCCCCTTTGTCATGAAACCTTTCGGCATTGACAATAAATCATCCATCTCCATCTCTCTGTCTCTGTCTCTCTCTCTCTATGTGACTGGTTTCTTAACTCACCTTCAATTGAAATTGCCTATTTCATGAAATGGGCAAAATGCTTTGCTCAATTCATGAAATGGACAGTGTACATCACATGTTTCAATTCCCACCCATACGGGTATTGATTAAGGTTGACTCAACGAAAGCACACTGTTCTACATTGTATTTACACCCCCGTCCTTACCCCCAACTCTGCCAGATGATACTCTGGGGCATACCTGAGACATATGTTGCATCAAACGTGTTCTCAAAGTAAGCATGAATAAAATAATTTTAAACTAAAAACAACTCACCTTCAGAGTCAGAACTGCAGCCTGTGGTAGTTCCAGCCCTGGACATCTGTGGTGCACTCCTCCAGGTTTCTGAAGCTTCTTCAGGCCATTCCCAGCTTGCACAAAATGGCAAGGCCAGTCATTGACTCTCAGAACTGCAGCCTGTGGTGGTTCCAGCCCTGGACATCTGTGGTGCACTCCTCCAGGGTTCTGAAGCTTCTTCAGGCCATTCCCAGCTTGCACAAAATGGCAAGGCCAGTCATTGACTCTCAGAACTGCAGCCTGTGGTGGTTCCAGCCCTGGACATCTGTGGTGCACTCCTCCAGGGTTCTGAAGCTTCTTCAGGCCATTCCCAGCTTGCACAAAATGGCAAGGCCAGTCATTGACTCTCAGAACTGCAGCCTGTGGTGGTTCCAGCCCTGGACATCTGTGGTGCACTCCTCCAGGTTTCTGAAGCTTCTTCAGGCCATTCCCAGCTTGCACAAAATGGCAAGGCCAGTCATTGACTCTCAGAACTGCAGCCTGTGGTGGTTCCAGCCCTGGACATCTGTGGTGCACTCCTCCAGGTTTCTGAAGCTTCTTCAGGCCATTCCCAGCTTGCACAAAATGGCAAGGCCAGTCATTGACTCTCCCGGTTTATTACTACATTTTCAATTTCAATTTCTTTCTTATCGCAATTTATGTCCTCCGTTTTTTTAGAAGGGGAGGGGGGGGGGGGGCGAGGGAGGGGGGCGAGGGAGGAGGGGAAGGAGTTTTGAGCCATGTCCACTGATTAGAGAGAAATGTATGTAAAACCTATTTTGTAAATTAAGATAGCGTTCCGTTACTTTGATTAGTCATCCGTCACAATTTTGGCTGTGTACTTTTTTCTCTTTAAGATATGGCTTTATATAAGTTCATTGTTGCCCTATCAAGTGAATATTGATTTTTGTTTGTGACTTTAAAACATACAAATGCTATTTAAACCATACGTGTCCAGCGCATAAACCAAGGAACATTTCACATGCATCATAATATTGGTGACCCGTCACCACAAAATTAAAGGTGGAAGGGGGTCAAATTATCAATTTTCAGATTTGTACTTATTACATGTATTAAACTATAGACCTTTCTCTACCTCACACAAAAGTATGAAAGTGTAGAAACGTTCCCCTTTGCTTTAATGTTTTTAGTTTTTGGTTGTTGTTTTTCTCATTAATTTGAATATCATTCCTGTTGTCCCATTAATTTGAATATTATTCTTGTTCGCATAAAGCATCATCGTCGAACACTGTCCCCACCCCATTCACCCATTTTCATAAACAGGCAAAAAGTGCTAATCAATAAGTGCTCTCTCTCTCTCTCTCTCTCTCTCTCTCTCTCTCTCTCTCTCTCTCTCTCTCTCTCTCTTGTCTTAATAAATAAGTTGTCTTAATAAATAATCTCTTATGTAGCTTCTGTTTTAAACGTTTATTCATGACATGGTTAATTTGTACATAAATCTTGTTTCTAAACATGAGGTTTTTGTTGTTGTGGTTTGTGTTCACTTTAAGGGGGGGGGGGGGGGGGGAGAAGGAGGAAGAGAGTAATTCCTTGTGTTTTGATGATGTCATACTCATAATACATTTGCTTAGATTTTTTTTTTTTTTTTTGTTTTTTTTTTTCTTCCTCCACAATGTATTTCCTGATTCTTGTGAATTCAATTTATATTAGTTCATATGATTACTGTGCTGTGTGCGAGGTTGGTGGTGGGTGGGGGGAGGGTGGATGGGTGCATGAATGTGTAGTAGTTGGGTTTTTTTGTTTTTGTTTTGTGTGTGTGGGGGGGGGGGGGGGGGGTTTTTTTTCCATTGTTGTTTTTGTTCATTAATTGAAGTTTTAATTATGCTTTTCTTCTTTTGTTTCGAGGGCAAGATGTAAACAAGCCCATTGTGTGCTTATTCTTTTCCCTCAATAAACAAATGTTTCAAATGTTTCTCTCTCTCTCTCTCTCTCTCTCTCTCTCTCTCTCTCTCTCTCTCTCTCTCTCTCTCTCTCTCTCTCTCTCTCTCAAAGTTGTTTAACTGTACTTGTCTAATGTGTGTGAATGTAATTGTGAGCATGTTTGTTTTATGTATCGTGTTGTCCTCGTTCTTTGGATTTGCTACATTTGATTGTTACATTCTTTACTTGCGAACCATTTTGCGTTTGTTTCGTAATTTATTACTTCTATTTTAGTATTTTCGAGGACATGGTGAAAGGAAGTAATTATTTATGCTTAATCAGTTTATCATTAAAATAATTCAAGTTTCTCTCTCTCTCTCTCTCTCTCTCTCTCTCTCTCTCTCTCTCTCTCTCTCTCTCTCTCTCCTATCTCACTCCCACAGCAATAGCAACAACATACAGTATTGATATGGCATAGATATATGAAATCAAAGCAGCTGGTACACACACAAAACATTAGCATTCGTAACTCAATATAACACACACACACACACACACACACACACACACACACACACACACATACACATACACATACACACACACACACACACACACACACACACACACACACACTACACACACACACACACACACACACACACACATACACACAGACACACACACATACACACACACACACACACACACACACACACACACACACACACACACACACACACACACACACACACACACACACACACACACAAACACACACACACACTGATATATAAAGGTATGCGACCGATATAGAAATAGAAGTAAGAGAAAGAGAGGGGGGGGGGGGGGGAGAGCGAGCGAGCGTCATTGAATCGGGTGGGTTTTTTATGTTAGCTTTGAAGGCCAAAAAGGGTCAACAGAGAGAGACAGAGACAGAGACAGAGAGAGACAGAGACAGAGAGAGACATACAGCAGAGAGTTTGCTGCAAGCAGTTGATCCTGAAACAGCAAAATCGCGCCAAACCGGACCAACAGTTCTTCTTCCAATTAGTTGTCATTTTTTACCATTATTACAACTGAAATGGGCGAAGAGGCCAAAGGGAGAGAAAGAGAAAGAGGGAGTCAAGTCCCAGTCAAGTCAAGTAAATTTTAATTGTTAGGCCATGCCCATACAATGGAGTGATAATATATACGTAAGACATCACGAAACGGCACGTAAAATACCTTGCTTTACTTTCAAAGCTTTAAAAATAAAAGCAGCCAACTTTATACCAATGCTCTTGTTTGTGCAAGAAAGAGAGAGAGAGAGAGAGAGAGAGAGAGAGAGAGAGAGAGAGAGAGAGAGAGAGAGAGAGAGAGAGAGAGAGAGAGAGAGAGAGAGAGAGTATTTGGTAGGGTAGACAGCCAGACAACCGGCCAGACAAGGACCGTTCAGCGGTACCCAGCATGATGCCGGCCCAACCACTGCCTACCCTTAGGTCTTAAGCTTCAGTGCTCTGCCAGTAGGCTTCTGAAGAAGACTTTAAAAGAAGGGACCTGTATGATTTCTTTGATTTCTTGTCACCACACTGAAGACGGGCTTATGGTCAGAAACGTCTTTGACAACTTATACCTAGAGATATGGAGAGAGAGGGTCAGAAACAGAACGTAGTGTCTGAGCTGACGTAAGATGGAAATATTGTTGAAGAAGAAGGCCTAACATGGAGCCATTGAATGGATGAAGAATGTTTAGTTTATATTCAGTTCTATCTGCGACAGGTAGCCAGTGCAAAGAACTGAGATGAGGGCTAAGATGATCGAGCTTTTTCTCCCTATATAGAGAGACGGATGACAATGTTGCCTACTTGGATTGATTCTGGAAACAGAGGCTAGTTTGTTCCTTGTGTTTGGCAAGCATCGCTTCGGCTTTGTCACAATTTAACTTGAGTTTATTTAAAATCATCCCAACAGTGTTTGTCGGAACAGCTGTTGCTAATTTCTGAAAGAAGGGAGTTTAGATCTTCAGGAGCAGTGCTGTTATGGAGTTGCGTAGAAGTGATGTTTGATGTTGTGCTGGTCGATGATGTTGGCTAGATGTGATATAATATGTATGTAGAAGGTAAACAAGACAAAAACCCAGCACAGACCCATGGAAGACTCCACACGGGAAGCTAACCTGTTCACACCGACGATCATTGAAACAACGGTCAAAGAATGGCAGGGAGAAAACCAAGAAAGAGCTGATCCTTTAAATTTCAAGTGTTCAGGCGAATGAGGAGGTTAGAGTGGTCTATGGTATCAAGGCAGCAGAGAGACAACAAAGTGTTACAACAGATATTTTTCCCCCAGAATCAAACGCAAATAAAATTTCGTTGATAATGTGAACAAAAGGGGTTTCATTCCCTTTTTTTAAACAAAAGCAGTTTCAGTATTGTGGTAGGCTCTGTAGGCAGAATGGTAGTGATGGTGAAGGTAATTTGTGTTTAATTAAAGAGATAGTCGTTTAGTTCATGCAGTATAGTTTTCTCCAGAAGTTTAGAGAACAATGGAAGGTTTGGCATAGGTCTGTAGTTTTTCAGATTATCAGGATGAAAACACACCCATCGCACCCCCGCCCAACCCCCCTACCCCGCCAACCACCACTCAAAGAGGCCAAAAGGAGAGAAAGAGACCGAGAGAGAGTATCAAGTCCCAGTCAAGTCAAGTAAATTTTAATTGTTAGGCCATGTCCATGCAATGGAGTGATAATATATACGTAAGAAACGAACATCACGAAACGGCACGTAAAATATCTTGCTTTACTTTCAAAGCTTAAAAATAAAAGCAGCCAACTTTCTAACAATGCTCTTGTTTGTGCAAGAAAGAGAGAGAGAGAGAGGGAGATGGAGAGAGCGACACACAGAGAGAGAGAATAGTGAGGAGAGAGAGAGCGAGAGAGAGATAGATGAGTGAGAGTAGAGACGAGACAGAGAGGAGTGGGGGTACGGCCATTTGGTGGGTACAAGGCCAGACAACCGGCCAGACAAGGACCGTTCAGCGGTACCCAGCATGATGCCGGCCCAACCACTGCCTACCCTCTATTACTATAGG
Source organism: Phymorhynchus buccinoides (assembly GCA_017654935.2). NCBI lineage: Eukaryota > Metazoa > Mollusca > Gastropoda > Neogastropoda > Raphitomidae > Phymorhynchus > Phymorhynchus buccinoides. The sequence goes on from CM065704.1 coordinate 37,660,075, forward strand.
TCTGAAGCTTTAGAGCTCTGCCAGTAGCCTTCTGAAGAAGACTTTAAAAGAAGGGACCTGTATGATTTCTTGGACAGCTTATACCTAGAGGTCTGGAGAGAGAGGGTCAGAAACAGAACGTAGTGTCTGAGCTGACGTAAGATGGAAATATTGTCGCAGAAGTAGGCATAACACGGAGCCATTTAATGAATAAAAGATGTTCAGTTTACATTCCATTCTATATGCGACAGGTAGCCAGTGCAAGTAGACAGACGAGGTCTAAGATGATCGAGCTTTTTCTCCCTATATAGAGAGAGGGATGACAATGTTGCCCACTTGTATTGATTATGGAAACAGAGGCTACTTTGGTCCTTGTTTTAAAGAGCTGATCTGGAAATTCCAAGTATTCAGGCGAATGAGGAGGTTAGAGGGGCCTGCAGAGAGACCACAAAGTGTTACAACAGATATTTTACCCCCAAATCAGATGCAAGTAACATGTTGTTCATAATGTGAACAAGAGGGGCTTCATCCCTTTTTGTTTTTAGACAAAATGGGTTTCAGTATTGTGGTAGGCTCTGTAGGCAGCATGGTAGCGATGGTGAAGGTAAGTTGTTTAATTAAACAGATAGTCGTTCCGTTCATGCATTATATTTTCTCCAGAAGTTCAGAGAAACAATGGAAGGTTTGGCATAGGTACTAGTAGTTTTTCAGATAATCTCGCATGACACCCCCCCCCCACCCCAACCCCGCCCAAAACGCACCCACCCACACCCATCTCCGCCCAAAGAGACCAAAGAGAGAGAAATAGAGAGAGTCAAGTCCCACAGTAAATAATCTTGCCTTACTAAAGCACCAACTTCTAACAATGCTCTTGTTTGTGAGAGAGAGAGAGAGAGAGAGAGAGATATAGAGAGAGAGAGAGAGAGAGAGAGAGGGGGGGAGGAGGAGAGAGAGAGAGAGAGAGAAGAGAGAAAGAGAGAGAAAGAGAGGAGAGAGAGAGCGAGAGAGAAGAGAGAGAGGAGAGAGAGAGATAGAGAGAGAGAGAGAGATAGAGAGAGACGTACAGGAGGGGTATTTTTGCGTGGGTAACACAGACACGGCCAGACAAGGACCGTTCAGCTGTACCCAGCATGATGCCGGCCCAACCACTACCTACCCTTGGATCTGAAGCTTTAGTACTCTGCCAGCAGCCTTCTGAAGAGCTAAATGTGATACAGGGAGTAGGACAGGGCTTCTGAAAATGTAGAGATTGTGCATATTTATGCACTAGAGCTCTCAAACCACCCCCCTATGCAGGGAACAGGGAATGAAGCTTCTCCCATATTTTTGGGGGGTAAAAATACCCGTTAAAATTAAAAACAGGGGGTGAGCGTATCCCTTAAGAGGGGAAAAGATCAGAAGCCCTGTAAGAGGACAAGCAAGACAAAAACCCGAGCACAGACCCATTGCATGGCAAGACTCCACACAGAGAAGACCACCTGTTCACACTGACGATCATTGAAAACAACGATTGAAATGAAGATATCACAGAAAGGCAGGAAGAAAACCCAGAAAGAGATAATACGCTAAATTAAAAAAGTGTGTTCAGGCGAATGAGGAAGTATTAGAGTGGTCTATGGTATCAAGCAGCAGGAGGAGACTGCAAGTGTTACAACAGACTCCCCCCCCCCCCCCTCCACCTCCCTGAATCAGACGCAAAAGTATAAAATTTCGTTGATAATGTGAACAAGAGGGGTCGCATAGTTGTAGCCCACAAGATTCATATTACATTTCTGGTATGGGCTCTCTTGAGATCTCCATTCGACCTGAATCCATAACCAAGGAGAAATATTATGCTATCGTCAGACACTAACATCCATCTAAAATTACCCCCAGTCTCACACAATAAAGAATCATGTAACACCCCCAACCACACACACAATAAAGAATCATCATGAAACACCCCAGTCACACCCCCCCCACCCCTCCCAGTGAAGTCCAGAGACAAAGGTCATGGACACCAGTCCAATGAAACAAAATATGTATCCTGTTCATTGTTCCTTGTATCGGGACAAAGTCCTAATTATAGCTGAACACAGATTTTGCCATAAAAATTAAACATTCGAGACAATTGGTCCTTATTCACTTCGTCACCTTCTTCCGGAGAACAAAAAGTAGGTTTTGATGTTTGAGGTGAAAGCAGAGAGGGTCGGTCAGTGACGGAGGGAGAGTGAAACTGTTTCGGGCAATCGGTCCTGAAACAGAAAAAGAGCGCCGACCCAACATTTGAAATGTATATATGGATCTTAATGGAAAGGGAGTCTCAAACAAAATGTAGTAAGCGAGCCGGCAGGTGCGTGGGGATGTCATAGAGGTAGGAGGGAGAAGCTTGATAGGAAGATTTATAGCAAAGAGTTTTCACTTTAAATTCCATTCTATCTTTGACAAACAGTCAGTGCGGAGAGCAGAGAAAAGGACTAACATGATTGGACTTTTTCTCAAGCTGAGCAGCTATGTGTTGAATGCGGTTGGAGACAAGATAGAGAAGAAACTGGGAGAAGAGAAGAAAAAAAGCATTGCAATAGTCAGGACGAGGTAGGGTGAGGAAAACAACGACTTAAGTTGTCGCTTTGTCAAAAAGTATTTACGAATATTTATGGCCAGTGTGACAGGGTCTGATGGTAACATGACCGACATTACTCAGGAAACTGCATGGGAAGCCTGAGAGTAACACCCAAGTTCGTAACAGTGTCAGGGAGAGAGATACACTTGTTTCCAGTTGGATTTAAATCTTTTGAGATCTAGTTTTGCTCTTCATTGTGCTTTAAGCATGGTTTTTTGGTTTGTCATAGATTTTCATGCTTTTTAAATTTTTAAATCTCTCCAATTCTGGATGTCGGAGTCTGGCCACCAATCTCAGGAAAATGGATTTGATTCTCGTATTGTGCTGTTGTAGAGATGTGTGTCGTCATCTGTATAGGTGTGGTGTATCATCATGTGCAGGTCGATAATGTTGGCAAGATGTGATGCATAATATAATTTAACTTTAGCAAAGTAAGGCAGGAAAGACCATGCACAACACCGGGTGGACTGCATTTCTACGACCTGTTCAGACTGACGACCGTGGACCTAAAGTAATCAGAACTGTAAAAGAAATGCTGATACATGTTCAAGGCAGAGAACAGGATGGAGTGGTCTATGCAGCGGACAGAAAGTACAGTATATATTTGCTAGCATCAACTAAAAGCAAAGGAAGTTTTTTTTTTTTTACTATATAGGACATAGAGTTTTTCAGACTCTGGTTAGTTCTGTAGACAGACTGGTAAGATGGAGAAGATTGTTTAAAGAAGATATCGTTTCATTTGTTTCAGTACAGACTTCTCCAGAAATTTTTGAGAAAAAATTTGAGGTTTTGATAAGATCTTAAGTTTCTTCATATATGGGGGTTTCCACCTTTAGGTGCCTTACAAGAGCTGTTTGAGCAAGTGAATTGATGGCAGAAGACGGTGGCATATTTATGAACAGGAAAGGTGGGATGAATTGCAATCACAGATTTTAAAATGTTTTTCAGTTGAGACCTGTCCCTCTGATGTTCTGACGGGCAGGAAGTCGAGTGAACAGGGAAAAGTCAGGAGCACTCGGGAACGGGGAGGCCGACGGTGGAAGTGGAAGTGAGGGGAAAGGGCTAGCTTTTGCATTTGTTTCGATTCTGTCCCTCTGTTTCTGACGTTCTGTTTATTCGCGCTTGT
>CM065704.1:37664281-37714281 GCA_017654935.2 Phymorhynchus buccinoides
TTCAACCCACTTTAACGACCCTAGGAGGCTCTGGGGAGGTGGTGTCACCCATGTTATGGTACAGCAGATGTCGCTGGGCGTTGACAGTGAGAGAGAGAGAGAGAGAGAGAGAGAGAGAGACGAGAGAGGAGAGAGAGAGAGAGACAGAGAGAGAGAGACAGACAGAGAGAGAGAGAGAGACAGAGAGAGAGAGAGAGAGGAGAGAGAGAGAGAGAGAGAGAGAGAGAGAGAGAGAGAGAGAGAGAGAGAGAGGAGTAAAACGACTGTTCAACCCACCTTTAACGACCCTAGAGAGGCTCTGGAGAGAGAGAGAGAGGAGAGAAGGATGAGAGAGATAGAGAGAGAGAGAGCGAAGAGAGAGAGAGACAGAGTAAAACGAGGGAAGTTTCTGGGAGGTGTGTCGCCCATGTTATGGTACAGGAGATGTCCCCGGGCGTTGACAGTGAGAGAGAGAAAGAGACAGTGACACAGAGAGTGAGAGATAGAGACAGATAGAGACAGACACAGAGAGAGACACAGAGAAATATCAACCTACTTTAATAACCCTAACAGGTTCTGCGGAGGTGGTGTCGCCCATGTCATGGTACAGGAGATATCCCCGGGCGTTGACAGTGAGAGAGAGAAAGAGACAGTGACACAGAGAGTGACAGATAGAGACAGAGAGAGACAGACACAGAGAGACAGACACAGAGAAATATCAACCTACTTTAAACGACCCTAACAGGTTCTGTGGAGGTGGTGTCGCCCATGTTATGGCACAGGAGATGTCCCCGGGCGTTGACAGTGAGAGAGAGAAAGTGACAGTGACACAGAGAGTGAGAGACAGAGACACAGAGAGTGACAGAGAAATATCAACCTACTTTAACTACCCTAAACAGGTTCTGTGGAGGTGGTGTCGCCCATGTTATGGCACAGGAGATGTCCCCGGGCGTTGACAGTGAGTGAGAGACAGAGACAGGGAGATAGAGAGTGAGAGACAGAGACACAGAGAGTGACAGAGAAATATCAACCTACTTTAACTACCCTAAGAGGTTCTGTGGAGGTGGTGTCGCCCATGTTATGGCACAGGAGATGTCCCCGGGCGTTGACAGTGAGAGAGAGAAAGAGACAGTGACACAGAGAGTGAGAGACAGAGACACAGAGAGTGACAGAGAAATATCAACCTACTTTAACGACCCTAACAGGTTCTGCGGAGGTGGTGTCGCCCATGTTATGGCACAGGAGATGTCCCCGGGCGTTGACGGTGAGAGAGAGAAAGAGACAGTGACACAGAGACAGTGACAGATAGAGACAGAGAGAGACAGAGACACAGAGAGTGACAGAGAAATATCAACCTACTTTAACGACCCTAACAGGTTCTGTGGAGGTGGTGTCGCCCATGTTATGGTACAGGAGATGTCCCCGGGCGTTGACGGTGAGAGAGAGAAAGAGACAGTGACACAGAGAGTGAGAGACAGAGACACAGAGAGTGACAGAGAAATATCAACCTACTTTAACGACCCTAACAGGTTCTGTGGAGGTGGTGTCGCCCATGTTATGGTACAGGAGATGTCCCCGGGCGTTGACGGTGAGAGAGAGAAAGAGACAGTGACACAGAGAGAGTGAGAGACAGAGACACAGAGAGTGACAGAGAAATATCAACCTACTTTAACTACCCTAAGAGGTTCTGTGGAGGTGGTGTCGCCCATGTCATGGTACAGGAGATGTCCCCGGGCGTTGACAGTGACCAGGTGATCCTTCTGCCACAGACAGCCCTGCTGGCTGTCCTGAGAATCATTGCCAGTGAATAACTCCCTGCAGATATTGTCATCATCGTTATTATCATCATCGTCATCATCATCATCATCATCATCATGTCACAAACAGATTTTTCGAGCCATGAACAAAATTGTGTCTGACATTATAGATAAGGCCAAATGCTCTTGTTTGAATGCCCAAATTCTCGCTTGTACCACTTCACGTCAATTGTTTAGTTTAGCCAACTCCCTCCTTGGTAAACCAAAGTCCACACCTCTACCTTCTTCTATCCCTGTGTCTGAACTCCCTCAACGTTTCTCTGATTTCTTTCACAGCAAGATAGCCACCATCCGCCACAATCTTGATTCTCAATCTGCTACACCATCAACTGACTCTGTCCCTGATCCCTCCTTTTCTGGCAGTATGTGGTCTGAGTTCCGTTCTGTTTCCACTGATGAGGTTAAGAAGATTTTGACCCGAACTCAGACTAAAACCTGTGAACTAGACCCTCTACCTTCATCTCTCTTCTCCCAGTGTCTTGATGATCTCCTTCCTTACTTTACATCCATCATCAATGAATCTCTATGTTCAGGCCGCTTTCCAATTCATTTCAAATCTGCAGTTGTCAAACCTCTCTTAAAGAAGCCTAGTCTTGATCCTGAAAATCTAAAGAACTATCGGCCTGTCTCTAATCTTTCATTCCTTTCTAAGCTTAAGCGGAAAAGGTGGTTCTTAAACAGCTGGTCTGACCATCTTCAGGTAAATGATCTCTACTATCCAAACCAGTCTGCTTATCGAGCAGGTCACAGTACTGAGACAGCCCTCTTAAAGATAACGAACGACCTGCTCACTGCCTTGGATGAAAACAAGGTTTCTCTTCTCTCTCTCCTTGATCTTTCTGCAGCGTTTGACACTATCGACCACTCTATCCTCATTTCTAGACTTCACACCTCCTTTGGTCTATCTGGGGCTGTTCTTTCCTGGTTTTCTTCCTACCTCTCTGATCGCACACAGACAGTTGTTGTCAATGGTTCTCCATCTCTTCCAAAAGGTCTTCAGTTCGGTGTGCCCCAAGGTTCAGTCTTAGGCCCTATCCTTTTTGTTCTTTATACCCAACCTCTCTCCGCCATCATCAACCAGCATTCTATTCTACATCATAGCTTTTCTGATGACAATCAACTGTACATTTCTGCCCACCTGAGTCAATTAGATCAAATGATTTCTTCTTCTAAGTTGTGCATCTCTGCTGTTAAAACATGGATGTTTTACAACAAAAAAACTGCAACTGAATGCTGATAAGACAGAGATGATTCTTGTAGCCTCTAACCACACAATTAAAACTCAGGTTCTCCCAGGTTCTGTAGACATTGATGGCACTGAGATCAAGCTATCGGCATCCGTCCGCAATCTAGGTGTTACTTTGGACCAAACCCTTTCTTTCAAACAGCATGTTTCCAATGTTTGCAAGTCTTGCTATCTAGAACTTCGAAGAATTAGTTCCATCCGCCGTTTCCTCTCTCAAGATGCCCTGAAGACTCTAGTATGTGCTTTTGTCCTGTCTCGCCTTGACTACTGTAACTCACTTCTTGCTGGCTGTCCATCAACTCTCATCTCTAAGCTCCAACGGGTCCAGAATAATGCTGCTCGTCTCATTTCTCGCTCCCCTAGGTACGATCATATCACTCCGGTTCTTCGTTCCCTACATTGGCTCCAGTTCAATCACGCATTGACTACAAAATTATCCTCCTTGCCTTCAAGTCACTGAATGATCAAGCTCCCCTGTATCTCTCTGATCTTCTTCATCTCTATGTCCCAGCTCGCCAACTACGTTCGTCTTCTGATTCTCGTCTCCTTTCCATTCCCTCCATCCGTCTCAAATCTGCTGGCCAACGTTCTTTTTCTTGTCAAGCACCATCTCTTTGGAATTCTCTGCCTTCTCCTCTCCGACACTCCAACTCAGTCTCCTCATTCAAAACCTCTCTTAAAACCCATCTTTTTCCTGCTGCGCCCTAAATATTTGATCAGTTGTCTATCGTTGTGTGCACGTGAGGGAAGATTGATTTAAGAGGTTTGTGCTGTGTTTTGTGGTGTGTGTGTGTGTGTGCGTGTGCGTGTGCGTGTGTGTGTGTGTGTGTGTGTGTGTGTGTGTGTGAGTATGTGTGTGTGTGTTGTGTGTGTGTGTGTGTGTGAGCATGAATGTGTGCTTGTGTGTATTTTTGGTTTTGTGGGTTGTGTGTGCACGCATGTGTGTGTGTGTGTTTGTGTGCGTGTCTGTGTGTCTGTCTGCGTGCGTACGTTGTGTGTGAGGGTGTTTGTGTATGTGTGTTGGTGTATGTGGTCAGTCCATGCGGCTCAGTTGCTGTGGCTTACCGAATGGGGTATGAATGAGTTGGCGTCAATAATTGTGTGTTTATGTGTGTGTGTGTGTGTGTGTGTGTGTGTGTGTGTGTGTGTGTGTGTGTGTGCGTGCGTGCGCGTGTGCGTGTGCGTGTGCGTGCGTGCGTGTGCGTGTGTGTGTGCGTGTGTGTGTGCGTGTGTGTGTGTGTGTGTATGTGTGTGCGTGTGTGTGCGTGTGCGTGTGTGCGTGCGTGCGTGTGTGTTAAAGAGAGAGAGAGAGAGAGAGAGTTGCTTTGCATATGCGCTGTTGGTGGTTGGTGTCACTCTTGAATCTTGTTTTTTGTTATCTGTTGATGAATAATTGATTGTAAAGCGCTTTGGGCTCATCTGAGGTAAAGCGCTATATAAATGTACTGTTATTATTATTATTATTATTATTATTATCATCATCATCACCATCGCTATTATCATCATCATCATCATTAACATTAATCCGCCTCAGACAGCCCTGCTGTCTGTTCTGAGAATCATTGCCAGTGAATAACTCCCTGCAGATATTGTCATAATTGTTATTATCATCATCGTCATCATCATCATATCATCGTTATTATCATCATCATCATTAACATTAATCAGCAAAAGACAGCTGATCATTGCCAGTGAACAGATCCCTGCAGATATTGTCGTCATCATCGTTATTATCATTATCATCCCCGTGGGGATACCAGGGGGTCTTTCGTACAAATAGTTCCCCCACCTTCAATTCAATTAAAAACTTTATTGTCCATTAAAAAAACAAGTTTAAATTGGAAAATTTTGTTTTGCAACACGTGCAGCAGATTAAAATAAATGTACATTAAATCAAAATAAATACATTAAATCAAATATTTAAAACACACACACACAAGTACACATACACTCTTACTTACTCACTCACACACACACAGATACCCACAGATAAAAGTTACACAATAACAAAACTTTCACTGTCAGATACATCCTTCAGCACACAAAAGTTTACCCACACTCCCTCGCATATATCAAACAGTTTCACACACTCCATCGCATATATCAAACAGTTTCACACACTCCCTCGCCTTCCAAATATTTTTTTTTCCTTTGAGCTCCTCCGAAATCGGAATGTGTCGGCTGCATGCAGCGGGGAGACCATTGAAAAATGAAAACCGGATACATACGCACGTTAGCCATTATGGCCATATGGTCTGGGAATGCAGAATTAGAAGAATTATCATCATCATCGTCATCCTCAACATTAATCTGTTACAGACAGTCCCTGCTGACTGTCATGATAGGCACTGCCAGTGAAATCTCCATGCAAACATCATCATCATCATCATCATTATTGTTGTCTTTATCATCATCTTCTGCCACAGACAACCCTGCCGACTGTTCAAAGAATCACTGTCATGAACCAACTACCAGCACATATCATCAGCATCGTCATTGTTATGTCTAGTACTAAATCTCTATCCTTAAATAAGTATAAAGTTAAAGCGCCTATGGCACTCTTAACTCAGAAACCACCCGGAAGTCTATCGGCCTTATAAGGTATACCCCTATTTGCCCTAAAGGGATTCCAGAATAACTGGACACACCCAGACGCACTTTTTCCTAGACCACTGCTATGAGAGGATGCCAGACCTAGGCCTAACAATTCCTTCTCTCTCTACCATTACTGTAGTCATGAAAGTCCACAAATTATAAGCACTGCAATATCTACAATAAACGAATGAAACATACAGAAGGGTTTCTGTGATTATGTGAAAGCATGTTATAACTACAACATCGTCCGGCAGACGTCATCATCATCATCATCATCATCATCTGTAGTTGTCATTGTTAACTCATTCGCATCGCAACGATTTAGATAAAAAAAAATTTAAACACAAATCACTCCAGCCATACACACAAACAAAACATACACAAACAAAAGCAGAAATGAAAGAAGATTACAGGGTTTTTACTTCAGGGAAGTGGTAGATCAGACTTTTTTATATATAGACTTTATATAGAAAAACTGTCTACACCGATTGGTTTCCCCATCACAAACCACTACAAAAGCAAAATCAAGGGAGCAAAGCGAGTTTAGAAGTGACCAAATTTACTTCCCTTGAAGCAAATGCATCAAATTGGCAGCTATCTATTAATTCCAGACATATAGGCCTCTGCAACTAGGGTTATTAACGCCCTTGACAGTGAGAGTGATGCCCTTGCTGGTCAGTACTGACAAGGGCATTCACTCTTGCGAAAGGCAGCCATTTAGTGGCATCAAATAGGGTAATTGGCGAGAGTTATCCCCTTGTTTGGTCAGTACTGAACCATCTTCCCCCCACCCACCAAGGGCATTCACTCTTGCAAAAGGTGTTCGTTGCAGACCCCAATATGGCCGGAATGACTTGAATGAGTTAAAGTCATGATCATTATCACTATCATCCACAACATCAGGGTCAATATGTATCAAAGGCCGCTTCGGACGTTAGTCATAAAACACAGTGACCAGCTGCTTTTTGTTCGACAGTGATAAAAATAGCAAAAATCTGTGTCTGAATGACAACACAGACACAGACACAGACACAGAGAATGATTTGTGAATGCATGCACACACATTAACATACCGCACAAGAGTTCCAGACTGCACGTCAAATATCTTCGCTGTTCTATCGCCAGATACTGTTACTACTTGCTTGTCATCGGGACTAAAACACAGCTAAAAAAACAACCAGAATGTATGTGAGTGTGTGAGCATGTCTGTGTGTGTGACTGATGTAAGCAACAACAACAAAAACACCACAATGTACATGTGTGTGAGTGTGTGTGTAAGTATGTGTGTGTGTGTGTGTGTGTGTGTGTGTGTGTGTGTGTGTGTGTGTGTGTGTGTGTGTGTGTGTGTGTGTGTGTCTTTGTGTGTCTGTGTGTGTGATTGATGTAAGCAACAACAACAAAAACACCACAATGTACATGTGTGTGAGTGTGTGTGTAAGTATGTGTGTGTGTGTGTATGTGTGTGTGTCTGTGTGTGTGTGTGTGTGTGTGTGTATGTGTGTGTGTCTGTCTGTCTGTGTGTGTGTGTGTGTGTGTGTGTGTCTGTCTGTCTGTCTGTCTGTCTGTCTGTCTGTCTGTCTGTGTGTGTGTGTGTGTGTGTGTGTGTGTGTGTATGTGTGTGTCTGTCTGTCTGTCTGTCTGTCTGTCTGTCTGTCTGTCTGTCTGTGTGTGAATCAGAATCAGAATCAGAATCAGAATCAGAATCAAAGTTTATTGTCCTTTAAAACCAATACAAGGTTTTATATGACACTGATAAAATAACAATAACGTAATAATAACAATTTATAAAGTTCAGTTACGGAACTTTTTTTTTTGTTTTCTCAATACTTCTGGGTTTTTTCCCCCTTCTTTCTTTGTGCTAGTTGCGTTACTGTTTCAGGTAATTGAGGCTATTGATTGACACAACTGTGTATATATTTTGCAAGCTCACTTACAAGGGCGTCATTTGTAATTAATTTGCTAGGTGTAACATTATGTATATCGTATTTTTCTTCAACAAGTTTTATAAATTGTGTTCTTATTTCCGTATGCTTTGTACAATTGTCTAAAAAATGAGTTTCATCTTCTATTTCCTTGCATTGTAAACATAGCCTTTTCTCTCTAGGCATATTAGAATGTCTACCTTTTTCTATTTTAAGCTCATGGCATGAAATTCTTAGTTTGCATAACGTCTGTTTTTTGGTAAAGTGTATTAAATGATTTGTCAAATATGGTTCAGTTCTGTATTCATTTGTAATCTTGTTATAAAAGTTTAGCTTTGATTTTGTCTCAGACTTTCTTTTTCTCCAAAATGAAATATATTCTTCTTTTAGTTTATTTTGTATTACATGACATAATTTATTTATGTTAAACGTGTGTTGGTTGTTCCATACATGTGTCAATCCAAGGGCGTTTAAAATAGATTTGACGAATTTAACCCATGGTGACTGATTAGTTTCATTCTTTAACATTTCGTTGTAAATGACATTAATGTAAGAGTCTTGTTTGGATTCTAAGATATGATGCCAGAATTTTATAATTTGACAAATTGATGCTAAACTAACAGGAAAACTACCTAGCTCTCCAATAACCGCTAAATTTATAGCTTTTTTATGAACCCCTAAAATTTGTTTGAAAAAGGTGTGCTGGATATGTTCATGCTGTAATTTATTTGAAAGGCATTGGGTGAATAACTTTTCTAAGTTAAAGTTGTCATCTAATTTTATGGTAAATGGCAGCCAAACATCTGCACCATAAGTTAATATTGGCGAGATGAGACTATCAAATAGTTTTAAAATAACTTGAATGTTTATGTTTTCATTTCTAAACATTCTTTTAAGGCTATATGTTGCTTTATTTCCTTGCTTGCTAAGATGCTCAGATGCTATATCAAGTTTTCCTGATTTATGGAATATAATTCCTAGGTACTTGTACTGATCTGTCGTTTCAATAATGTTTGTGCCACATCTAAAAAATGTTTTAGTTTTGGGGTCTGTCTTTGAAAATATTAACACTTTAGTTTTCTCATTGTTAATGTGTATACCCCACTCTTTACAATATAAGTGCAATTTATCAAGTTTTAATTGTAAACCATGCTTAGATGTTGCAAGAAGTACGAGGACATCTGCATAGAGTAAAGAAGATATACATTTATTTTCTGATTGACTTATTTTTGGTGAATCTACGTCTGGAAACCACTTAATTATATCATTAATAAATATATTAAATAATGTCGGGCTTAAGGAGCTTCCTTGTATAATTCCTCTTCGTACATAAATGGAGTGAGGAATCCCGTTCTTGCTGGATGAGCAAATTTGGGCATTTGTGTGCATACTTTTAATCAGATTAAAACATTTACCTTGAATACCTATTTTTTGTAATTTTATAAGTAGTCCTTCGTGTGATATGTTATCGAATGCTTTTTGAAAATCAACAAAGCATGCATATAATCTACTGTTACGTGATTTTAAGGTATAGTCTACTATACTGTTTAAAATGAGAATATTATCTGAAGTCCTATGGTCCTTTCTAAAACCAGCTTGTTCTTTTGCTAGCAGATTGTTTGATTCTAAGTAATCATTTATTCGAGTATTTAGTATTTGACATAATACATTACCTAGCGAACAGTTAAGCGTGATTCCTCTGTAGTTGCTTGGGTTTGATTTGTGTGTGTGTGTGTGTGTGTGCGTGTGCGTGTGCGTGTGCGTGCGTGCGTGTGCGTGTGCGTGCGTGTGCGTATGTGTGCGTATGTGTGTGTGTGTGTGTGTGTGTGTGATGTAAGTAATAATCATAAAATTATATCCTGTGTCATACAGGATTTTTAAAGCGACATTCAGATATTTTAACAAATGTGTGTGTGTTTGTATGGGGTTTTTTTCCCATTCCTTAACGTATCACATTTTCTGTTACAATTTACAATAATGAATGCTGAATATACGTTAAAAGTTATGACAGAAATTACCAATTCATGTTTCCAACTATTCAAGACTAGACTATCATGTATAGTTTAAGATTTGTTTAAGGCAAATTTATATCAATATAGATGCAGGCACATAAAATGTAAAACAAGCTTTCAATAATTCAAACTCTATTCATACAATCTTTGTATTTTTGTTTCTCAAGCACACACACATGCACACACACACACACATGCACACACACACACACACACACACACACACACACACGCACACAAACCTCAAAGATATCAGCCTTATGAGCAGGTGAGCCAATCTCTATGGGTGCAGTCATTTCCCCTTTCTTGCCGTCATACATGAACAGCTGAAATACATGGAAATATCAAAACAATTATTAATCTCTCTCTCTCTCTCTCTCTCTCTCTCTCTCACACACACACACACACACACACACACACACACACACGCACAGAGGGGGGAGGGGGGGAGACCCCCCCATTCCCCCCCACCCACACACATCTTGAGTGTGTGTCCTTCTGTTTATTCGCCCTGTAACTCACGAACCTTCTGAGTTGGACATCCATATCCCAACGCAGAAAATTCATGGAGTCTTCCCTGATTGCCCGCTTGGGGACTATGGCCCCCAGTGGCCTCCACTCCCGCCAGTAACTACACCGTCTCCCAGCCCCCAAGCCCTTTCCCATCCCCTACCCTCAGCCTTCTGCCCTCTTACTTCCCTATCACCCCCCTGCTTGTTCCCTTACAGTTACATTTTTTTTCCTTCTTCACCCCTCCTACACCCCCCACCCACCCACCTACCCATCCCCTGCTTTTGGATAACTTTCTCTCCACCCAACAACTGCTCACCCTTGCCCTCATCCCACCCTCCCACTCCTGTCCCATTTTTTCTCTTTCCAATCACGCTTAATAGGGCATTTGCCACGCGTGTTCGTTCTCTATGCTAGACTACTAATTTGCCCGCACTCGTTCTGCCCGAGTTACGCTGACCTTTCTATTTCAACTCTCTAAATTCAACTCGGTGAAATTCAAGGTCGCCCTCACGTGGCAAATGCTCTATTCCTGATATGTGTTCGTCCATTCCTCCCCTGAACAATACTCAGTAAAGACAGACTGCCAACACACCACTGCAAATTCAGTCCCACGAAGAGCTATACCCGAAATTGTTACTCAACAAATTACCTCCTAGGACCCTTCTTCCTCCCACCTAGGTCAGTATTTGCATCCAAGTTGTTCAAGTGACTTTTAAATAAAAGCAGTCACTGCAGACATAATGTGATTTCACATCATTGTGCAAATTTTGGTTGCGCTATTATTTGTACTTTCTGAGAAAATGGCTATGTTAAAGTTTTTAATGAGGTGGGACCACACACCCACACCAAATCGTGAGTACATAGACGAGACTTCGCTCGTCAAAAAAGGTAAATATGCTGAGAGGGAGTGGAGTGTAGGGAAGTTAATAATGAAAAAATGAAATTCTTCTTCTTCTTCTTCTTCTGCGTTCCAAGGCCATATGGCCATAATGGGAAGGTACGTACATGTCCGGTTTTCAGTTTTCACTAGTCTCCCCGCTGCGCACAGCCGACACATTCTAAAAGGAGAAAAATTATTTTTAAGATTTTTTTGAAAAAAGGCAGGAGAATGGGCCAATAAGTCAGAAAGATAGTAGATGATAGAAAGCAAAGGGGAAAGGCAGAGTCAAAGAGAGTGGCAGATTAGAGGAAGTTACAAGCACAGAACTTCCAGAAGGTGGGGAACTATTTTTACGAAAGACCCCCGGTATCCCCACGGGGAGAGACTCGTGGTAGGGGCGGCATCGTCCAGCTGCCCCGGAAAAAATGAAATCAACTTTACCTTTCCATCTGAGCCACCAGAGAAGATGGTGTCGCCATTCCAAGAATATCTTGCCACTTGGACGTAATGGTTGTGATTCTAAACACACAAAAACACACTATCGCTTAACACATAATAGCATATTCATGCATACACAAGACAGACACACATTATGCATGCAAAGGCACACAAACACACACATACAAAAACACATACAATCACTTAACACAAAACATTCATGCACGCATGCACATGTACACACACACACACACACACACACACACACACACACACACACACACACACACACAGACACACACACACACACACACAGTTACCTCACCAGCAAAAATAAATTTTAATGGAGTAAATTCACATTCTGGCACACTTTCTACAACTCTTTAATTTTGAAAGGCTAAGAACAAAAGTCTAGACGGAACAAAGGCCTCAACGCATGAAAACACAAGCATATTTTGTAAATCTGGTTCAGTTTGGGTAGAAAAAGACTTCAGCGGATGGGATGGGATCTCCAGAGTTATTGTTCTTTTTTTTAATTGAACCTTTTTTATACATTTTCAAATACAGAACATAAACATAACTAAGAAAAATAATACAAACCATATGACAAAAATAACAGAGTTATTGTTCTTTGCGTTTTCCAAAAACGTTTTTTTCCAACAGATTAAGTTCTTTGCGCTTCCACGGAGTGTGGGGATAGTAGGGAGATGCGAAGAGACATAATAAATATTGTGACGGCATATCGTCAGATTCCATGCAAAGAAGATGTACAGTTGCTCACCTTGTATGTCTGTTTGAATTTGACGTAGGGCAGTACTTTATGAAAGGCCACAGTGTTGTCTTCGCTGGCCGTTACAATGGCGAAGGGCCGCACCTGGCGGTACGAACACGTGTTGACCAGTTTACATTGACCTTCCAACACTCCGCCAGAACTGCCGTCCTCTACGTTAAACACGTTGACAAACCTGAAAAACGCATGGACAAGGACGTGATGCATAAACATAAGTCAAAAATACTTTGTGTGAGACTCGAAACTCCCTGCTACCGCTGCTGCCATCCTTCTGGTTGGCAAACCTGAAAACCCGTATGTACAAAACGCATGGATGTGTGCATAGACACATATAGACTCAAAAACACACTCACATTACTTTGCACACAGACTGAGCTTTGTATGATGTTATCCTCCACACTGAACAAGTTAGCAAATCTGAAAAACAAAACAAACGCACGCATACATGCACGCCTGATGATAGGGGTGTCGTGTTATAAAGTTCTTCTATGTTTTTGTCATGTTTTCAGGTTGTTGAACGCTGGTCAGATACACTCATGTGTGTTTTGTAACATGTGGTCGAACTTTACGTGGTGACAGTCCTGAGATGACCATAGCTGTCGACGGGACTATTAATGACTAATTAACTAACTAAGCCTGCATGTGTGTGTGCATACATACATGGATTTGTGAGCATGTTCACACAAACACACACATACAAATACACACACCCTGAAAAGCATACACACAGATGTGCACATCCTAAAATATGTGTTCAGAAATAAGCAATGAACAACACACACACACACACTAGTACAGTAGTAAGAGAGGGGGGAGGGCTGTGGAAGAGTATGGTTGGGTGCAAAGAGCGAATGATGTGCGAGGGAGCGGGTTGTGGGGAACGGGGAAGACTCAAAAGTACACTGGCTCTGTGTGTTACCTAATTTAGTTCATAATTTGTACGCAATGTGGGAGGATGAGGATTGAAGGGGATGGGGAAGAATGGTTGGGGGTGAGAAGGGGATAGGGGGGGGGGGGGGGTATTTGTTGAGTATGAAGGTTTTTGTTCACTGTTAAGGTGAACTCTGCTTTTATTATTTCCTTGCCTACCTTGATTTTTCTTTTCTTTTCCTTTGCCCAAATGCATGGATATTTTGTTTTCAGTTGCCCTTGTTGTATCTTGAGACCACATTGTACCTGGTCATTTCTCTTGAGATAATAACGCAATTTTGACTTGACTTAGACTTGACTCACTCGTCTTTCCCATTGCCACAGACCACAATACGCTGACTATCGGGCGACCAGTCCAAATCCCGGATCAGACCCTCTAAGGCCTGGCACTGGACCCTCAGATTATGGCCTGGACCCGAGGCTGACCACACGAGAACCTTGCCAGTCATATCTGAGACAGAAAGTAGAAAAAAAGAAAGAAAAACAGGAAAGAAATCATACTTAACTTGTGGCAGTACCATAGCCGATGAGGTTTAATCGAGGCGTGGTTACTGATACACATATCTGTATTGCTAAAAAAAATCAGGACTTTACTGGTGTTGCACTGCCTCCGGGCATTGCCTATAGTATTGTTCCCACCATCTTTGTATAAATGTCCCATATGTGTCTATGACCGAGAGGACGTAAAACACAATTTTTCAAAGAAAGAAAGTAGAAAAAGGAAGAAAGACAAGAAAGAAAGAAAGAAAGAAAGAAAGAAAGTAGAAAAAAGTAAGGAACACAGAAAACTGAAAAACACTGCAGAAGCAAATGAAAGATCCTGCCATCAAGTTTGGTTTAATAGTTTAGTGCAAGTTTGCAAACCAAGTAAACAAACATGCAGATGATAAATTTGCCAGAGATATCCAGTACAGAAGAAAACAAATAAATAAACAAACAAATAAATAAATAGAGCTGATGGTGGAGAAAAATAGAAAATAGAAAACTAAGCAAGCAGAAAGATCAAGCTTTCAAAACAAGCTTTTTTTCACAAGTTTTTGTGCGAGTTTAGTTCAGCCTGTTATCCCAAGACCAAGTACTGTATATCTCAATTTTTATTTTGATAAAAAGATACAAAACTGTTGCAACTGAATGTTTACAACTAGTGGAAAACAATCTCTATAACCAAAAATAAACCATACCTGCCGAAGCGACAAACAGTCTAGACGGAGAGTACCGAGCGACCATGGTCCGGTTGGAATGTCCCGAATATATGTCCACTTGTAATGGATCCTGAAACGAGCTTTGAATTACAACATGCATGCATGCATACACGCATGCACAAACGCATGCACACACACTTGAATAGAGTGAGATGCGGCCTATTGCTTATACCAAACATATGTGTTGAGTACCTTTATAAGCATTGTCTTGTTGTTCTCTTGTCCTGATGTATGTTGCTGCAAATATGTGTCAATAAAACATGTTAAAACCAAATGCACACACACACACACACACATGCACACACACGCACACGCACACACACTCAAACACACGTGCATATACACAAACACTTGACCATAGACACACCTTAAATGTGGTTCCAAGTCTGTTTTTAAAAAAAGGACAAAAAAAGAGCCATGACCTGATGGAGTAGACATTTGAAGCAGCTTTCAAACTTATATGATTGTCCTTCTTCAGCAAGAGACAGGCAGGCAGGTGCTGTGTCAATAAAACATGTTAAAACCAAATGCACACACACACACACACACACACACACAGACACATACTCAAACACACGTGCACATACACAAACACTTGACCACAGACACACCTTAAATGTGGTTCCAAGTCTTTTTTTTTAAAGGACAAAAAAAGAGCCATGACCTGATGGAGTAGACATTTGAAGAAGCTTTCAAACTTATATGATTGTCCTTCTTCAGCAAGAGACAGGCAGGCAGGTTCTCTTTTTATTTTGTACCTTTGCCTTCAATTCATTGGAATCATTGCGTTCATGCACCTAAATACACTGTTTCAGGTAGCAGAAGTGTGTGTGTGTGTGTGCGTGTGCGTGTGCGTGTCCGTTCTTTAATTTAACGTCTATCCACCTTACAGTGATCTAAGACCCCCAAAAAGATGAAGAAGAAAAAAAGTATGTTTTTATGTGTTAGTGTAATGGGTATTTTGAATGGGCATCAAAGGAAGGGTTAGGTACAGGTGTATGAGGGTATGCTAGTCTATGTACACATATAAATCATTTAAATAAATGGGGGGTGGGGCGGGGTGAGGGGTGTATTGGTCTTTGTACGTACATAACTAATGTCAGCTAAATGTTAATGAAACGCTTAAACTTACTTAGAATTGAATCCAACATTAAAAGAAAACAATCAGTAAAATTAATGCGAGTATATGCTCTCCCATCTTTGAGTTTTCTGATGACTTATTAGAGCCTAGAAACAGGCAGATGTGATGATCTTCATATCAATTATATCCGTCATCGAATAAACTTTAGCAATCTTGTACCTTACACCCCCCCCCCCCCCCCCCCTCATGTTTACAGCCCTCAATCACAAAGTCTGCTTCTTTCAGTTTTATGAAAATACTCCCAAGCTGATCCTAACCCTACCCCTCTCCAGACAATGGCAAAATGTTACTTCTCAGTGAAGATGGTCAATGGGGACAATGCCAAACTAAGCTATCCACAAAAAGTTAAGGATCACTTGCAAACTAATTCATAACTTTCCAAATAAGAAAGCCAATGCGTTGAATTTTGGCCAACATTTAATTCAATGCTTTAGTGATAACGATACACAATTGCCTTCAATTTCGAGCAATCGTTTGGTCTGTACATTTGATCAAAGTGGGTACGTATCGAAATTTGATTTCCCAAAGTCATTGAAATCACAAGACAGGGCATTCTGATGCTCCCAAAAGTTCAGTAATGCGTGTATCCGCCATGGCTGTTCTGGCACTCGACGCAGCGAGTCCTCATGGAGTTGACCAGGGTGGTGAAGATCCTCTGTGGAAGCGCCTGCCACTCAGCCTGCAGCATCTGGTAGAGGTGCTGGGCATCCCTGGGAGGGGGGTGGTTGCTCCTCACTTTGCGATCCAGCTCATCC
Source organism: Phymorhynchus buccinoides (assembly GCA_017654935.2). Classification (NCBI taxonomy): domain Eukaryota; kingdom Metazoa; phylum Mollusca; class Gastropoda; order Neogastropoda; family Raphitomidae; genus Phymorhynchus; species Phymorhynchus buccinoides. The sequence continues at coordinate 37,680,502 of CM065704.1, forward strand.
CAGAGGTTCTCAATCGGGTTGAGATCGGGACTGCATGCTGGCCACTCCATTCTGTTGACTCCAGACTGCTGCAGGAAGTCGTTGACCACCCTTGCCCTGTGGGGGCGAGCGTTGTCATCCTGGTAGACAGCCGGCGGTCCCATCTGCTGCAGTGTAGGCACAGCCAGCGGTCGAAGGATCTCATCCCGGTATCGGAGGCCAGTCAGGTTACCCTGTACATGATACAAGGGTGTTCTGTGGTGAAGGCTGAAGGCCCCCCAGACCATTACAGAACCTCCACCAAAGGCCACCTTTTCTTGGACAGTGGCGTCAATAAAGCGTTCCCCTGGGCGCCTCCAGACCCTCAGTCGGCCGTCGTTGTGGTTCAGGGTGAAGCGTGATTCATCACTGAACAGGACCTGGGACCATTGCTGACGTGTCCACCTCACGTGACGTCTGCAGAAGGCGCGGCGTGCTGCCCTATGGGCTGGAGTTAAGCGTGGCCGTACAGCTGGGCGACGAGAACGGAGGTTAAACCCATGAAGGCGGTTCCGTATGGTCTGCTGGCTGATGTTGATGTTAGTAGCCACCCTCAGCTGCCTTCGAATGATGCTGGAAGAGGCTGTTCTTGTCTGCAGGGCTTGTCGTTCAATGAGACGATCTTCACGTGGAGTTGTCTTCTTCGGTCGACCAGATCTGCGTCTTTCATGGACCCTCCCAGTGGCTGTGAAGCGTTGAATCAGTCTGACAATGACCGAGATGGACACCTGAAGTCGCCTGGCCACTTCTCGCTTGGGAACACCATCTTGGAACCATGCAACAGCTCGTCCCCTATCCAACTCGCTCAATTTTCGTCGTGGAGGCATTGTCAAATCAGGCCTAATACTGGTGGTATGTCTTCTTATAAAGCCAAGCAAGAGACAGCATCTCACACATAAACAGTAGTGCTTGCACGTGCATAATGGTTTTTCCATCTGGCTTGTGCAATGTGTTCATGCAGAACGATCCAAAACAAGGTCCTTTTTCGCAAGTTTCCGCTTTTTCTTTTGCTGCCAAGCTCAGTAATAGAGAATCACGTGCAATGTTTCCACTAACACAACATCGCCCACTTACAGCTGAACAAGAATTCATAACAATTTGGCTTGACTGAGAAATAAATAACAGGAGCGAACGGAGTTTATTGCGCACCTGTTTTCTCATAGTGATCCTTAACTTTTTGTGAGTAGTGTACATGAGAGCCTACACTTTTGTGACATTCATTACAGGTTTAGGCATTCCAGCACTGTAAATCTACCTTTCTATATTGTTACTGTTACATGTAGTCTATTTGTTAATGTAAATCTGTTTCATACTTTTATTTGATATTTTTACTTTACACGGTGGAAGACAAGTTTCCATGTGCGTTGTACAATGCTAATGGACAATAAAGAAACTTATGACTTATGTAGGTCGGGGACATCCCGCTATCACTATGTATCGATAACACTACCGGGCTAAATCACTACGGCAACTACTACTACAGTATGCATAAAACTATTACCCGATATGGAATAGGGTTATGAATAAGGGTTAGGGTTAAAATAGGGTGCGTTGTGATAGGGGGATATCCTGCTATCACTACCCGTTGTAGTGGTAGTTATTTCGATACGTAGTGATAGCGCTACGCACCCTGTAGGTGTCGCATGAAAAAAGGTAGCTCTTAAAAATAAGTAGCTCGCTACTATGAGAGTCTGTATTTGCGACAACCACAAATTTCACTTTTTCTGTACTTTAACCATTTACCTAACCCTAACCCTAGAAAAAAAGTGAAATTTGTGTTTCATGCTCAATGTCGCAAATACACACTGTCATAGGTAGCGAGCTACTTATTTTTACGAGCTACCTTTTTTCATGCGACAGTAGGTCTTAGCCTACCTTCACATTACGAATGTAGACATTGTGGCCATTACAGTACAACATGTGTTCCCCACCTGGGTCTCCAGACAACCTCACTGACTTTCCCTTGTCTGTTTGAGGAAGAGCAGCAAATACCTTTTCTGAAAAAGAGGATTCCAATTAAAAAATGACTTCAACCGATTTGAGTGACCAAATCCAAAGCAACCTAAACCCAATCGATATTTTCAAAATATTGTGTATTCAGTAAATTTAAATAAATTACACGAATGCCGATACAGCATTAACAACAAAAAGAATCAATCTAGAGGGCAAAACTAAAAGGCTGAAAAGCCTGTCTATAGTGCCATGATATGATGATAATCGACTCAAGATTCAAGTACTAATTAAGTAGATCTAACTTAAATTTGCAGTAGTTTCCTGCTACACTAATAAATCTTGTATGCGTGCGTGTGTGTGTGTGAGAGAGAGAGAGAGAGAGAGAGAGAGAGAGAGAGAGACTCAGAGAGAGTGTGTGTCACCGGGCAGGAATGAGGAAAGCATAACACAAGTTCAAAGTTGATATATTTTGTTTACTCACTCAAATGTATGGTTGCCATTTCGTTTTCTCCTTTTCGTGCGTTACAATATTGATGCGATCCCTATCAATGCCATAGGCCTAACTAAGGTTTTGAAAGGTGGTCCATGGTGACTAGGAGTAGATCTAAAAATACAACGAAGGGAGTCATGGGTCTTCGTCCATTTGCGCATGCGTCATAGGCCTAGGTGTTGCTTCCCTTGAAACAGGAACTATAACAAAGATACTGTATAGGGGAACCCCTGTACAGTCTTTGCTATAATAACGCGCGTCCGTGTGTTCTTTCTTTCCTTATTTATCTGAATGGAGTTTAAAAGAAAAGCACAAACAAAGAATAACGAGAGAGAGAGAGAGAGAGAGAGAGAGAGAGAGAGAGAGAGAGAGAGAGAGAGAGAGAGGAGAGAGAGAGAGAGAGAGAGAGAGAGAGAGTTAGAGAGAGAGAGAGAGAGAGAGAGAGATGTGCACATCACACCCACATTCATTCATTCAATCAACATTTATTCTTTAAAACAAAGAAATTATAAACTTTCTCTCTCGTCGGTCATGCACATAAAACACTATATAAACATAGAAATAATAAGACATGCATAATGGTGATGCTAATTAAGAATATAAGCTAATAGGTAGAGGTGGGGGGGAAACCGGTTTGAACCGAAAAACCGGTGCTAAACTTTCGCGGTTCGAAAAACCGGTTCGAGTTGCTGTGAACCGGTTTTTTAACTGCAAACTGAAAGTAAATTTTTCTTAGAATAACGCATTCTTTTCGCAGATTGGGTGCTTGCAAACCAAGAGTAGCTGTTTCTAGTTTGTGGTGGTGTATGACTTTGACTGACTGAGTGTTGAGTTGAGTGCGTGTGTGTCACAAGTTTCTTTATTAGTTCGGATTTTTGAACCGGTTATGAACTCTAGGTATATAAATTATGCAAGTCTAAAGCCAACGAATTACTGACAGTGGTCGCGTACGTTGTCGGACAAGGGAGCAGAGATTTGCATTCATAGGGGAAGACGGGGTAAAAGGGCGGGTGAAATTTGCTTCATTTCATGAGATAATTGGCATGGGCTTCTTACCCGCCCATGGGCTTTTTACCCCGTCTTCACCATCCACAATTTCTCCCACAGGATTTCTTAGGTAATAAGCTTACTGATTACGAACATAATATAACAATCAGTCCCATGAAGAGATCAAACCAGATACACGTACTATATAGCAAAGTGCACGTGATGCACATGAAGACTAATTGAAGAGAATAAAATGATTTTTTTTTTTAATTAACAGCTTTGTTTTCGTGGGGGGAGAGAGGGGGTGGGGTGGAGGGGGCAGTGGATTTTTGTTTTGTTTTTGCTTTTACTTTTTTTTCTCTCTCTCTCCCTCAAGCTAGGAGCTTAATTGCCATGGCTAAAGACAATCCCCGCATAACTATGCAGAACATAACATTTTGATGCAGCCTTGGTGTTCTAGTCGGTGAGCCTCTATTCGTCTACGCGCATTTCGCCTACTCTCGTTTCATCGACTGAGAAGCATATTTTGGAAACACGCCGAATATAACGAAGCAATCTGTCCCTGACATTTTGTTATAAACGGCGTCAACTGTATTATGTATGTATGCCAACACACAAAAAAAGATTGAACGGAGGAACCCTGGCGGCTCAAATTTTGCATGCCCAAAGGTAGTTAGGATATTTAGGCCCGGCAAACAAATGATCGAGGCCATTGGTCAAAGGTCTGTTATTCAATTATATTGTGTTCCTAAATTTGGGCAGTAAGGATTGACCCTATTCTAAATGTGGCACATAGAAATCCAACAATATTGCAGAAAAAAATATTTTCTGTAGCCAAGTAGCTTTAATGGAAATGTTTGGCTCAAAGATGGCTGGCGGTGAAAGGGTTAAAAACCGGAAGCCACAAAATGTCTGCACTTCAAAACCTGGAAGCCACAAGTCTTCGCACTTAAAAAACCGGAAACTACAAGTTTTTGCATTTGAAAAAAACGGAAGCCACAAGTACTAGCACTCCAAATATCCGGAACCTGCAAGTTTTGGCAATCAAAACATTGAATTTCCAGCATGTTTCAGAAAATGTGCACCCCTTTGAAAACGAAATTTTAAACTTTTACGTCCTCTTGGCCCGAAGGCAAGGGCACATATGGGAGATTGTTAGCTATGAATATGGGGTATTGTTTGCACCCCTTTAACTTTATAAACAGTTGATAGAGCCTGCCATATTAACCGAGAAATGCAGGGGGGGGGGGCATATCTTGACCTTTACCCACGGCTTGACCTTTACCGTGTGAATTTACATTAGAGCCATCAAAATCAGTTTATAGGAGACATTTCCTCATAATCAGTACAGGGTTAGATTAACTGGCCCCCGTGGGGATACTGGGGGGTCTTTCGTAAAAATAGTTCCCCCACCTCCTGGAAGTTATGTGCTTGTAACTTCCTCTAATCTGCCATTTTGACTCTGCCTTTTCCCTTTGCTTTATATCATCTGCTATCTTTCAGACTTATTGGCCCATTCTCCTGCCTTTAAAAAAAAATCTTCCAAATAATTTTTCTCCTTTGAGCTCATCCGAAATCGGAATATGTTGGTTGTACCCAGCGGGAAAATCAACTGAAACACGTTTTCTAAAAAATCTATTTCACTGCAGTAGGCTACAGTTTTGTACATTTGTATGGCTTGCTAATTGGATGAATCTGATGCTATGAGCCTTCTCTAGTAGACTACGGTTTGTCAGGAACTAAACTAACCGCAAAGTAAGGGTAACCTCGTACCGTTTGTGATAAGGCATACTGAATACGATATGACCCCAATCCGATACGATGTCTGCGAGTCATGATTCACGTGAAATACGTGTCTAAAAGTAACTCTACTAATTTCGTTCACTATAGGGGAAGACGGGGTAAAAAGCGCATGGGCGGGTAAGAAGCCCACCCCAATTATCTCATGAAATAAAGAAAATGTCAGTCAAATTTGCCCATGAGACGAATGCTAGACATTAACGCTCGTCTCATGGGCAAAATGAGACTGAAATTTGCTTCATTTCATGAGATAATTGGGGTGGGCTTCTTACCCGCCCATGCGCTTTTTACCCCGTCTTCCCCTACTCATGTAGACCGCAATTCACGAATCAAATAAAATGTCCGATACCAGAATAAGACATTTTATCAAATTCATGTACGGAAGACTACAAACATAGTGAATATAACTAGTAGGATTTCCTAAGATTTATTCACAGTAAAAATTCACGTTAATCATGCCTCACAAATGTCAAAATCGGATCTTAGTGAATCGAATCGTATACAGTACAGCAGGCCCTTTACTTTACAAACTGGTGAGCTGAGTAATAAAAAAAATGAACATAATATTAAAGTTAAAATGCACTAAACTTTGTTCATTATTTATTACAATATCATTTTACACTCGCGATGTAGTTTTACGACTTTTGCTTTCCGTCAACGTCGTTTACAGATGCTGTAGAAATAGCGTAAGAATCTAGACCTGCCTCCCCTGGAGGAAAGACACATGCACCAACGCCTCAGCCTCTTCTAGAAGGTAGCTGAAGGCCTCCTCCCAGCTCCTCCAACAGATAAAGTCCTCACAAATCGTCGCAGGATAAAGCCAACCAGATTTGAGGGGTTCAAAACAACTAACATCTTAGAAAGACAGGCCATAAACCACTCCCGTGGATTTTGTGTCCCCAACGCGAGAACAGAGCAATATCGTAGCCCCTTCTTCATCCGGACTGCCATGGAGTAGGTAGTGGAAGCAACTGAGCGAGGCCACTGTCACCGCAGGCTCCGTCAACGCATTTTTATCAGCGCTGACCAGATCACCATCTGAGCCTGCAACTAGGGGAAGACGGGGTAAAAAGCGCATGGGCGGGTAAGAAGCCCACCCTAATTATCTCATGAAATGAAGCAAATTTCAGTCTCATTTTGCCCATGAGACGAGCGTTAATGTCTAGCATTCGTCTCATGGGCAAATTTGACTGAAATTTTCTTTATTTCATGAGATAATTGGGGTGGGCTTCTTACCCGCCCATGCGCTTTTTACCCGTCTTCCCCTACTGACTACTAGGCAATTTTTGTTGTTGTTCAAGTTGCTTCTGGAAGTGGGGCCTGCGCCTTCCCGGCTGAACTGGGGGTTTAATGGTCTTAACCCAGGGTAAGCAGTAGGTTTTTCTCCTATATTTTCTATTAGGTTCATGCGCCCTCCTAGTTCCGTCGCGATTTATCGTCAGAAGTGGCGTCTGCGACGTATCCGAACAGAAACAGAAGCGTGGTTTATTATTGTCTATAATCAGGACACAGTTTAAACCCTTTCCATTTTATATTTGAAGGTCTTTGTATGATAACGACAAGATGGATGTAGGCCTACATGGGAAAAAATTGTGAACAATCACCACCGATTGTTTAACAACAGAGGCGCTCAGATAGCAATGGTTGTCTGAATAATTATGTTCTGTATAGGTAGAAGTAGAAAAATGTAGGCAAAAGATTTAGCGACCCTTAATTTTAACCCTTTCAACGCCAGCCATTTTTAGCCAAAATTTACCATTAAACTTACCTAGGTAGAGAAAAGATTTTGTCTGCAATATTGGGGATTCCTCTGTGACATGCATAAAATAGGGCATATCCTTACCTCCCAAAAATAAGAACTTCTGGTAATTGGTTAACAGGCCCTCATTTGATGCCTTTTTTGTGACATGGGTGTTAAATCATTGTAGTGGCAAGAGGCGACAAAAGGGTTTTAACATTTATTTAGTATATTTTGCAATTTTATTAAAATCGGTTCCATACTTAGACAATATTCAATTTTTGTTTGTGGCTCAAGCCACAAATCTATATCTCACTTTGTCGGTCGGTCGGTCCAAAATTGTCGCACTTCAAATCGAGGCTACACTTCAAATTGAGGCCGCTCTTTAACATGTATTTTAAAAGCGTACAAAATAATAAACATACGTAATACAGACACTACAACAGACACGGCGAGTATGTGGTGCTTCTTTTGATGAGTATAAGTAGGATACATAGTTTTAAATGTTTTCCAAAAGATATAAAAAGTTACGAAATGGTGCAGAGATAACATTCTGGTTTACAGATTAAAATTATTGAAAAGCCAGGGGAGGTGACTCATGGTTGGAGTGGTAAAAATAGACCGCGTGCCACAAACTACAGTATTGCGATTTCGCGCTTGTTAGAATACGGAGAAGAAACAAATGAGTACGTTCAAATGGCTTGCCACTTCAACGAGTCTCGTGGCGGGTATTGACGTCAACGGACATGGACAATTCTGCCAAATTTTGTTCAACGATTTTCAGACTTGACAAGAAGGTAATTTATCTCATTAAGAGTCGCTTTCACTGGAAATAGGTTTGTATGTCTTGCCGTTTGTATGAACTGACTGTACGGGCACTGTCCTTGGGTTGTCAGGAACAGTTCTGTAAAAGTATATTATGATCAGTTCTGCATCTTTGGCAATATCCATTGCTTTGACTGGGAGCAAGTTCAGACATGAGATCAGAGGAAAGTAAAAATTCATGAAAATTTACCGGGGGGGGGGGGGGGGGGGGGGGGCAGGGCCTACGCCTGGTGGTGGTGATGGGGGGGGGGGGACCCCCTGAAACTGAAGGTTTTATGCAATTTGAGGCTTAAGAACCCACTTAGATATCCGAGTATGTTGTCTTTAAAAAAAATTCACGCGACAATTATACCAAAATGAAATGATGGAAGCATTGGTGTTTGACGCTGCCATTATTTTGCACAGTCCACAAGAAAGCAAAACCAGGGTCCGGAGGTTAGTGTAGGCCCTAAGTGGGGTCCAGGGTCTATGCCCCAGTGGGGGTCATTGCAATGTCAGACTTTTAAAAAAACACCCACTGAGATCTAAATGTGGATAACAATTCTACGAAATTCTTACGAATTTGTTGTCTCAAAACCTTTGGATAATTATCCTACATCAAAACCACAATATGAATACGATTAGTAAGCGGCTTTGCTTTTCTATATCATCTCCGCCAATTTTTTTATAATAAATCTTAGCCATTTTTATAATCCCAGCATAAAACCGAAAAGACACTGAAGAGATCATAGTTGTCCTAAAACAATCCTGATCCAAGAAAGGAAATGGCTGTTGGAAGTGGCTTCATGTGAATGGGACATAGGCAACGCTGGGCAACGCTGGGTAGCGCTATGAATTTAAGTGGCAACTAAGACATGATAGTTTCGTTCATGCTTCCATCAGCCAATCTTTGTGTACCCCCCTCCGCCGAAATTTCGCAATGGATTTACACTTTTCAAGAACAGGCCTGCTGGTTTTAAAAATTCCCCGAAATCAGGACATTTTCTGACACATCTCATGTCTGAAATTTATATGAATTGTTGATAGTTATGGTGAAACCAATGTCATAACGAGGAGCAGCGTCAATTCAGAGGGAGAGAGGGGAGGAGCAGAATTCTGCCATTTCGTTAAGATCTATTCAGTACTTTGGGCAATGTGGATCGGAATATCGCACACATACCTGTGTATGTGGACAGATCCCTCATTGCCAGGAATGCGGACAGAGCCCGCATTCCCAGCCTCACCCTTTCCTTCAAGGTCGACGGCAATAATTGAACTAAACATCGAGTCCTTCGGATGGGGACTTAAAGCTAGTCTGACCCGTGCGCTTTGAGCACGTAAAAATCCCATGGCAGTTGAAAGTCGATAAGAGCCAAGAGAAATCCCGCGACCTGGTATCACCAAATTGATAGTCAGATGTCACGAACCGTCGCAGGGCGCTTTGTGACAAAATAATTTATATAATAAAATAACTAACGACGCTTCGTGACACTAGGTTTCCTAAATCTACCCCCGTCACCCCTAAAAAAAATAAAAAAATAAGTGTGGCGCTGTGCTTGCAATGACGCGCTCTCCAGCTGGGAGCAGCCCAAATTTCACATAGATAAGTGTCTGTGGGTATAATAATACCAAATACAATTCAAAACAAAAGTATTAACTGTAAAAATTCACACCAACACGTACACACACATACACACAAGCGTGCACAAATGCTCACACACAAAAATAAACACACCGAAGAGAGAGAGAGAGAGAGAGAGAGAGAGAGAGAGAGAGAGAGAGAGAGAGAGAGAGAGAGAGAGAGAGAGAGAGAGAGAGAGAGAGAGAGAGAGAGAGAGAGAGAGAGAGAGAGAGAGAGAGAGAGAGAGAGAGAGAGAGAGAGAGGGAGGGGGTGAAGTTTAATGTGAATTTAGCCAATAATCATGAATAAAAATGATTGACTTTGCACCCCCGCCATCATACAAAATGTAGCTAACAAGAATTTTTTTTATCCAAATAAAATATAGGATACGTTTTCTCGTGTTCAGAACCTTGACCTGAAACTTCACTACACATCAAACAATCAGAAATGCAAGAAATAAAACTTTCATCAAATTAAAACGAAACAATTATGTTTAGTCGCCATTTGGTCGATGATCCATTATGTCCTTGCAAAAAAGAGTTGGAGACGGCACAGCATCATTTGTTATCATGCCCCCTTTTTAATTAAAGTCGAGCTAATACCATCTTAAAACTGTTGCCTGAATACCACAATGTTCAAATTCTATTAAACGGTAAATCAGACTTACTTTGTGACAACTATGTTCTGTCCATAATTTCATTTCAAGCTGCAGATTTTGATCTTGATTTTTTAAAAAAAGATTTGCAGGCTATGTCAACCTTTTTACACAAATGTTTTCTTAATTAACTATTGTGTAATTTGAACTTTGACCTGACATGAATAATGTTTTGTGTAAAAATGTCTTTGAATTATGTATATAGTATCAATATTTTTTCATGTCTCTCCCATTCCATCAAATACTATACCCTTTTCCTGTTTTTTATTTCTCTTTTAGCTGTATATCTATTGATAAAATGTACATGTTTTATTTGCTGAATTATTTAATTTTAAGCAATGCATATATTATGTACTTATGCAGTCTGCCATTCACCAAACATATATTTAATGAAATATTTTAAGAGCATAAGCGTTAGCTTGTTGATGCTTGTTTTTGTATTCTGTAGCCTGTGTTATTTGGACATCATTAAAGAATTGTTTAAACCAAAACAAAACGATATAAAATGTTTCGCATATTGGGCCTAACATTTGACATTCCACTACATTACTGTGGCAGAATTAAAACGTAACTCGTGTTCTGTTTATAAAGTCGTCCTATTCGTTGTAGGCTGTCCTGGAAGCTGCTCGTTTCTTTGCAAAGTCGTCCGTCCTTCGCTGTGGGCTGTCCTGGAAGCTGTTTGTTTCTTTGCAAAGTCATCCGTCGCTGAGGGCTGTCCTGGAAGCTGTTTCTTTGCAAAGTCGTCATTCGCTGCGGGCTGTCCTGTAAGTTGCAAAGTCGTCCTTTGTTCTGGGCTGTCATGGAAGCTGTTTGTTTCTTTGCAAAGTCGTCCTTCGCTGTGGGCTGTCCTGGAAGCTGTTTGTTTCTTTGCAAAGTCGTCCTTTGTTGTGGGCTGTCCTGTAAGCTGTTTCTTTGCAAAGTCGTCCTTTGTTGTGGGCTGTCCTGTAAGCTGTTTGTTTCTGTGCAAAGTCGTCCTTCGTTGTGGGCTGTCCTGGAAGCTGTTTGTTTCTGTGCAAAGTCGTCCTTTGTTGTAGGCTGTCCTGGAAGCTGTTTGTTTCTGTGCAAAGTCGTCCTTTGTTGTAGGCTGTCCTGGAAGCTGTTTGTTTCTTTGCAAAGTCGTCCTTTGTTGTAGGCTGTCCTGGAAGCTGTTTGTTTCTTTGCAAAGTCGTCCTTTGTTGTAGGCTGTCCTGGAAGCTGTTTGTTTCTTTACAAAGTCGTCCTTTGTTGTAGGCTGTCCTGGAAGCTGTTTGTTTCTTTACAAAGTCGTCCTTTGTTGTAGGCTGTCCTGGAAGCTGTTTGTTTCTGTGCAAAGTCGTCCTTTGTTGTGGGCTGTCCTGTAAGCTGTTTGTTTCTTTACAAAGTCATCCTTTGTTGTGGGCTGTCATGTAAGCTGTTTGTTTCTGTGCAAAGTCGTCCTTCGCTGCAGGCTGTCCTGGAAGCTGTTTCTGTGCAAAGTCGTCCTTTGTTGTGGGCTGTCCTGGAAGCTGTTTGTTTCTTTGCAAAGTCGTCCTTTGTTGTGGGCTGTCCTGGAAGCTGTTTGTTTCTTTGCAAAGTCGTCCTTTGTTGTGGGCTGTCCTGGAAGCTGTTTGTTTCTTTGCAAAGGCGTCCTTTGTTGTCGGCTGTCCTGGAAGCTGTTTGTTTCTGTGCAAAGGCGTCCTTCACTGGGGGCTGTCCTGGAAGCCGTTTCTAAGCAAAGTCGTCCTTTGTTGTGGGCTGTCCTCGAAGCTGTTTGTTTCTTTGCAAAGGCGTCCTTTGTTGTGGGCTGTCCTGGAAGCTGTTTGTTTCTTTGCAAAGGCGTCCTTTGTTGTCGGCTGTCCTGGAAGCTGTTTGTTTCTGTGCAAAGGCGTCCTTCACTGGGGGCTGTCCTGGAAGCCGTTTCTGTGCAAAGTCGTCCTTTGTTGTGGGCTGTCCTGGAAGCTGTTTGTTTCTGTGCAAAGGCGTCCTTCACTGGGGGCTGTCCTGGAAGCCGTTTCTAAGCAAAGTCGTCCTTTGTTGTGGGCTGTCCTCGAAGCTGTTTGTTTCTTTGCAAAGGCGTCCTTTGTTGTGGGCTGTCCTGGAAGCTGTTTGTTTCTTTGCAAAGGCGTCCTTTGTTGTCGGCTGTCCTGGAAGCTGTTTGTTTCTGTGCAAAGGCGTCCTTCACTGGGGGCTGTCCTGGAAGCCGTTTCTGTGCAAAGTCGTCCTTTGTTGTGGGCTGTCCTGGAAGCTGTTTGTTTCTGTGCAAAGTCGTCCTTCGCTGGGGGCTGTCCTGGAAGCCGTTTCTGTGCAAAGTCGTCCTTCACTGGGGGCTGTCCTGGAAGCTGTTTCTAAGCAAAGTCGTCCTTTGTTGTGGGCTGTCCTGGAAGCTGTTTGTTTCTGTGCAAAGGCGTCCTTCACTGGGGGCTGTCCTGGAAGCCGTTTCTAAGCAAAGTCGTCCTTTGTTGTGGGCTGTCCTCGAAGCTGTTTGTTTTTCTCTGGTGCTGGAGACCATCTTTCCTTTGTCCTCTTTGTTTCCTGTAAGGTTGAAACATTAAGGAGAAAGTATAAATCATATACATTATTTTCCTAATCTTTGTCAAAATAACATAATTGAATCATTTCCATGGTGGTTGTTATTACGCTGAGGGCAGATATTAATTAACTATCCTTATGCATAGTGTAAGACATTCACAGGCAATTTAACGTATCTGGCCTTATCTCTCTTGTCTTATGTTCACTAAAACGTTTTGGACGCTAATCTCATCATCATCTTCACTAAAAACGTCCGTAAAGGGCCAGCCACACGTCCACTAAAATCGTACGACTGTACGATACGATTCGATCACGTGGTCTCCAAGAACAAATTTGATTCGCGCTTCGAGACCACGTGATCTAATTATGTCGTACAGTTGTGCGATTTTAGTGGACGTGTGGCTGGCCCTTAAAGCGCCTGCTACACTACGTACGATTCGCTGTCAATGCGATGCGATTGTGACGATGCGAGTCATGATTCACCTGAAATACTTACGTCTAAAAATAATTGGATGGAAGTTCAGTTTAACGTCGCGTATCGGCTTTCGCCATGTACGACGGGCTGAACAAACCAACCATGGTATAAACAAAAATTTATGTTCCTGAATCACTGTCCTAGCCAAAAGGCCGAGAAGCGATCAGGATGAAAAATAATTCTACTGCTTTCGCTCTGTATACTCAAGTAGACCCAATACATGAATGTCACGTGATTCAGGACTCACACCGTCACAATCGCATCGCATTGACAGCGAATCGAATGTAGTGTAGCAGGCCCTTGAGTTCTTGTGACAGAGGTTAGGTTAGGTGTAGAGTGGCACAGAGGTAACGCGTTCGCCTCGTGCACGATAAACCTGAGTTCGAACCTGGATACAAGGGATTTTTCCTCTCACTCTGCACTAGGCCTTATGGTCTGAACGTGTGGAGTCTTTCGGATGAGACGATAAACCGAGGTCACGTGTGCTCATGCACTTAGCACACGTCAAACCCAGTGGCCAAAAAAAAGTTGTCAATTGGTCAAAATTTACCCCCTCCCCCTTTCCTTCCTCATCAGTCACACAAAAATCGCATGCAAAAAAAGGGTGGCACGCCTCTGTCTGCGACGCTCTCTCCTAACCCTATTGCTAACCAATACACTAACCTTAACCCCTAATCCGCGGGGCACATTGAGACGGTGACATGTAGAGACAGGGATACATAGAGACGGGGACACACAGAGAAGAGACGGGGACACTTGAAAAGGGGACATTTAGATATGGGGACACAGAGACAGGGACACATAGAGAGGGTATATAGAGATGGAGACATATAGAGACGGGGACATATAGAGACGGGGACATATAGAGATGGGGACACATAACATATGACTTGTGTGTCCCCGTCGCTGTGTCCCTGTCTCTATATGTGTCCCGTCTCTGTGCCCCCCCCCCCATCTCTATATGCCAGGTGGGAGCAACCCGAATATCACAGAGACGCCTCTGTGCCTATAAAGTACCTAATACGTAATACGTAGGCCTAGGTGGGGGCATATAGAGATGGGAGGGGGGGGGGGGGGGGGGGGGGGCCACAGAGACGGGGACACATATAGAGACAGGGAAACAGCGACGGGGGACACACAAGTCATATCGGCGGGGACACATAGAGCCGGGGACATATATGAAGACGGGAGTGACAAAAATACGATGACACAGAGAGACGGGGGGCATATAGATGAGAAGCCTCCAACATTTAATGTCTTCAAGAGATCAAAAACTGATCGCTTCTCGGCCTTTTGGCTAAGACAGTGATTCAGGAACATAAATGTTTGTTATACCGTGGTTGGTTTGTTCAGCCCGTCGTACATGGCGAAAGCTGATACGCGACGTTAAACTGAACTTCCATTTCATGTCTTGGACACTTTACTACTGACAAAACTGCACCTTTTTTCTTCCCTGGAGACGCACCTAAGTTCAGCCACACCTAAGGGATGGTTCTGGCTTCGCCTTTCTCCTGCTGCTGTCTCGGTTCCTGTGCCTTCAATGGTCTCAGCTTCCAGAGTGTGCCTAGCAGAGAGGGCCTTGTGCATCCTCCCCCGTGTAGAGTAGGGGCAGCTTCAGGGAAACCTGTAGTCAAGGTCGAACACTTTAAGGCGACACTATCACCCAAAAATAGGTACCAAAATGGGGTTTTTAATGCTTTGCTTCAGCATTTTTTAAATTATTTCTTCATCAAATTTTGCCACGGCACACAATAACTGTCAAAATTTGTATTCTGAATGGCTTAATGCGTCTGTTTAACCATTTTTGAATTTGATGTAGAAATTCCTTCCAAAATAAATTTGATAATTTTTCATTTCTTCATCAAATTTTGCCACGGCACACAATAACTGTCAAATTTTGTATTCTGAATGGTTTAATGCGTCTGTTTAACCAGTTTTGAATTTGATGTAGAAATTCCTTCCAAAATAAATGTGATAATTTTTCATTGCGAAATATCATTGTTCTATGTTTTTGGCTCCTACTATAATAATTTCAGGCTCGATTGCCTTCATATTATTTTTATTATGACCGAATTTTAAACGCATGCACATGTTTGGCGTCTTCTAGTATCATTTCACCATGCTTTATATTTTTCTCATGAATGATATGCGATTACATTATATATATAATTTTACTAAAATTGTATATATAACAATTGTGACTGTACAGCTCTCGCCTCTGTGTTCATGTAGCTCTTAGATTGTAGAACATACCAAAACTGTGATAACATGTAACTACACAAATTTTCATATTGATATCTTGAAAAACAAAAACGTTATGACCAAAAAACTGTTAATTTATGCCCATTTTCGGGAACCGACCACCATTCTCTCTTTTCCTTTTAAACTAGGTCCAATGATTTCTTTATTTCTGCAAAACTACGCAACATATATACAAAAATGTACTTTTTAGGAAGCGTATTAAGTTACAGTCCGAAATATCTGCTTCAATAAATCAGACAGTTATTTCCACTTGTTGTGTTTGCTTGTTTATGTCCTGCTAATTTAAAAAAACATAAGCAAATAATCCAACTATTTCACCAAATAGTTAAGGAACCATGACATAATAATGGTAATATACAACACTATACAACGATCAATCAGCCACTATAAATCAAATCACAAGCAGATCAAACTATTAAGCAATGTCGTGAATGAGTTATTCATTTTAAATAGTAAACAAATAGATCAAGCTGTTAGAAAATAAATCAGCCACTTAACATAACCAAACGACCTTCAATCAGCAACAACTGTTAAACACGAGGATACATAAAACAAACTATTAAAAAAAATCAGTTAACTAAAATAAAAACTAAACTAATCGCCATGGCTTAAGACTGTCAGACCAATTGACATAGGCTAGAACACCAAGGCTACATCAAAATGTTGTTATGCTCTGCATAGTTATGCGGGGATTGTCTTTAGCCATGACAAGCTCCTAGCATAACATCATCAGTCCCAAATCCCCTGAAGTCGGAGTGTGGCTGCCCACGTGGCGAGGTAATAAAAAAAAAATGGTCACACACGTAATGTTCTCATCCCTAGCTGGTGCATTTGTACCATAGTGTTCAAGTGCTTTGGCTGTTCGGATGATCCCCGGAGTCCTTTAGCCAGGGTACGAAACAAACTAATAAACAATCAATCCAACCTGCAATAGTGTGACTGTGTAGTTTCTCTGGGAATGTGTAGAGGTCTTTTTCTAACTGAAGGCCTGCTCTTGTGTTGGTAGGGCAGAATGGGGGCCAGTGCGTCTCTGGGTCCCGTTGGCAACTTGGGGTGTTTCTTTTTCAAGCTGCTTTTACGGGTGGCAGTTGATTGCGACCAGGGGATACTATGGTTTCCTGTCAATATGACAAAATAATGTAGGATGCTTATTTATAATGTCCATATAACCAATTTTAGTGGTATTTTTCCTTTTTTTTTAATTATCAGGAAT
Organism: Phymorhynchus buccinoides; assembly: GCA_017654935.2. Taxonomy (NCBI): domain Eukaryota; kingdom Metazoa; phylum Mollusca; class Gastropoda; order Neogastropoda; family Raphitomidae; genus Phymorhynchus; species Phymorhynchus buccinoides. The sequence continues at coordinate 37,697,005 of CM065704.1, forward strand.
TAAAAACAATTACTTATACCTTGGCATGAGGCTGTCAGACCAGTTGACGTAAGCTAGAACGCCAAGGCTACATCAAAATGTTGTTATGCTCTGAATGGTTGTGCGGGGATTGTCTTAAGCCATGACAAGCTCCCAGCATAACATCATCAGTCTAAAATCCCCCGAAGACGAAGTGTGGCTGCCCACATGGCGGGGTAATCAAAAACGGTCACACACGTAATGTTCTCATCCCTAGCTGATGCATTTGTACCTTAGTGCTCAAGTGCTTCTCGCTGTTGGGATGATCCCTGGAGTCTTTTAGCCAGGGTAAGCCAACCAACCAAACCAAAAACAATTAATGAAAAAGAGGTACATTTTCCTAATGGTCACAAGACACGTTGCTATTTTTGCTTTCCCCCCATGTCAACACAGTGATACGCTAAGTAATAATTCACGGTGTTCTTCTTCTTCTTCTTCTTCTTCTTCTTCTTCTTCTGCGTTCCCGGGCCATATGGCCATAATGGGTAAGGTACATATGTGTGGGGTTTTCAGTTTTGACTGGTCTCCCCGTTGCGTACAGCCGACACATTCCGATTTCGGAGGAGCTCAAAGGAGAAACATTATTTGGAAGATTTTGTTTTAAAGCAGGAGAATTGTCCAATAAATAAGTCAGAAAGATAGTAGATGACAGAAAGCTAAGGGAAAAGGAAGAGTCAAAGAGAGTGGCAGATTAGAGGAAGTTACAAGCACAGAACTTCTAGAAGGTGGGGGATCTATTTTTTACAAAAGAACCCCGGTATCCCGACGGGGAGAGATTCGTGGAGGGGACGGGGTCGTCCAGCTCCTCGTATGGAGGCACGAGGCATCCACCCACTGCCCCATTCACGGTGTTCAATTCAATCACAAATCTGTATTGCCTTCAAATAAAGAAAATCCTTTTTCAGCGTGCATATAAATCTAAAACGGACGAAACATATTGTAAACCAAGACATAAAATACATACATAAAATCACATGTGATTAACATAGAACAAATGATATTAAGGTTGTGAAGCACACATACACTCCTTTCCGTGTTGTATGTTTTTGTTTTGTTTGTTTATTTGTTTTTCGTTGTTTTTGTTAATCGACTCGATTGATTCATTTGATGTTGGAAATAACAAGTAATGTAATCTTTGAAAACATTAATCTATTACCTCTCCCCTTTGTCATGAAACCTTTCGGCATTGACAATAAATCATCCATCTCCATCTCTCTGTCTCTGTCTCTCTCTCTCTCTCTCTCTCTCTCTCTCTCTCTTCTCTCTCCTCTCTCTCTCTCTCTCTATGTGACTGGTTTCTTAACTCACCTTCAATTGAAATTGCCTATTTCATGAAATGGGCAAAATGCTTTGCTCAATTCATGAACTGTCCAGTTTCAATTCCCACCCATACGGGTATTGATTAAGGTTGACTCAACGAAAGCACACTGTTCTACATTGTATTTACACCCCCGTCCTTACCCCCAACTCTGCCAGATGATACTCTGGGGCATACCTGAGACATATGTTGCATCAAACGTGTTCTCAAAGTAAGCATGAATAAAATAATTTTAAACTAAAAACAACTCACCTTCAGAGTCAGAACTGCAGCCTGTGGTAGTTCCAGCCCTGGACATCTGTGGTGCACTCCTCCAGGTTTCTGAAGCTTCTTCAGGCCAAAATGGCAAGGCCAGTCACTGACTCTCCCAGCCTGTGGTGGTTCCAGCCCTACTATTTCAATTTTTATTTTTTCTTCACGTAATTCCCAGTCCTCCATTTTTGTCTGGAAGGGGAGGGGGGTGGTTCGAGGGAAGGGGGGGGGGGGGGAAGCTGAGGCCATGTCCACTTGATCAAAACAAACGTATTGTCTCAGAAACCTATTTTGTAACATTGAGATAGCGTTCCATTACTTTGTTCTTCAGTCCATTCCGTCACAAAATTTTGTCTGTGTACTTTTTTCTTTAAAGACACACAGACTCCTCCAGGTTTCTGAAGGGTGGATTAAGTCCACAAAATGGCAAGGCCAGTTTATTCTGGGTCGATTACTGTGGCCCACATTCAGAATTTACCTCGTATACGATCGAGGCTGCTCTTTAAAGTGATGTCCTCGTTTTCGTGACTTTCCTCGTATACGATCGAGGCTGCTACTTTAAAGTGATGCTTCGTTTTCGTGACTTTCCTCGTATACGATCGAGGCTGCTCTTTAAAGTGATGCCTCGTTTTCATACACTTTCCTCGTATACGATCGAGGAACATGCTCTTTAAAGTGATGCCTCGTTTTCGGGGGTCAAATTATCAATTTTCAGATTTGTACTTATTACATGTATTAAACTATAGACCTTTCTCTACCTCACACAAAAGTATGAAAGTGTAGAAACGTTCCCCTTTGCTTTAATGTTTTTAGTTTTTGGTTGTTGTTTTTCTCATTAATTTGAATATCATTCCTGTTGTCCCATTAATTTGAATATTATTCTTGTTCGCATAAAGCATCATCGTCGAACACTGTCCCCACCCCATTCACCCATTTTCATAAACAGGCAAAAAGTGCTAATCAAAGTGCTCTCTCTCTCTCTCTCTCTCTCTCTCTCTTTCCTCGTCTCTCTCTTCTCTCTCTCTCTCTCTGTCTTAATAAATAAGTTGTCTTAATAAATAATCTCTTATGTAGCTTCTGTTTTAAACGTTTATTCATGACATGGTTAATTTGTACATAAATCTTGTTTCTAAACATGAGGTTTTTGTTGTTGTTTGGTTTGTGTTCACTTTAAGGGGGGGGGGGGGGGGGGAGAAGGAGGAGGAAGAGAGTAATTCCTTGTGTTTTGATGATGTCATACTCATAATACATTTGCTTAGATTTTTTTTTTGATTTTGAATTTTTTTGGATTTTTTTTCTTCCTCCACAATGTATTTCCTGATTCTTGTGAATTCAATTTATATTAGTTCATATGTTAACTGTGCTGTGTGCGAGGTTGGTGGTGGGTGGGGGGAGGGTGGATGGGTGCATGAATGTGTAGTAGTAGGGGGGTTTTTGGGTTGTTTTTGTGGGGGGTGTGTGGGGGGGGGGGGGGGGGGGGGGTTGTTTTTTCCATTGTTGTTTTTGTTCATTAATTGAAGTTTTAATTATGCTTTTCTTCTTTTGTTTCGAGGGCAAGATGTAAACAAGCCCATTGTGTGCTTATTCTTTTCCCTCAATAAACAAATGTTTCAAATGTTTCTCTCTCTCTCTCTCTCTCTCTCTCTCTCTCTGCTCCTCTCTCTCTCTCTCTCTCTCTCTCTCTCTCTCTCTCTCTCTCTCAAAGTTGTTTAACTGTACTTGTCTAATGTGTGTGAATGTAATTGTGAGCATGTTTGTTTTATGTATCGTGTTGTCCTCGTTCTTTGGATTTGCTACATTTGATTGTTACATTCTTTACTTGCGAACCATTTTGCGTTTGTTTCGTAATTTATTACTTCTATTTTAGTATTTTCGAGGACATGGTGAAAGGAAGTAATTATTTATGCTTAATCAGTTTATCATTAAAATATTTCAAGTCTCTCTCTCTCTCTCTCTCTCTGTCTCTCTCTCTCTCTCTCTCTCTCTCTCTCTCTCTCTCTCTCTCTCTCTCCTATCTCACTCCCACAGCAATAGCAACAACATACAGTATTGATATGGCATAGATGTATGAAATCAAAGCAGCTGGTACACACACAAAACATTAGCATTCGTAACTCAATATAACACACACACACACACACACACACACACACACACACACACACACACACACACACACATACACATACACACACACACAGACACACACACACACACACACAGAGGAGAGACACTACACTACACACACACACACACACACACACACACATACACAGAGAGACATACACATATACACACACACACACACACACACACACACACACACACACACACACACACACACACACACACACACACACACACACACACACACACACACACACACACACACTTGATATATAAAGGTATGCGACCGATATAGAAATAGAAGTAAGAGAGAGAGAGAGGGGGGGGGGGGGAGAGCGAGCGAGCGTCATTGAATCGGGTGGGTTTTTATGTTAGCTTTGAAGGCCAAAAAGGGTCAACAGAGAGAGACAGAGACAGAGACAGAGAGAGACAGAGACAGAGAGAGACATACAGCAGAGAGTTTGCTGCAAGCAGTTGATCATGAAACAGCAAAATCGCGCCAAACCGGACCAACAGATCTTCTTCCAATTAGTTGTCAAAGTCATTTTTGACCATTATTACAACTGAAAAGGGCGAAGAGGCCAAAGGGAGAGAAAGAGAAAGAGGGAGTCAAGTCCCAGTCAAGTCAAGTAAATTTTAATTGCTAGGCCATGCCCATACAATGGAGTGATAATATATACGTAAGACATCACGAAACGGCACGTAAAATACCTTGCTTTACTTTCAAAGCTTTAAAAATAAAAGCAGCCAACTTTATAACAATGCTCTTGTTTGTGCAAGAAAGAGAGAGAGAGAGAGAGAGAGAGAGAGAGAGAGAGAGAGAGAGAGAGAGAGAGAGAGAGAGAGAGAGAGAGAGAGAGAGAGAGAGAGTATTTGGTAGGGTAGACAGCCAGACAACCGGCCAGACAAGGACCGTTCAGCGGTACCCAGCATGATGCCGGCCCAACCACTGCCTACCCTTAGGTCTTAAGCTTCAGTGCTCTGCCAGTAGGCTTCTGAAGAAGACTTTAAAAGAAGGGACCTGTATGATTTCTTTGATTTCTTGTCACCACACTGAAGACGGGCTTATGGCCAGAAACGTCTTTGACAACTTATACCTAGATATATGGAGAGAGAGGGTCAGAAACAGAACGTAGTGTCTGAGCTGACGTAAGATGGAAATATTGTTGAAGAAGAAGGCCTAACATGGAGCCATTGAATGGATGAAGAATGTTTAGTTTATATTCAGTTCTATCTGCGACAGGTAGCCAGTGCAAAGAACTGAGATGAGGGCTAAGATGATCGAGCTTTTTCTCCCTATATACTATATAGAGAGACGGATGACAATGTTGCCTACTTGGATTGATTCTGGAAACAGAGGCTAGTTTGTTCCTTGTGTTTGGCAAGCATCGCTTCGGCTTTGTTACAATTTAACTTGAGTTTATTTAAAATCATCCCAAGTGTTTGTCGGAACAGCTGTTGCTAATTTATGAAATAAGGGGGTTTAGATCTTCAGGAGCAGTGCTGTTATGGAGTTGCGTATAAGTGATGTTTCATGTTGTGCTGGTCGATGATGTTGGCTAGATGTGATATAATATGTATGTAGAAGGTAAACAAGACAAAAACCCAGCACAGACCCATGGAAGACTCCACACGGGAAGCTAACCTGTTCACACCGACGATCATTGAAAACAACGGTCAAAGAATGGCAGGGAGAAAACCAAGAAAGAGCTGATCCTTTAAATTTCAAGTGTTCAGGCGAATGAGGAGGTTAGAGTGGTCTATGGTATCAAGGCAGCAGAGAGACAACAAAGTGTTACAACAGATATTTTTCCCCCAGAATCAAACGCAAATAAAATTTCGTTGATAATGTGAACAAAAGGGGTTTCATTCCCTTTTTTTAAACAAAAGCAGTTTCAGTATTGTGGTAGGCTCTGTAGGCAGAATGGTAGTGATGGTGAAGGTAATTTGTGTTTAATTAAAGAGATAGTCGTTTAGTTCATGCAGTATAGTTTTCTCCAGAAGTTTAGAGAACAATGGAAGGTTTGGCATAGGTCTGTAGTTTTTCAGATTATCAGGATGAAAACACACCCATCGCACCCCGCCCCACCCCCCACCCCGCCAACCCCCACCCAAAGAGGCCAAAGGGAGAGAAAGAGAGAGAGAGAGTATCAAGTCCCAGTCAAGTCAAGTAAATTTTAATTGTTAGGCCATGTCCATGCAATGGAGTGATAATATATACGTAAGAAACGACATCACGAAACGGCACGTAAAATATCTTGCCTCACTTTCAAAGCTTTAAAAATAAAAGCAGCCAACTTTCTAACAATGCTCTTGTTTGTGCAAGAAAAGAGAGAGAGAGGAGGAGAGAGAGAGACAGAGAGAGAGAGAGAGGGTGGGGGGAGGAGGGTATTTGGTGGGTAGACAGCCAGACAACCGGCCAGACAAGGACCGTTCAGCGGTAACCCAGCATGATGCCGGCCCAACCACTGCCTACCCTCTATTACTATAGGTCTGAAGCTTTAGAGCTCTGCCAGTCCCCCCGCCCAAAACGCACCCACCCACACCCATCTCCGCCCAAAGAGACCAAAGAGAGAGAAATAGAGAGAGTCAAGTCCCAGTCAAGTCCCACGTAAAATAATCTTGCCTTACTTTCAAAGCTTTAAAAATAAAAGCAGCCAACTTTCTAACAATGCTCTTGTTTGTGTGTGTGTGAGAGGAGAAGAGAGAGAGAGAGAGAGAGAGAGAGAGAGAGAGAGAGAGAGAGAGAGAGAGAGAGAGAGAGAGAGACCAGCATGAAGCAGGCCCAACCACTGCCTACCATTAGGTCTGAAGCTTCAGTGCTCTGCCAGTAGCCTTCTGAAGAAGCTAAATGTGATATATGTAGAGGACAGGGCTTCTGAAAACGTACAGATTGTGCGTATTTACGCACTAGAGCTCTCAAGCCACCCACCTATGCAGGGAACAGGGGATGAAGCTTCTCCCATATTTTGGGGGGGGGGGGGGGTAAAAAATACCCGTTAAAATTCAAAACAGGGGGTGAGCGTATCCCTTAAGAGGGGAAAAGATCAGAAGCCCTGGTAGAGGACAAGCAAGACAAAACTCCAGCACAGACCCATTGCATGGAAGACTCCACAAGAGAAGCCAACCTGTTCACACCGACGATCATTGAAAACAACTATTGAAATGAAGCTATCAAAGAAAGGCAGGAAGAAAACCAAGAAAGAGATAATCCGCTAAATTCCAAAAGTGTTCAGGCGAATGAGGAGGTTAGAGCAGCAGAGAGACAGCAAAGTGTTACAACAGATATTTTTCCACCAGAATCAGACGCAAGTAAAATTTCGTTGATAATGTGAACAAGAGGGGTCGCATAGTTGTAGCCCACAGATTCATATTAAATTTCTGGTATGGGCTCTCTTGAGATCTCCATAAGACCTGAATCCATAACCAAGGAGAAATATGCTATCGTCAGACACTAACATCCATCTAAAATTACCCCCAGTCTCACACAATAAAGAATCATGTAACACCCCCAACCACACACACAATAAAGAATCATCATGTCACACCCCAGTCACACCCCCCCCCCACCCCCTCCCCAGTGAAGTCCAGAGACCAAGGTCACTGGACACAGTCCAATTAAACATAAATATGTCCTGTTCTGTTCCTTTGTATCGGGACAAATGTCCTATTATAGCTGAACACAGACTTTGCCCTAAAAATTAAACAAGTCGAGACAATTGGTCCTTATTTCACTTCGTCACTTTTCGGGAGAACAAGTAGGTTTTATGGTTTGTTTTGAAGACAGAGAGGGTCGGTCAGTGACGGAGGGAGAGTGAAACTGTTTCGGGCAATTAGCCCTGAAACAGAAAAAGAGCGCCGACCAACATTTGAAATGTATATATGGATCTTAATGGAAAGGGAGTCTCAAACAAAATGTAGTAAGCGAGCCGGCAGGTGCGTGGGGATGTCATAGAGGTAGGAGGGAGAAGCTTGATAGGAAGATTTATAGCAAAGAGTTTTCACTTTAAATTCCATTCTATCTTTGACAAACAGTCAGTGCGGAGAGCAGAGAAAAGGACTAACATGATTGGACTTTTTCTCAAGCTGAGCAGCTATGTGTTGAATGCGGTTGGAGACAAGATAGAGAAGAAACTGGGAAAACAAAGAAAAGATTGCAATAGTCAGGACGAGATAGGATGAGGAAAACAACGACTTCGACCGTGGACCATAAAGTAATCAGAAAGGTAACAAGAAAGATGATACATGACATGTTCAAGGCGAGAGAAAAGGATGGAGTGATCTTGGCATCAAACAGAAGAGACAGTAGATACGTATACTTTTGCCAGCATCAGACTGAGAAACAAGAGTTTTTCACTGTATGGACAAAGAGGTGCTTCAAAACTCTGGTTAGTTCTGTAGACAGACTGGTAAGGATGAAGAACATTGTTTTAAAGAAGATAATCGTTCAATTGTTTCAGTACAACTTTCTCCAGAAGTTTTGAGAAAAAATTGAGGTTTTGATAAAGATCTTAAGTTTTTCAGATTAATGGGGGTTTCCCCCTTTAAGGTGCCTTACAAGAGCTGTTTTGAAAGCAGAAGGTGATTGATGGCAGAAGGCGGTGGCATATGTATAAGAACAGGAAAGGTGAGGATGAAATTCAGATCACAGAATTTAAAATGTTTTCGTTGAGGACCTGTCTCAGATACTCGCTGGAAAGAGGAGGGAAAGAGGAGGGAAACATCAGTGAACAATTTGGAATTGTTGTGAGAGGAGGGACACATCAGTGAACAATTTGGAATTGTTGTGAGAGGAGGGAAACATCAGTGAACAAGTTGGAATTGTTGAAAGAGGAGGGAAACATCAGTGAACAATTTGGAATTGTTGAAAGAGGAAGGAAACATCAGTGAACAATTTGGAATTGTTGAAAGAGGAGGGAAACATCAGTGAACAATTTGGAATTGTTGAAAGAGGAGGGAAACATCAGTGAACAATTTGGAATTGTTGAAAGAGGAGGGAAACATCAGTGAACAATTTGGAATTGTTGAAAGAGGAGGGAAACATCAGTGAACAATTTGGAATTGTTGAAAGAGGAGGGAAACATCAGTGACCAATTTGGAATTGTTGAAAGAGGAGGGAAACATCAGTGAACAATTTGGAATTGTTGAAAGAGGAGGGAAACATCAGTGACCAATTTGGAATTGTTGAAAGAGGAGGGAAACATCAGTGACCAATTTGGAATTGTTGAAAGAGGAGGGAAACATCAGTGAACAATTTGGAATTGTTGAAAGAGGAGGGAAACATCAGTGACCAATTTGGAATTGTTGAAAGAGGAGGGAAACATCAGTGAACAATTTGGAATTGTTGAAAGAGGAGGGAAACATCAGTGAACAATTTGGAATTGTTGAAAGAGGGGGGAAACATCAGTGAACAATTTGGAATTGTTGAAAGAGGGGGGAAACATCAGTGAACAATTTGGAATTGTTGAAAGAGGAGGGAAACATCAGTGACCAATTTGGAATTGTTGAAAGAGGAGGGAAACATCAGTGACCAATTTGGAATTGTTGAAAGAGGAGGGAAACATCAGTGACCAATTTGGAATTGTTGAAAGAGGAGGGAAACATCAGTGAACAATTTGGAATTGTTGAAAGAGGAGGGAAACATCAGTGACCAATTTGGAATTGTTGAAAGAGGAGGGAAACATCAGTGAACAATTTGGAATTGTTGAAAGAGGAGGGAAACATCAGTGAACAATTTGGAATTGTTGAAAGAGGGGGGAAACATCAGTGAACAATTTGGAATTGTTGAAAGAGGGGGGAAACATCAGTGAACAATTTGGAATTGTTGAAAGAGGAGGGAAACATCAGTGAACAATTTGGAATTGTTGCGTCAAAGAAAGTCCAGTCAAATTTAGCTCGCACATCAAGGATCAAACACACACATACGCACACACACATACGCACACACACATGCGCACACGCACATGCGCACACGCACGCGCACGCACACGCACACACACACGCTTATTCTTTTATCGTCAATAAAGATCATTTTGACTTGACTTGACTTGACACACACACACACACACCCATCACCACCACCACCACCACCACCCTCACACACACAATAGAGTTCACTCCCCCCCACACACACAATCAATCATCAATCCACCCATCGCACACGCACACACACACGCACACGCACACACACACACACACACACACACGCACGCACGCACGCACGCACACACACGCGCGCGCGTGCGGACACGCACAACATGTTTTGTTTTGTTTTGCGTAATAGACCCGGCAGTATCACCTAACTCTATACCTGTTACATGATAAAATACATCTTGACAAAGACACACACACTCTTCTCCATTGACCACTACACCATCACAACCCACCTAACCCCAGTCCCCACCACTGACCCAATCTGTTCCACCCATCAAACAAGGTAACAAACCAACTGATAAAATACACCTTGACAAAGACACACACACTGTCTTCTACATTGACCACTACACCATCACAACCCACCTAACCCCAGTGCCCACCACTGCCCCAATCTGTTCCACCCATCAAACAAGGTAACAAAACAACGGCATTTCAAAAGTTCCAAAGCTCCCCAATGTCCACTCCATCAGGTCAGACCTACCTCTTCCTTATTTTCTTCCTCTACAACAGCAATTCACTATCGTCAACGCATCCCACAGTAAAGCTGTAGCACACATATACGCGCAAGCTCCGTGCGGAAACCCATGCTCAATCCGCCAAACAAAAATTGGAAGAAATATGAAAGTGTGCCCATTACACGCAGAAACCGATCCGCAATCCCATCCGTTAATTTCTGATAAAAATTCGATTAACGTCCTCCAGCCTGGAACAAGCACACGTGGGACATTAATTAAATATAAAGATGGTGGGACGATCCTGGAGGTACTGCAATACCAGGAAAGTCACGAGTTTTTAATCGATAATGATATTTTCTTTCTGTTTCCAGATGAGTAGAATGAAAAACGCTTATTTCTTATTACAGTGGAGCCTCCCATTTAAGACCTTGAACAATCATCCAAAATAAGGAATTGAGGTGGGAGGTAGTTGTGTAAGGGAGGTAGTTTTAATACTTACAAAGAAAGGCAATGTCTCAGAGAAGTAGGTCTTCAGTGGGAGGTAGTTGTGTAAGGGAGGTAGTTTTAATACTTACAAAGAAAGGCAATGTCTCAGAGAAGTAGGTCTTCAGTGGGAGGTAGTTGTGTAAGGGAGGTAGTTTTAATACTTACAAAGAAAGGCAATGTCTCAGAGAAGTAGGTCTTCAGTGGGAGGTAGTTGTGTAAGGGAGGTAGTTTTAATACTTACAAAGAAAGGCAATGTCTCAGAGAAGTAGGTCTTCAGTGGGAGGGAGTTGTGTAAGGGAGGTAGTTTTAATACTTACAAAGAAAGGCAATGTCTCAGAGAAGTAGGTCTTCAGTGGGAGGTAGTTGTGTAAGGGAGGTAGTTTTAATACTTACAAAGAAAGGCAATGTCTCAGAGAAGTAGGTCTTCAGTGGGAGGTAGTTGTGTAAGGGAGGTAGTTTTAATACTTACAAAGAAAGGCAATGTCTCAGAGAAGTAGGTCTTCAGTGGGAGGGAGTTGTGTAAGGGAGGTAGTTTTAATACTTACAAAGAAAGGCAATGTCTCAGAGAAGTAGGTCTTCAGTGGGAGGTAGTTGTGTAAGGGAGGTAGTTTTAATACTTACAAAGAAAGGCAATGTCTCAGAGAAGTAGGTCTTCAGTGGGAGGTAGTTGTGTAAGGGAGGTAGTTTTAATACTTACAAAGAAAGGCAATGTCTCAGAGAAGTAGGTCTTCAGTGGGAGGTAGTTGTGTAAGGGAGGTAGTTTTAATACTTACAAAGAAAGGCAATGTCTCAGAGAAGTAGGTCTTCAGTGGGAGGTAGTTGTGTAAGGGAGGTAGTTTTAATACTTATAAAGAAAGGCAATGTCTCAGAGAAGTAGGTCTTCAGTGGGAGGTAGTTGTATAAGGGAGGTAGTTTTAATACTTATAAAGAAAGGCAATGTCTCAGAGAAGTAGGTCTTCAGTGGGAGGTAGTTGTGTAAGGGAGGTAGCTTTAATACGTATAAAGAAAGGCAATGTCTCAGAGAAGTAGGTCTTCAGTGGGAGGGAGTCTTATAAAGGGGGGGGGGGGGGGTCTTATAAGGGAGGTTCCACTGTATTTTAAGTGTATAGGGTTCCCGTACAGAATTTGCGCGTTGCGGATCTAATGCGCATAAGGCCTAAAGCATGGATGGAAGTTCAGCTTAACGTCGCGTATCGGCTTTCGCCATGTACGACGGGCTCAACAAACCAACCACGGTATAAACAAAAAGTGATGTTCCTGAATCACTGTCTTAGCCAAAAGGCCGAGAAGCGATCAGTGTTTAAGGCCTAATGAATGAAAAATGGTGTTTTACGTCCTCTCGGTCATAGACACATATGGGACATTTGTAAATACAAAGATGGTGGGAACAATACTGGCTGCAATGCCCGGAGGCAGTGCAACACCAGTAAAGTCCCGAGTTTTTATCAATATAGATATGTGTAGCGGTAACCACGCCTCGGATAAACCTCATCGGCTATGGTACCGCCACATTAATAGGCCTAAAACAAAAGGCCTAAGAGAGAGAGAAAATAATGTTTCACGCCCTCTTGGGCCTTTCGGCCATGTGGTCAAAAGGCCTACAAAAAACTTTAATTATTCTTTACGTCCTCTCGGCCGAAGCCATATGGGACAAAACCGTTTGCTTATATAGTGGATGTTATGACCTTGACCTCCACAGTGATTACAGCAGAGGAGGCAACTGCTTTTCGGGAGGGCTGAGCTGAAATACGTTTCCAGTTAAAACAAAAACAAACAACTTATCCAGGGAACATTCCTACCCTTTTTATTTTTAGCGCAAACGTCAGTGGACATGGCCTTATATGTACAAGATCCAGGAGGGGGGGGGGGGGGGGGACGTAGGGAGAGAGATTAATGCAAACGCTGAGATTATTAATTTTCAGTTTCAACGACAGGTGAAATTTATCCGCAAAGAACCAGAGGGGTGGTGGAAGGGGTGGGATGAGGGGGGTGGGGGAGACAATGCAAACGCTTTCAGATTTTTTATTTTCAATTTCAATGACAGGTTAAATTTATTCGCAAAAAAAATGTAAAACAAAAATTTAGGACCTGAAGAATCTTCAGTTAAAGTAGGCCTAATACTGTGCACTGTCCTCTGCAAAAAAAGAATTAAAACACAAATTTAGGACCTAAGAACCTTCAGTTGAAGTAGGCCTACTGTCCTCTGCAAACCGAAACCAAAGTGTTTCTATTATTTTTACATTGTCCTAAACCATGAGAAGTTTGGATAGCTACAATCAGTAGCCTTGGTGTGGAAATGTGTAATCATTAAGCACAATACAATCAGAATGTGTGTAGCAGTCAAGATTTCTTCTTCTTCTTCTACGTTCACAGGCCATATGGCCATACTGGGTAAGGTACGTACGAGTCCGGTTTTCAGTTTTTACTGGTCTCCCCGCTGCGTACAGCCGACACATTCCGATTTCGGAGGAGCTCAAAGGAGAAAATTATTTGAAAGATTGTTTTAAAGGCAAAGGAAAGGACCAATAAATCAGAAAGATAGCAGATGACAGAAAGCAAAGATATTGGAAGAAAACATGAAAAGAATATCAATTGTGAGAAAATAGATGCAACAAATAGGAAGAATAAAACGAGTCAGCGTTCGTTACTGAAACAGAGTGGTTTCAATGTGAGGCTGATTGTGTGTGTCCTTTGTCTTTAGGAGTCGTATGTTACACAATCGTGTTGGCAGTTTATTCTAATTTACACGTTACTACCGGTGTTCACCGTTTGAAACAGACACATATGGGACATTAGTAGATATAAAGATGGTGGGAACGATCCTGGAGGCAATGCCCGGAGGCAGTGCAACACCAGGAAAATCCCAACTTTTTTAACAATACAGACATTATAAACAAGAACCTTACTGTAAACGACTGACTTACCTTTCATGGGCAAGAAAGAAAGAAGTCAAGGCGTTTCGCACCACTGTCCTGATTCATGAGGCTGGTGACTGGGTGGACTGGGTTTGCAGGGGACAGCTGTGGTGGCTGAGGCTTGTCGGGTTCAAATTCACAGCGTGGTCAAATTCCTAGCTCGCTACTATGAGAGTGACTATTTGCGACAACCACAAATTTCACTTTTTCGTTACTTGAACCATTTACCTAACCCTAACCCTATCCCTAACCCTAGAAAAAAAGTGAAATTTGTCGTTCATGCTCAATGTCGCAAAATGTCAGTCATAGTTTAGCGAGCTAGGAATTTGAACCTGACACAGCTTACTATTGCTGTGTCTCAGTCTCAGTTGGCTGTTGTTGCGTGCTGTCGTTTCCTAGGAAACTGCAGCATCAGCCAAAGAACCTATTTACAAACAAAGCAATATTGGTTACCGTAGCTTTGTCCCCGTCTCTATATTATGTCCATAGATTTGTCTCTACGAGTCCCATGGCCATTGCAAATAACATTCACCTGGGCCTGTATTCACGTTGAGATAGCATGATGCTAACTTAGAAGCTCTTCCAATGTCCTATAGGATTTAATAGGACTTTTGGAAGAGCTTCTAAGTTAGCATGATGTTAAGTCTCATGCTATCTCAACGTGAATACAGGCCCAGCTAATTAAGTGATTTCTATGCGTGAGTCACCCGGGTTCGAATCCGGGGCCTTGCAATTTCTGTCCAGTTCGTCGGGGAAATCGAACTAAAGTTCCAGTCCTTCGGATGGTGACTTAAAGACACAGCACGTCACGTGTCAAAATCATGGTTTTCACGTGTTTTCCCTCTTATAGCTGGTAAAAAATCTTAAGGAATCTTCCAAGCACAAGAGGGAATGTGACATGTGACGTGGGGGGTCTTTAAAGCTGGTTTTACCTGTGTGCTTGACGCACGTAAGCATCCCACGGAAGTTAAAAGTCGGTAAAAGTAGGGAGAAATCCTGCTATCTGGTATGACCAAATATATAGCTAGGTTTCCCAAGTCCGCTCCCCCCCCCCCACTCCTCCACACACATATTAAAAGTAGGCATATGATATCAATGACTCGATCACAGCTGCGACTGCCCAGACTCAGAGACTAGGACTGGAGATTCTTCTTCTTCTTCCAATATAGTTGTCAAAGTCAGTTCTGACAAGTATTAGGCCTACAACTGAAAAGGGCGAAGAGGTCGAAGAGAGAGAAAAACAAAAGAAAAGTAAGAAAAACAAAAACAAAAGAGAGCGAGAGAGAGAGAGAGAGAGAGAGAGAGAGAGAGAGAGAGAGGAGAGAGAGAGAGAGAGGGGGAGAGAGAGAGAGAGAGAGAGAGAGAGAGAGAGAGAGAGAGAGAGAGAGAGAGAGAGAGAGAGAGAGAGAGAGAGAGAGAGAGAGAGAGAGAGAGAGAGAGTTTTGGTGGGTAGACAGCCAGACAACCGGCCAGATTAACACCAGCAACACCACTTGGCACGCCACATGACATGGCACGCTTTATCATCGCGACATTTTCACACACAAATCGAAATAGAATTCCCAAAAGTGTCACCTGCATATCTATAACGCTAACATTTACACGAAAACACATAATGGATGCACAAACAAACCACTTACCTTTTTATTTCAAAGTCACACCCGTCACGAATAAATATGGCAGCCAGACACAAATGTGTTCACAAAAAGTAGTTCAACAGGAAGACGGGGAAAAAAGAAGGCACGTGCACGCGTCGACACGATTGGACGATAGCACCTTAATTATGCAAACTGTTCACGTGTTGCACGCTTGTCATAATAAGCTCAGTCTGCTTTTATTTGGTGCAGTGTCTGACTCAATCTTTTTTTTTTTTAACTCTCTGTGTCTCAGTTTTTGTGTTTGGCCCCTGTGAAATTCGGGTTGCTCCCGCCTGGAGAGCGCGTCGCAGCCAGAGGCGCGCCACCCAATTAAAAAAAAAATTGCATGCGATTTTTGTGTGACTGATGAAGAAGGAAGGGGGGGGGGGGGGTAAATTTTGACCAAATGACAACTTTTTGGTTGCCACTGGGTTTAACGTGTGCTAAGTGCATGGGCACACGAGACCTCGGTTTATCGTCTCGTCCGAAAGACTCCACGTTCAGACCGTAAGGCCTAGTGCAAAGTGAGAGGAAAAATCCCCTGTATCCAGGTTCGAACTCGGGTTTACTTGACAGGAGGCGAACCACTGCGAACCACTGTGCCACTCTACACTCTAGTGTGTGTTGTATTTATACATTCGTAGTGCAATGTTGCTGCCTTATTACTCTAGGGTGAATCATACAAATTACTATATGGATACTTCCCTTTTGGTACGATGCTACGAAAATTCGAAGGCAAATATTCAGCATCTTTACCCGTCATTGTCAGTAGGCGAGCGTCCGTAAATATCTTCCACGTGGTTGTCTTTTTTTTTTATAGTGCTTATGTCAGTGCATTTCTGTTAATTTAACGCATTTAGGGGAAGACGGGGTAAAAAGCGCATGGGCGGGTAAGAAGCCCACCCCAATTATCTCATGAAATGAAGCAAATTTCAGTCTCATTTTGCCCATGAGACGAGCGTTAATGTCTAGCATTCGTCTCATGGGCAAATTTGACTGAAATTTTCTTTATTTCATGAGATAATTGGGGTGGGCTTCTTACCCGCCCATGCGCTTTTTACCCCGTCTTCCCCTAGTAAAGCAGGTGATCGTATTGGGGTGGGTTTTTTTTTTAGCTCTCTTCAAACAGTACTTGGCAGAAAATGTTACAAAGAACACAAAATACTTGGCGCTAAAAGGGATAAAGACCCAGTGACGCACCACGATTAAGTCCCTTGGTGGGTTTTTCTGGATTGATGTGATCCACATACAAATTTCCCCAACTTCAAATTGCGGCTGCTCTTTAAACTGATGTTTCGGTTTGAATTTGGGGCCATTTATATGGGAGTCAGGCTTGGTCAAAACAAGATTTATTTCCAGTGACGCACCACGATTAAGTCCCTTGGTGTGTTTTTTCTGGATTGATGTGATCCACATACAAATTTCCCCAACTTCAAATTGAGGCTTCTTTTAAATTGGGGCCATTTATATGGGAGTGCTCTTTAAACGCATGATGTTCCCTTGGTGTGTTTTTTTTTCTGGGTTGCGTGTTTGAATTTGGGGCCATTTATATGGGAGTCAGACTTGGTCAAAACAAGATTTATTTCCAGTGACGCACCACGATTAAGTCCCTTGGTGTTTTTTTCTGGGTTGCTGTGACCCACATACAAATTTCCCCAACTTCAAATTGAGGCTGCTCTTTAAACTGATGTTTCGGTTTGAATTTGGGGCCATTTATATGGGAGTCAGGCTTGGTCAAAACAAGATTTATTTCCAGTGACGCACCACGATTATGTCCCTTGGTGTGTTTTTCTGGATTGATGTGATCCACATACAAATTTCCCCAACTTCAAATTGCGGCTGCTCTTTAAACTGATGTTTCGGTTTGAATTTGGGGCCATTTATATGGGAGTCAGGCTTGGTCAAAACAAGAT
>CM065704.1:37716781-37724281 GCA_017654935.2 Phymorhynchus buccinoides
GCAACTTTGGGTGTATTTCGGGCTGATTTAATAAAGTAGCATTATTTCACTCGGATGGCCATTCCATAGGGGAAGACGGGGTAAAAAGCGCATGGGCGGGTAAGAAGCCCACCCCAATTATCTCATGAAATGAAGCAAATTTCAGTCTCATTTTGCCCATGAGACGAGCGTTAATGTCTATCATTCGTCTCATGGGCAAATTTGACTGAAATTTTCTTTATTTCATGAAATAATTGGGGTGGGCTTCTTACCCGCCCATGCGCTTTTTACCCCGTCTTCCCCTAGTTATCATCTGGAGAGCCAGCTGTTTCAAAATAACTTTTAATGTTGCATTCCAAAATTCTCATTTTCAATGAAACGAACTGTAATTCCAAACTTAATTTTATACTTCTTCTTCTTCTTCGTTCGCTCAGACAGTTTCCTGTCAAATATGAGCGCAGATGCGCCATGCTGCCGTTATGCGCATAACTAAGAAATAGTTAGGCCCAGCAAGTCCGACTTCGGCTGGAGGAAATCTTTTTGAAAGCGTTTCGTGAAAAAAGGCAGGAGAATGGTCCAGACAGGCAGAAATATAGTAGATGACAGCAAGCAACGGGAAAAGGCAGAGTCAAAGAGAATGACAGATTAGAGGAAATTACAAGCACAGAACTTCCAGAAGGTGGGGAAACTATTTATACAAAAGACACCCAGGTATCCCCACGGGTCATAATTTTATACAGAACACTTAAAAAGAAACAAACAAGAATGACGAAAATCTTTTTTAAAAAAACTAAAACTTTTAAGCTTAAAAAGAAACAAACACGATGACAAAATTCTAGAAACAAAAACTCTCACTACGAACAAATACAATAAACTCAACTCAGCTCAAAATCACTTTATTATCTCCCAAGGATAAATTTCGTTCAGGCGCCAGAATAACAGAGACATCGACATTCAGCATGCATGAATATAATCACATTTACACTAAGCAAAGTAACATGAGTATTTATAACAAAGATGCATAGCATGCATAGACAGTTAGCATTCTTCCTACAACACAGTCACTACACAACACTCACTGTCCAACAATACAGCATGTTGCTACAGAACAGTCCTACCAGTCGGCTGCATACGATAAGCGCGCATTTTTCTATTGTCGATAAACGCGCATCGACTTTTTCCGGCTCGTATGAGCGCATCCCCTCTGTCCGAAGGCAGCATGCAAAAAGCGCGACTCTCTGAATATTCCCATTTGCGCGACCGTACGAAAAGAGCGAATGTCACTGACAGAAAGAGCGAATGTCACTGACAGAAAGAGCGAATGTCATTGACAGAAAGAGCGAATGTCACTGACAGAAAGCGAGAGGGTCGTTGAGGACTGGGATGGGGTAAGAAGCACCTTACAAGAAAAAATGTCTGTTACTTTCTTACTATCCCTAACCCTAACCTATCCCTAACCCTAACCTATCCCTAACCCTAACCTATCCCTAACCCTATAGGGGAAGACAGGGTAAAAAGCGCATGGGCGGGTAAGAAGCCCACCCCAATTATCTCATGAAATAAAGAAAATTTCAGTCAAATTTGCCCATGAGACGAATGCTAGACATTAACGCTCGTCTCATGGGCAAAATGAGACTGAAATTACGCGACTCTCTGAAATTCGCTCTTTTTGTCATTATTGTTCGCTCTTTTCGGCATCTTGTAGTCACAGTTCGTGCATTTCGTATCGCGATTTTCGAAAAGTCGCGCTTTTCGAATGCTCCGCAGCGGCCTACATGCGCTCTCATAGGCAGAAGGGATGCGCTCTTATGAGCATGCAAATGTGCGCTTATGAGCGCGCTCCGCTTAAGAGCGATGCGCGCTTATTGCCAACTCCGTACCAGTCATACAGCAACACACATCACATCACCCTAAAATTATAACTAACAAAGCAGTCTATCAAGTACAGCACAGCAACAGTTTGTCACTGCAACACACAGAGGTCTTTCTAACAAATACGCAACAAAACTCGTAACATTACACACAAACAACATAAAGGGCATTTCATCGGGAATCACTTCACTAAAACTAAAAAAACGTGAAATAAATTCAATTTTAGAAAATTGTATGCATAAAGATAAACTTCCTTCAAAATCTGAAATATTGTCATGTTCAAGATCTTTGTCTAGCCTGAGCGCACACAAAAATTCATAACAACTGTGTTATAGATCATTCATCAAGAAATGTTGTGGAAAAAACCTGCATTGAAATACATGCAAAACTTCGCGAGATATTAGCGATTATGTGTTTCGGGGTTTGAACCCCGTAACTGGCGCGACCTTGACCTTAATGTAAAACTAAATACATCAGTGGATAGCTTGCATCTTGGCAAACTAGTATTTCAAATTTGATGATGATAGACTGAATAGTTTTTGAGAAAAACGGACGAATAGCCGGACGGACGGAGGCACGCCGGACGGACGGACCAGACAAAAACAATAGCTCCCCGAACCTTCGACTCGGGGACTAAAAATACAATTAACCAAGAAATGCAGGGGGGGGTGGCACATCTTTACCTCAACGTGTGTGCGCCAAGGAAGGATGCTTCGAAAAGATGGACGATCCAGAAGGCGTGTAGGGGAAGACGGGGTAAAAAGCGCATGGGCAGGTAAGAAGCCCACCCCAATTATCTCATGAAATGAAGCAAATTTCAGTCTCATTTTGCCCATGAGACGAGCGTTAATGTCTAGCATTCGTCTCATGGGCAAATTTGACTGAAATTTTCTTTATTTCATGAGATAATTGGGGTGGGCTTCTTACCCGCCCATGCGCTTTTTACCCCGTCTTCCCCTACACACTCCAGTTTTCTGATTCTAAAAACTTATCTAAACAATTTTAAAAGTCAAGCATGAGATAAAAAAATTCCTGCATTTGAACAACAATCCAGACTAGAACTAAAATCTCTTACCCGTAATACACACGCGCGCGCGCGCGAACACGTGCGCAAGCTTAGCATACACAACAAATATCTAATAACATTACCAGCGTGCAACCACATACAAAGATAACTTAATAAACGCACAAAACAAAGAAAAACAAAACAACCCCCCCCCCCCTCCCCCCAAAAAAAGGAAAAAGAAAGAAAAGAAAAAAGAAAGAAAAAAAGAAAAAGACAAGGGCGTCGCCGAGCGGCAGACATGTCCGTCACCAGCAATGCCACGCACTTGCGACACCCCGTAGCATTTTTTTTTTGGTGTAGGCCAACGCAACTCTCTCTCTCTCTCTCTCTCTCTCTCTCTCTCTCTCTCTCTCTCTCTCTCTATTTATCTCCACAATTTTTTTAAGCGATTCTATCAAGGCCTACTGATCTCCCGGACCGTGACCTTGATCGGTATGCCATCATCAGAACGGGCATAAGCCAAAGTAACTCCATGCCAAATTTGAAGACTCGAAGACCAACGGTGTGGGAGTTATGGCCCCTTAAAGATTTTCGGTTTTCAAGGCCGTATGCCAAGGTCAAGACGGCGAAATTGTTTGCGTGGATGTCTTCCTTCCTCTCATGGTGACACACCACCACACAAAATTAGAAGCGATTCTGTCAACCCATTCGAAAGATATCCTTGGGACAGACAGAAGGAGAAAAAATGACCCTCCGATTTTCAGGCTCCAGCGATCTTTTCGACCTTGACCGGTATGCCATCATCAGAACGGGCATAAGCCAAACCACCTTCATACCAAGTTTCAACATCCTATGTCGAAGATATGGCTAAAAATAGATTTTCGGTTTTCAAGGTCATACGTCAAGGTCAAGGTCACGACGGCAAAATGGTTTGCGCGTATCTCTTCCTATTAAAGTGGCACACCTCCACACGAAATTTATGTTCAATGTTCAATCGATACTGATCGCTTCTCGGCCTTTTGGCTAAGACAGTGATTCAGGAACATAAATTTTTGTTTACACCGTGGTTGGTTTGTTCAGCCCGTCGTACATGGCGAAAGCCGATACGCGAAGTTAAACTGAACTTCCATCCACAAAATTTGAAGCGATTCTGCTAACCCGTTCAGAAGATATCCTTGGGACAGACAGAAAAACAAACAACAAAACAAAAATACAAACCAGCCCATCGAAAAGTCTATGGTGACGGACAAAAAAGAAAAAAAGTAAAAATTGTGCAGCCGGGGAGGCAATGATCATCGTATGGCATTCCATTTGTCAAAAAATATTTGTACGATTGTTAGTGGCATAATGAGGCATTTTCCTCATAGAATAAATTCTATGCACATAAAATAAATTGTATGCGCATATAATTCATTCTGTGCACAGACTTTATACTGTGGGACTCCGAATTCATTCCGTGTGCACAGAATTCATTCTGAAGTGCACAGAATTCATTCTGTCTACATCATTTATTCTGTGGGACTCAGAATTCATTCTGTGCATAGAATTCATTCTGTGCACAGAATGAATTTATTCTATAGGACACACAATCCATTCTATGGAGAATGAGGCTCATTTGCATACAAAGTAAAAACGGCAGTAGAATGAATGGCAGATTTGTATTTAAAAAAAGAATATATACAAAACATTACAATTTACAGACTGAACAAAAATGCAAAGAATAACAGAGTATAATACTTTTCAAGCTATGTTTCAAATAAGCTTCCTTACTTATGGTTGAGTGTATGAAGCTTTATTGTTTTTTCTTATATGAGCAAGTTTTTTTTATTATATTACTACTTGCACTCACATATTTCACCAGGAATTAAAGAGAGGGAGGGGAATGTTTGTGACTGGTGTGTGTGTGTGTGTGTGTGTGTGTGTGTGTGTGTGTGTGTGTGTGTGTGTGTGTGTGTGTGTGTATGTGTGTGTGTTACTAAATTATGCATGTGTGTGTGTGTGTTTGTGTTGTATTAGCATGTGCATTGTGTGTGTATGGTGCTGTTGCATATTGTGTGAGTGTATGTATGTCTGTGTGAGTGTGAGTGTGTGTGTGAGCAAAGACACTTCACTTATAGTTATACAGTGTAGTTATATATAATATGATGTGTCTTTGGTCAGAGTAAGAGTGCATGAGAGAGTGTGTGTGTGTGTGTGTGTGTGTGTGTGAGAGAGAGAGAGACAGAGAGAGAGAGAGAGAGAGAATACGAATACGAATACGAATGTTTAATGAGGGTAAACGGATAAGCTCAAGCTTCTTTACACCATGCCCTCGAGGGGAAAAAGAAAATCCAAATAACAAGAAAAGGAAAACAAAAGAAAGTATAACATGCATAAAAAGAATAGAAAATAACAACAGGCATGTTCACAGTAAATCGAAGAGAGAGAGAGAGAGAGAGGAGAGAGAGAATACGAATATGAATGTTTAATGAGGGTAAATGGATAAGCTCAAGCTTCTTTACACCATGCCCTCTAGGAGAGAGAGAGAGAGGCTTGACTTGCCTGAAGTTCCGTACTTCAAGGTTCTTTGGCACACAATGCATAGGTCGCCGACTCTGGACATATCACCAAAAGGCCTAAATAACAGAGAGTGATTACTTTGCAGCCTACCAACCTTGCAAAGAATGAAGCCAACTTTCTGGAAGGTGAAAAGGTGGAAGGTAAGAAGTGTTAAGTTCACAATGATCCCTACCTGTAGTGTAGGTGAAAGGGTGGGAGCAAAAAAACCGTCTTCAGTCATCTGCAAATTGCGAACTCTTTGTATATTTAGGCTTTTTGATATCATTTATTATTTTACACCAGTTGTTATCATCGCTACTCTTTTCCTTCATCCAGCGCCACAAACAACCGTCATTCCTAACACCTTTCTCCAGCTCTATCAAACACAAATTATCACTTTCGCTGTCCTTGAGAAAGACCATTGTTTCTCGTGATTCTCCTCTTGATAGTAAACACTAGCAAAGATTTACCATAGGAACGCCTTTGGTTGACAAAGCAATTTCACGTGCAGCTATTGTGACTGAAATTTCCGGCTGCTATTTGCTTCTTCTCAACTGAAGAGCGACGTTGCTTGGAACAGAAACGAATTGAACTTTGAATTTTAGCAAATTTGGTGCCATCTGGTTTTCAAATTTTCAAAAACCGTCGCCGCCTCGTATTCGAGGCAAAGTTGCATCCATGATTCTGTGTACTTCAGAATTAATTCTGTGCACACGGAATGAATTCTGAGTCCCACAGAATACATTATGTGCACAGAATGAATTATATGCACATACAATTTATTTTATGTGTATAGAATTCATTCTATGAGGAAAATACCTCATTTTACCACTACAAATCGTGGAAATACTTTTTTGACAAATGGAATGCCGTAGTGATCAAGGTGTCCTACCCGAGATCCAGACTCGTAAGGGCCTGCTACACTACATACGATTCGCCGTCAGTGCGGCGCGATTATAACGTTGCGAATCGGGATTCACGTGAAATTCATGTATTGGGTCTATTTGAGTTTGAAAGTTGGAGAATTCTTTTTAGACTTAATGATTTCGCGTGAATCATTCATGACTCGCATCGTCACAATCGCACCGCATTGACAACGAAAATGATGCAGTGTAGCAGGCCCTTTAGCCACCTGGTGCAAATTGTCTTCTCTGTCGTGCTCGATTTCGTCTTCTGGCCGGTCCTCCCCCACCCCCAGCCACTTGAGCGATCTGTGGCGGCGGGCCTTGGACCTGCGGCGGGCCTTGGACCTGTGGCTGGCCTTGGACCTGTGGCTGGCCTTGGACCTGTGGCTGGCCTTGGACCTGTGGCTGGCCTTGGACCTGCGGCGGGCCTTGGACCTGTGGCTGGCCTTGGACCTGTGGCGGGCCTTGGACCTGTGGCGGGCCTTGGACCTGCAGCTGGCCTTGGACCTGCGGCGGGCCTTGGACCTGCGGCTGGCCTTGGACCTGCGGCTGGCCTTGGACCTGCGGCTGGCCTTGGACCTGCGGCGGGCCTTGGACCTGCGGCGGGCCTTGGACCTGCGGCGGGCCTTGGACCTGTGGCTGGCCTTGGACCTGCGGCGGGCCTTGGACCTGTGGCTGGCCTTGGACCTGTGGCTGGCCTTGGACCTGCGGCGGGCCTTGGACCTGCGGCTGGCCTTGGACCTGTGGCTGGCCTTGGACCTGTGGCTGGCCTTGGACCTGTGGCTGGCCTTGGACCTGTGGCTGGCCTTGGACCTGCGGCGGGCCTTGGACCTGCGGCGGGCCTTGGACCTGTGGCTGGCCTTGGACCTGTGGCGGGCCTTGGACCCGTGGTGGGCCTTGGACCTGTGGCGGGCCTTGGACCCGTGGCGGGCCTTGGACCTGTGGCGGGCCTTGGACCTGTGGCGGGCCTCGGACCCGTGGTGGGCCTTGGACCTGTGGCAGTCCTTGGATTAGGCCTATATATGGCACTCTGAGTCGAAGCCATGGTTGGCCATGGCCATTTGCAGCTTCATAAGGGAGGGGGCCCCCGGTCATTGTCAGCGACTTTTGTTTGTTGTTGCTGATGTTGTTCTTTTTCGACTTCTTTTTCTGTTTTAAGTTCTTCAAGTTTCTGTTTCTGTGGAACAGTCGAAAGGGCCA
>CM065704.1:37736781-37840146 GCA_017654935.2 Phymorhynchus buccinoides
GAGAGAGAGAGAGAGAGAGAGAGAGAGAGAGAGAGAGAGAGAGAGAGAGAGATTCACGAGCAAGAAAGATAGAGACGGAGAGAGATATAGGAGGGAGCGAGGGGTGGGCGTGGAGAAGGGAGGGAGCGGCGAGAGAGAGAGAGAGAGAGACAGAGACTTATTTTCTTTCTTTTTTGTACTACCCCCTAAAGTGCAGCAGAATCTTCAGCGTGATGAAGTTGGCTGCCTATGGAGAAGAAGAAGAAGAAGAAGAAGAAGAAGAAGAAGAAGAAGAAAGAGAATAAGAAGAAGAAGAATGAATAAGAAGAGGAAGAGAGAGAGAAGAAGAGAGAGAGAGAGAAGAAGAAGAAGAAGAGAAGAAGAAGAAGAAGAAGAGAGAGAAGAAGAAGAACAGAAGACCGAAGAAGAAGAGAGAGAGAGAGAGAGAGAGAGAGAGAGAGAGAGAGAGAGAGAGAGAGAGAGAGAGAGAGAGAGAGAGAGAGAGAGAAGAGAGAGACCGTCCATAAGAGCCTGTAGAACAAAATATAGTCAAAGAGAGAGAAATTTGCTGGCACGGAGAGAGAACTAGACTAGAAGACGAGATTGAAGAAGCCCACCCCAATTATCTCATGAAATAAAGAGAAATTTGCCCATGACACGAGACCCTATAACGCTCTTCTCATGGCAAAAATGAGACTGAGAGATTTCAGAGATAATTGGGGTGGGCTTCTTAGAGAGAGAGAGAGAGAGAGAGAGAGAGAGAGAGTCACGTGGTTTTTTGGCCAGTTCTAGAGTATGTGGAGGAGAGACCTGCTGGGCGCATCAGAGAGATTGAAGTTGTCTGCCCTTTTTAATTGAGCAGAAATGTAGGTCCCTGGGTGCGAATCATTGAGAACTTCATGAGAGAACAGACTTGTGAGAACATGTTAGCCTACAGAGAGAGACTGCGTCTCTCTCTCTCCTCTCTCTCTCTCTCGTCTCTCTCCTCTCTCCATCTCTCTCAGGGTCTTCTCTCTCTCTCGCTCTCTCTCTTTGACGGCTTCCAGACATACTATTTCTTTTTGATCTTTCGCCCTGTCTTTTCCTGCCTCTCTCCCTGCTCTGTCTCTGTCTGTCTATGTATGTCTGTCTGTCCTTCTCTCTCTCTCTCTCTCTCTTTCTCTCTCTCTCTCTCTCCTCTCTCTCCGTCTCATCTCTCTCTCTTCTCGTCTCTCTCTCTCTCTCTCTCTGCTTTGACTCACTTTCATTGTCCTTATCTCTCACATACTGCCTCTTTTTGTCTGTTTCTTTCTTTCTGTCGCTTTCTGCCTCTGTCTCTGCTCTCTCTCTTTCTCTCTCGTCTCTCTCTCTCTCTCTTTCTCTCTCTCTCTCTCTCTCTCTTCTCTCTCTCTCTCTGCTTTGACTCACTTTCATTGTCCTTATCTCTCACATACTGCCTCTTTTTGTCTGTTTCTTTCTTTCTGTCGCTTTCTGCCTCTGTCTTCTGCTCTCTCTCTTTCTCTTCTTTCTTCTCTCTCTAGAGAGAGAGAGGTTCCTTGTTTCAGGGGGTGTGCCTGTGTAAGTGTTAGCCTAGATGTTGAGCCATGAGAGAGAGAGAGAGAGTTCGTGTCGTCTGCTTAGAGACAGAAGATGTAGAGAATAGCATGCAAAACATTTGCAGAATTTTGAAAGCCAAACGATTTTACATTAAAGGGCATTACGTTCCATAAGGGTCTTTAAATAGCCTGTAGGTAACAAAATATAGTCAAAGGTAAGAGAGATTCGAGAAGCCATTTGCTGGCACGGAAATTTTAAAAGGCGAGAGAACTAGACTGTGTGCTATAGGGGAAGTGTGGGGTAAAAAGCGCATGGGCGGTGTAAGAAACTCTCCATAAGTATTTGCCAAATACAGACTCTCATTAGTAGCGAGTTGCACCCCAATTATGTGTGCTCCTGAAAGTAAAGAAAACTTTCAGTGTCAAATTTGCTTTCCATTTCATTGAACATACTATCTCTTTTTATCTGTTTTCTTTCTTTCTGTCGCTTTCTGTCTCTGTCTCTGCTTTCATGCTTTCACTCTCTCTCTCTCTCTCTCTCTCTCTCTCTCTCTCTCTCTGATAGTGCCTCTGTCTCTCTCATCTCTCTCTCTCTCTGATTTCAGTTCTCTCTCTCTCTCCAGCTCCATCTGTCTCTCATGGTTTCATTGCACAGAAACAAAACTATTTCTTTCTCGCTGCCCCCCCCCCCTCCCCAGACCTGGGTGTGCAAAAAAACAATTTGCTGATGTATAGCGTACGAATAGCATGCATGGAGAATTTTGAATTTTACATTAAAGTTGTGTATTACGCTTCTGCAGAGAGTATTGTGAAGAAAACAAATTTTGTGTTGTCTTATACTAAGTAAAAACCAGGCGTCAATTGTATGATGATAAAACACTTGACAGGGCTTCATCGTCATTTTGGCTGGTTTTTTTTGTTAAAGTGTACAACCACCATTACTAAACCTTTGCAAAATCACAGAAGTGCATTACTAATCTTTTGCAAAACAACAGCAATTGCCAAATTTGAGAGAGAGTAGACAGAGGGAGAGAGAAGAAGCATTGCTATTCCATAAGCAATTGCATCGTTAAAATAATAAATACTGCATTCATCATAAAAATGACAACAAAAATAAAAGGACTGCACACATAACATTTTTCGTCCTCGCCTTTTAGGTGGAAAAAACCTGTACAGGGTCTCAAATGGCACACCGTTAAAGGGGCTACCTGACTGAGTTATTGTAAGAAACACGCTGAGGAATTTTACTCACAACAAAAGAACCAGCTCTTTTTTTTGTTTACTGCACTAAAAAAAAAAGAAAAAACGCTTCAACCACATTGACTGAGAGTGGTGTAGAGTGGCACAGTAGTATTGCGTTCTTGTCAAGTAAACCCTTCGAACTCTGGGTACAAGGGATTTTTTCCTCTCATTCTGCACTAAACCGAGGTCCCGTGTGCCCATGCACTTAGCATATTTAAATCCCGCAGTGACAATAATCGCATGCCAATTATATATTCACCAAACCCTTTATTTTGAAGAAATACTTACGGATGGATTTTACATTCTTCTATCCTCACGTTCATTTATCAGTTGACTATGCCTTGACCCCCCCCCCCCCTTTCTTTTTCATTGATACACACACTACCATTGAGAGACTCATTAATATGCGTTAGCCTAGCAACTGACCAAAACAGTTAGGTAGGCTTAGTGATGCGACTCTCTTTGTGCTGTGGTGTTGAGCTATAGGCCTAGAAGCAGGGTCAGTCCCTGTAGGCCTAGGCCTAGTGCAAAGGTTAGCAGACGGACACAATCAGTTGACAGTGAAAGATGAATATGAGCCAAGTTGGTTCTTTTCAGTTTTATTCACACAACCGTAGGCTGAGCCTACCCTACTCTCTTTGTGTTTATGACTCTCTATCTCAAAAGTCTCCCCTGGTTTCCCTCAGTTTCATGACAACATTAGGATCACAAATACTTTGGAAGACGAATCTCATCTGCTTACAGAACTAAACCGTCATTTTCAGCACTTTACTGTGTTGAACTTCTTTTTTGTTCTTGTCTGAGCGGTCGATGACGAACG
Organism: Phymorhynchus buccinoides; assembly: GCA_017654935.2. NCBI lineage: Eukaryota > Metazoa > Mollusca > Gastropoda > Neogastropoda > Raphitomidae > Phymorhynchus > Phymorhynchus buccinoides. The sequence goes on from CM065704.1 coordinate 37,740,358, forward strand.
TATTTCATGACACGTTCATATTTTATATAACTTTTTTTCTTCTTCTTCTCTAAAATAGCCAACTTGCATCACCTTGAAGATATTTTGAAAAGACATACATGTTCATACACATTTGAAGTGCAATACACTCTTCTACATAATGTTAACACTGTTTGGCCTCCTTTTAGTTGATATTTATCAACTGAATTTCCTTGTCAGGACATGAAAATGGTGCGATTCTGCCAAGTTGGGGGAAGGGGAAGGGAGGAGGTGTGGCTAGTGTTCATAGGAGACACGAAAACTCCATGGGGTTCACAAAAACAAGAACAGGGGACTGAATACATGGCTAGCCTTCACGGAAAAAGAGTTGTCTTCCGCACGTTCACTGACTAAATTCAAAATGGCGGGGACAAGCACGCTTTCAAACATTCTTGATTCTACGGAGCTAGGCTCCATTTCACAGTCTGCGAAACATAAACTTGAAGTGGCATTAGGTTCCAAAGTCACTGAAGTTGAAGGACTGAAAAGCAAATATGAAAAACTTCGTGTAAATTCAGGTGAGTTGTCCACAACTCGACAAAGCAGACCGACAAACTCACCAAGTTGCCAGACTGCTCTGGACAGTGGACGCGAAAATTCAGCGCCAACTGTCAACTTAGCAGAAACAATTCTGTTAACTATTGGATTTGCCTTAATATAGAACTGGGCTAACTTGTACTTAAGTCACCACCCCTGACCACTCCCTCTAATTTTCGCATTATAGAAATTTGACAAACTGAAAGTGAGAAGTAATACTAATACTGTAATAGTCGGCCATTTTTCTTGGAAACGGTTCTAGGGTTAGGATCAGCCTATGATCACAAACTAGATGCCCTGAAGGCAGAGACTTGGGTTATTGTTCCATAATCTGCATTTCCCATGTGAAGTGTTTTTGGTTATTAAACACAATGATGGTATCCAAAATTATTCTGAGTTTTTCGCCCAACTTTTGTACTTCAACTGGTATTGTGGTAAGGGATAGGGTTAGAATCAGTTTAAGGTTATTTTCATGACACAGAAAGTTTGAAACATGAAAATAGTCAGCAAGGAAAAACAAACGTAAACCTTCTCTATTCAGCGTTGCCGTACAGCATGGGGAAAATGGCGTCCGTTAAATGCTAAGTTCGCTTGACAAGAGCCCTCCATCCATTTCTGTCCTGGGCGAATGTCTCCAGCTGTTTCGGCTGAGTGGCTTCCAGACTTGAAGCGATTCGGTTAAGAAACACCTGTTTCCCGTTGGCACTGCTCTGAGAGTGACCCGCTCTCCCGATTCTCTTCAAATTTGCTGCCAGGCTTTGCCCTGGCCACAGCAAGCCTGACAGCAAATTTGAAGCGATTCGATTAAGAAACGGCGGAGTTATAAGGCCCCGTTTACCATTGGCGCTGCTCTGAGAGTGACGCGCTCTCCCAATTCTTTTCAAATTTGCTGCCAGGCTTTGCCCCGGCCACAGCAAGCCTGACAGCAAATTTGAAGCGATTCGGTCGAAACACGGCGGAGTTATAAGGTCCGTTTTGTGTTTCAGACAGACAGACACACACTTGCCTTTTTATTATATGATGATGATGCATGCCGCAGCCTACCTACTACCATCATGCAAGACGAACTATCGGAAGTTTTCATTCTTTCCGAGGGCTGTGGCAGAATGGAACTGTCTTTCATCTGAGGCAGCAACATGGCCTCGGTGGAGGAATTCAAAGCCCGGATCTAACCCCTCCTCCTACCTCCCTTCCCCCCCCCCCCCAGTCCCAAACCAAACCCATCCTTCCCTGCTCCCCCTCTCCCCAATCGCTCACCCCCCTCCCTTCCTTGTCCCCTTGTAGCTGACCATCTGGGCAGCCATTCATTTGGATTACAATATTTACGGAAGCCCCCTGTTATAGTAATGGTATCATAATCTTCAAAATGTTGATGGAGGATGTTTTATTGAAAGAAGAAGAACCGTGTTTTTATTGGTATAAGTGTCCAACTGGCTTTCTAGACTGAACCAGTGAATGACTGCCGATTAACACACTTGGACAATGACTCAGCACAGCTGTATGCAGACACGTTTACTCATGCACACACAGTCACACTAATCAAAACACAAGACCTTCATCAGTTCATGGAACGGTGTGAAAAGCTTAAGGATGGCACTGCACAGCATCAGCCTAGCAGTCAAACACTGAAACAGGAACACAAACTACCCAAGTGCTGAAGTAATGAGTACAACACTGGAGCTTCAGCTGTGGTCTATGGTCACAGGGGCTCTCACTCTCAGTAATCACAGACACAAGTCTGTGCAGTGATCTATCAACCCCCAAGCTACAAACCCACTACTAGTACGGTACTAGACTACAGCACAAGTACTAAAGATACTAGGCTACAGGCACTAATTCCCTTGCTTAAACCTAGCCCTAACTGTCACTACACTACAACTCCTTATATCTGGAGACAGGTCCTTTCCGAATGGGGGTGCGATCCTGTCTGATCCAGTGATTGCTAAATTCTCAATTCCTGTCACTAAGAATGAAGGCAAGATGACAACTCACTCGAGAACTTCGTGCAACTAGACAACGCACGCTTTTTGCGTGTGTCATGTCACAACGCATGCTACGGTTGCGGGGCTCAATCACAGGATGTGAAATTTTACGCGTTTTTCTTTTTTGCTAAACTTGATTCTTGGGGGGTAGTACTTCCGGTCAAAGCTCACGCCGACACGCTCATTTTCTGTGCTGTGCTTCATTTTCTGTTTCTATAAGTTTTTCGGCACTGTATCCTAAATATTTCTATGTAATTGAACTCATAAACTTTTATTCTTGGGTTGGAACAAGGGGCCATAGATCAAAGTAGTGGTAAATGAAGGGCAGTATCTGTGCTGGTCGGGGTTTGCCCCCGGGAGCCGCTACAGTAGCCGGATTGGTCTTGCGCAGATACTGCGAAATAAAGACTATGGTCCACCTTTTTTAATTTTTAATCGAAACCAACAGAACTAGTGTTCAACCACACTAGGTTTTATTTTATGTTTACTTTCCTTTTCCATTAGGCTATTTCTATCTCCTCAGCTTTCTAATTTCTTGTCTTAACTACCCCCCAAAGTGCAGCAGAAACTTCAGCCTGATGAAGTTGGCTGCCTGAGGCGAAGAAGAAGAAGAACCTTATCACTATATCAGCTTATCCCTTATTCGACACCTTGATGCATTAAAATGTTAAATATATGAAATCAGAAAATGATGCATTTATTGATGAAAAATTCGACCAGCAACAGTTGCTATCTCTGAACATGGATCAGTGATGTACCGAGGATGTATCCAAAAGTGATGGGACAAACTGTCCTGAGATAAAAGAAATCAATAGGACATTGTTCTGGCTCCTGCTGAAATCAGTTAAGATAAATTGTGCCAGTGATGAAAATTTAATCAGACATTTGTCCTAACAGGGGAGAACACAATATGACATTTTCAATTTTAATAGGTCAGTAACCTATGACCGGGGCCTTCGGACATCATTGATTGACTACATGACGTGGCCGGGCTCCCAGGGAACCCCATTTTGGGGTCTATGAAGCACTAACCTTCTAAAGGACCCTCTGGAAGAATGTGCAGAGGGTCCCAGGGATGCACTAGAAACATTCGTTTTAGCAATCGCAATGCCACTGGGACCCTCTAACCCGCCTCTAGGACCCTCTATGCTGTAAGTGAAGGAGTCCCTGGGACCCCTTGTTTTGCGGGATCATGATAGGGAGCCCTGCGTGGTCCGAGTGTTGCAGCAACCCTGTAGCCGCAGAGCTGTGTATTGAGGGTGAGGGGGTGACCAAAGTACAAGGTAGCCAAGACCTGGTTCAGTGGAACCTCCCTTTAAGACCTCCCATTAAAGACTCCCTCCCATATAAGACCTACTTCTCTGAGACATTGCCCTCCTTTGTAAGTATTGAAACTACCTCCCTATAAGTATAAGACCCCTCCCTTATAAAACCTCATTTTGGATGATTTTTGAAGGTCTTATAAATATAAGGAAGGTTCCACTGTATCATGCGCTTGTATAAATTTACATGTATATTTGTGTGTGTGTCACTGTGTGACTGTGTGTGTGTGTGTGTGTGTGTCACTGTGTGAGTTTGTGTCTGTCTGTGTGTGTGTGTGTGCGCCTGCTTGCTTGCATGTGTTTTGCTCACAGAACAACAGTACTTTGAGCTGGAAAAGCAGCTGATCAACACCAACAGTCAGCTGGAGACGGAGAAAACCTCTGGGACGGAAATCCAGGCCAAACTTTCTGACTTTGGTAATTGCTTTTTATTGTGTATAATAATCAGGGCTCCTAGGGACCCCCATTTGGGGGTCTATGAAGCGCTAGAATTCTAAAGGACCCTCTAAAAGAATGTGCAGGGGTCCCAAGGATGCACTAGAAAAAATCTTGTTAGCATTCACAATGCCACTGGGACCCTCTATCCCGCCTCTAGGACCCACTATGCTGTAAGTGAAGGAGTCCCTGGGACCCCTTGAATGGCAGGACGATTGGGAGCCCTGAATAATACTTTTAGATTTTAGGTTTCTGCTTTTTGTGTGTGTCTTTCTCAGCTTCCTGTAGATGTAAGAAATGGTTTTATTTCATTCTCATGCAAATATTAATATAATACCCTAAAAAGGTAAAATAAAGAAGTTGAAAGAAAAAGATGCAAATGTATTATTTTTGTTTACGTAACACTTTCTTCTTCGATTGCTCAGTTTCTTGTCAAATATGAGCGCAGATGTGTCATGCTGCCGTTATGCGCCTAAATAAGAAATAATTAGGCGCAGACGGGATCGAAATATGAAAATATAATGCAGATTTTCACTTTTACTGCAGTCTTTATTATGACTTGCTGCAGTATTAATTTACTGGGTACTTTTTAGTTTACATACAGAGACTATAATTTCAAATGTCTTTTGAGACTACATAATATTTTAATTTATTTATCTTTTTTTTTCTAAAGCGAAGTTTGATTGTGGCAAATATGAAATGAATAGATCAGTTTCACAACATGGGAATTTTTTTTGTCGGCTGCTGAAAAAGAAGAAATCAGAATTAAAAAAGAAGTGATTCAACTAAGTGCTGTGTTTTACAGACGATAAGGCGACACTTTTTCCCCCAGTCTGAAATCCCTGTGCTTTATAATATGCAGGGCTCTCAGGGACCCCCATTTTGGGGTCTATGAAGAACTAAAATTGTAAAAAAACCTCTAAAAGAATGTGCAGGCTATCTACATTATTGTGCTATTGATGTTGGTTCATTTGCAGAGAAACGATACAGCGATGCCAACAGTAAGCTCCAGGAACAAGAGAAAGAGATTGGGTCTATTCGGACCCACAAAGTGAGTCGGATCTTTCATGGATGGTCTAACCCCGTCTTGTAGAAAATATAAACTGTCATTCTTCGTTTTATGTAATGTTTTGTTGTTGTATGTAAGGTGTCTTCATGGTTTCTTTTAGTTTTTTAGAGAGTTTTTCAATGTCACTTTAAATAAAGAGAAAAAGAACTTGAAGGTAACAAAATGTGTACTTGGTCACATATTTTGTAAGCAAATGACTTGTGTACTGCAAATTTTAAGCAGTACACTGATTTTGTTATTGTAACAGTAGTTGTAGAAGTACTTGTAGTTGTAGTAGTACTAATAGTAGTTCTGTACTTCCTCACCGACTTGACAGTAGGGACTAGATACAAATAAAATAAATCTATTGATAGACGATGACTTTCTACAGATTTTTAAGCTTTTCGAAGACTTGGCTTTTCAATTTTCTTCAGCAGAAACCACAATGCAAATCTTGTATATTTGTGAAATAGGAATGGGCATTCTATTTAACCCTCTCAAGACTGCAGAACCGATTTTTTTTTCTTCCCTGGTGCCCGATGACGCCGATTGCGCCCGCTGAACGCAAGGTCTAGTAGTTTCACTTTCACTTTCTCCCTACCCACAATGCAATATACTAAATTAGTGCTTCCTTTTCCTGACTCTCAGTGGTCCGTTTTTGGTTCTTACAGCAAGGGAAAGCACCCACTAGTCTTTTTGAACGGATTTTTCGAGGTGACCCCAAATGTTTTTCCTTCTTTCCACATGACGTGCGCAGTATTGACTCGGCGCGATGCTCGGAGCGCCATTACGGATTTTTTAAATTCCAATTCATGGTTTGTTGTGTGACAGTGTGTTAGCTTTGGAATAATAATATCATCATTGCTATTCAATATGCATCTTTCAGAAATGAAATGTGAGTTAGACTTTATTCTGGGTGATTTTTTTAATGAAAAGATTTGGTGTGACGTTCGGAGTTAATGCCCTTGTCTCGGGGACTGGGTTCGATTCTCGGTTCGAATGGTCGGTAGTCATTGGGTTAATGTTTGCACATGCGAAGTGCCATTTTACATTATTGACGATGTGCAGATGGAGCTGTCTAACACCAACCAGCTGCTGCAGGCTGAAAAGCGCGACCTCAGCAGCTTTCTGGAGAAACGAGAGAAGGACATGCAGCGCTTGAAAGGTGACATGCTCTTCCATATTTACAATTTTTGTCTGTTTAAAACCAAAAACTTTTTGTGGGGAAAAAAAGCTTTTAAAAATCTAGATTAATATCTATGCTACACACATATCAATTTATTGTGTGGAATGAGAAATAAGTATGAGAGAGAGGGGCTGGGGGTAACAATCAATCTTTTGAACATGTGGATTTATAAATTTTAGAAATAAATTAGATAACAATAAACTAGATTAATATCTTTTACTAGTTATTTTTTACTCTTTTCGTGCATTTACAGACGCTTGAATTTTGCTTTGAAAATATCGCTTTCTCTGACCCTCCCATGAATAGAATGAAGCTGCAACACGTATCAAATGATTGTTTTCCAGATGATCTGAAGGAGTTGAGCGACAAACTGTCGTCTGCCAGCAAAGACAAGTGTAACGCTCAGGCGGAACTGATGAAGATCGAAGCCACCAATGTCAGCAGACAGGTACATTCAACAAGCCACCAACAGTGATTAGATTCAATAGACGATTTTCGGAAAAAAACTAAGGGAGAGCACTTCGTGAAAATTAGAGTTGTTTACCTCCATTACTTGATCAAATACCATAACAACAATGGCGTCGAAGCTTGAAACCGCAGGATGCGAGTCAGCGACTTGCAAACATTTTTTTTAGAAACTGATAAAACTTGCTAAATGTGACGTAAAAATATAAATGACGTAATTTTTTTATAATGACGCATGGTGTTCTAAGTGCTGTATGTCTGCTCAAACACACGAGTCAATAGACTACGGGAGCTGATGGTTGAGTGACTTCCCCTGTTTGACCAATTGAATTAGGCAAGATAACTCCCACACACCATGAAATTACTCCCCTTAATTATTTCTGAACAATTCCTATTGGGAAAACAACATTTAAAGTATCACAATTTGGGGGTGTGGGGGGGTTGTAACGCTTTTCAATCTGCATTCTTCCTCATGTCTTGGCAGTGGGAACAAAAGCCATTAGTGATTACAAAAACCATTATAAGGATTGCAGAAACTTTGAGCATATTTGAATGCTTTTCATTTTGCACTAATTCTCATGCCTTATTTACAGAAGCATCAAAATGACATATAATGCCCTGCCCACTTGTCTCCGCCTTTTTGTTTGTCCTTACCCTGACCCCTCCACCTCCTCCCTGCCTCCTCTCTCTCTCTCTGTCTCTCTCTCTCTCTCTCTCTCTCTCTCTCTCTCTCTCTCTCTCTCTCTCTCTCTCTCTCTCTCTCTCTCTCTCTTTCTCTCTCTCTCATGTGTTATTAAATAATGTTACTATTATTCTGTCATTGTTATGAAACATGGTGTCAATTTTTATAAATTTTTATATTGCTTCATCAATGTTTGTAAAGCGCTTAGAGCTTGCTTTTAGCATGATTTTTATCGCGCTATATAAGTGAAATTATTATTATGTATGCTCTTATCAGTTACCCAGCCAAAGACGAACATGTCAGTCCTAACTATTTCTTTTAGGTGCATAACGGCAGTGTGACGCATCTGCACTCATAAAATTAATTATGACAGGAAACTGTTGCAATCGACGAAGAAAAAGACTATTAGTTACTTTGGCTTTGAGACTGAATGCAAGATTTGGCACAAATAGACCCGAATATGTATTGCTCGTATTTTACGGACTATAAAACGATACTTTGTTTTTCTAGACTAAGACCCCTGCGCCTTGTAATATAGTATAATATGACTAATAATATAGTAAGAAAAAAGAATAAGAAAATGTGAAATTTGTGTCGAATTTGGGGGTTGCGCCTCATAGTATAAAAACCACAGTAATATCCACATGTTCCTTTGTTTTCCATGTGAATCGTGATGCTTGGTTGTTTTTTTCTGATCTTAAGAACCTGGAGTACATGTACAGGGCTTATCCTCTTGTTGTTTTTACCCCCCCCCCCCCCCCCCCCAGTACCGCGAGAAGCGTGTGGAGCAGGAGAAGGATCAACTGCTGAAGCAGGTGGACTGGCTCAACTCCCAGCTGTCGGAAAAGACCAAAGAGCTCGTCACTTTCAGGAGGGAAAAGGTAACGCCACTCTTCTGTTCTTTTTCTTTCTTTCTCTAAGTCCATATTCATTCTCACTCCTCTCGCACTCCCCGCCATTTTTTCTTTCTTTTTCTCCCAAACCTTAGTGTTCTTCTCCTGGCTTACTAGTTAAATGGGTGCTCCTGCTTTCAGGATGTCCTTTCAGTGCCTAATTCTGATCGCTTCTCGGCTTTTTGGCTAAGACAGTGATTCAGGAACAAAAATTTTTTTTATACCCTGGTTGGTTTGTTCAGCCCGTCGTACATGGCGAAAGCCGATGCGCAACATTAAACTGAACTTCCATCCAGGATGTCCTGAAGTTCAGGATTTTGTTATTGCCTGGAGCCAGCGTCGCCGGATTATGAGAATTTGAGAAGATGCATTTCGCTGGTTATAGAGGTCATGAAGTTTAACCAGAAGTGAAAGTGCAACGAGAGCCTGTCAATTACATTGGAAACTGTTGTTGCCCTTCAGCTTCCAGGGGGGCATTGTCCCCCAGAACCCCCAGAAGGGGCGTTGTCCCTGCATTCCGCCGGGGCCTGGGCCTGGGTGGCCCCTGGACCCCTGGCCAAAAAACGTTACGGTCTGACAGGGCCTTTACTCTAGTCTGTTTAAAAAAACACCTCTAGTCTGTTTGTTTTTGTGATGCTCTCTCCCCCTGTTACCTTTCTGTGTTTCTGGTACGATATTCATGAGTGCATCTTAGAAAGTTAACACGGGTAGTAGTAGCAGTATGTAAATTAGACTAAACTGGCAATCGTTTGTGAGTTTAGTCTAATTTACATACTGCTACCTGTGTTAGTGGTTTAAGTCGCACTCATGATTTCGGTACCTGGTCTGTCTGTCTTTGCCTTTCTTTGTCCATAATCAGTCTGTTTCTGTTTTTTATCTGTCCGTCTGTTTTTTATCTGTCCATAGTCGTTTTGTCAATCTGTTTTTTCTCTGTCCGTCCATAGTTAGTCTGTTTGCCTGTCTGCCTCTCTCTTTCTTTTTAAAATTTTATTATTAAATATTTATATAGTCTTGAAAGTTGAAATGTAACGGTTATTGCTCACAAAAATGTAATATACATTTGTTATACTACATCCATTTTTGTTATTCTTTCAGGCTGGCAAAATGCTGGAGCTGCAAGGAAGTCTTGAAGAAAAAACAGAGGAGGTAAGAAAGACACTTGATGGACTTGTTGTTGATTGACATACCCTGGCTAAAAGACTCCAGGGATCATCCCAACAGCCGAAGAAGCACTTGAACACTATGGTACAAATGTATCAGCTAGGGATGAGAACATTACGTGTGACCGTTTTTGATTACCCCGCCATGTGGGCAGCCACACTCCGTCTTCGGGGGAGACACTTGATGTACTGTACAGTGGAACCTCCCTTATAACTATATAAGACCTTAAAAAATAATCTACGAGTGGGGGTCGTGGACTGGATTGTGGAAAGGATGAGGAATTTGGGGGGGGGGGGGGGGGGGGGGGGGGGGGGGGGGCTGGGGAGACAGTGGGGATGGGGTTGGTTGGAGGGGATGGGGGGGATTTACATTGAGGATTTGAAGCCTTTCACTCAGGATGATGTTATAACCTCAGATGGAAGGGAGTTCTACTCGCTGATGGTACGCGGAAAGAAGGAAAACTTCCTGTATCTGGTCTTGCAGGAAGGGAGGAGGTAGGTAGACTGGTGGGACTGTCTTGTCCTTGTTGGTGGGGGTTGAGGGATGGAGCGTACGGCGTGTTGATGGAGATTTGGCCATGGTTTTGGAGGAAGGGAGGAGGTAGGTAGACTGGTGGGACTGTGTTGTCCTCCTTGCTGGTGGGTTGAGGGATGGAGCGTACGGCGTGTTGATGGAGATTTGGCCATGGTTTTGGAGGAAGGGAGGAGGTAGGTAGACTGGTGGGACTGTCTTGTCCTCCTTGTTGGTGGGTTGATGGAGATTTGGCCATGGTTTTGCAGGAAGGGAGGAGGTAGGTAGACTGGTGGGACTGTCTTGTCCTCCTTGTTGGTGGGTTGAGGGATGGAGCGTACGGCGTGTTGATGGAGATTTGGCCATGGTTTTGCAGGAAGGGAGGAGGTAGGTAGACTGGTGGGACTGTCTTGTCCTCCTTGTTGGTGGGTTGAGGGATGGAGCGTACATGATTTGTTGATGGAGATTTGGCCATGGTTTTGGAGGAAGGGAGGAGGTAGGTAGACTGGTGGGACTGTGTTGTCCTCCTTGCTGGTGGGTTGAGGGATGGAGCGTACGGCGTGTTGATGGAGATTTGGCCATGATGATACGTATAGAAAGTCTTAGCCTCACAGTACGCCTCCTGTCAGCAAGTGGTGTTCAGTGCAGTTTAGTGTACATTTGGTCAACGCTGGATGTTTGCATGGATGCAACCTTGCCTCAGATACAAGGCAGCGCCTGTTTTTCAAAATTTTGACCACCAAAAAAAATTGGAGTTCAAGCGGAAAAAAGTGTTGAAATCTCACTTTACAAGCCTGGAATAGGCTTCAAATTAAGTATGATTTTTCTTTTTCTTCAGGACCCCTGCCTGGCCTGTTTTTGGATTTTCTCCAGTTGCATCCATGTGTTTGGTGTGTTGTTTGACAGATTGTTTTGGTTTGTGTGTGTTGTTTGACAGATCACCCATCTGCAGGCCACCATAGAGGCCCTGAAGAGCTGTGTTTGACAGATTGTTTTGGTTTGTGTGTGTTGTTTGACAGATTACCCATCTACAGGCCACCATAGAGGCCCTGAAGAGCTGTGTTGTTTGACAGATTGGTTTGGTTTGTGTGTTTGACAGATCACCCATCTGCAGGCCACCATAGAGGCCCTGAAGAGCTCCAAGGAGGACCAGGGCTCCAAGATCGAGAGCCTGGCGCAGAAACTGAAGGAGGTGGGCATACTGCTAGTGATACAACAAGCAGTCTGATCAGTGTTGTTGTTGTTTGTTGTTGACGTACCCTGGCTAAAAGACTCCTGGGATCATCCCAACAGCCGAAACACTTGAACACTATGGTACAAATGCATAAGCTAGGGATGAGAACATTACGTTTGTGAACGGTGTTTTTATTAGCCCGCCACGTGGGCAGCCACACTCCGTCTTCGGGGGATTGATCAATAAATAATGGGGATCCTTTTTGATGAGTATGTTATGAACACTTTTTGTGGGTGTGTGGTCACTCTTTGTAACATTTAGGCTTTCTGGTAACACCCTGTAACAGGTTCACCGGGTTTATAATATTATTTTTATATTCTTATTCTGAGTTGTAATTCAATGCTTTTGTAATTATCAACTTCTAGCGAAATGAATGCTGTGTGTTTTCAGGCCAGAGATCAGCAGACGACGGCAGATGAACACTACAGACAAGAACTGTCTGCCCAGACCAGGCTGGTCAATTTGTACAAGGTGCGTACTAATCCTTATTATAGTGATTAAGTTAGTTCCCCACCTTCTGCAAGTTCTGTGCTTGTAACTTCCTCTAATCTGTCACTTTGTTTGACTCTGCCTTTTCCCTTTGTTTTCTATCGTCTACTATCTTTCTGACTTATTGGCCCATTCTCCTGCCTTTAAAAAAAAAAAAAAATGTCCAAATAATGTTTCTCCTTTGGGCTCCTCCGAAATCGGAATGTGTCGGCTGTACGCAGCGGGGAGACCAGTGAAAACTGAAAACTGGACACATACATATCTTACCCATTATGGTCATATGGCCTGGGAACGCAGAAGAAGACGAAGAATAGTGATTAATTTTCGTTTCTATTCTCACTGTCAGAATTCATGTAAAATGTTCCCAACTGCTATTGCAACATTAGTTCTTAGTTTATGGCTAAATGGTGCGAACGTTCTTTTTCTTTCCAGTTCCCTCTTGGAGCAGCCTCCCTTCTGCTCTCCGAACCTCAAACAACCTGTCTTCTTTCCAGTTCCCTCTTGGAGCAACCTCCCTTCTGCTCTCCGAACCTCAAACAACCTGTCTTCTTTCCAGTTCCCTCTTGGAGCAACCTCCCTTCTGCTCTCCGAACCTCAAACAACCTGTCTTCTTTCCAGTTCCCTCTTGGAGCAACCTCCCTTCTGCTCTCCGAACCTCAAACAACCTGTCTTCTTTCCAGTTCCCTCTTGGAGCAACCTCCCTTCTGCTCTCCGAACCTCAAACAACCTGTCTTCTTTCCAGTTCCCTCTTGGAGCAACCTCCCTTCTGCTCTCCGAACCTCAAACAACCTGTCTTCTTTCCAGTTCCCTCTTGGAGCAACCTCCCTTCTGCTCTCCGAACCTCAAACAACCTCTCTTCTTTCCAGTTCCCTCTTGGAGCAACCTCCCTTCTGCTCTCCGAACCTCAAACAACCTGTCTTCTTTCCAGTTCCCTCTTGGAGCAACCTCCCTTCTGCTCTCCGAACCTCAAACAACCTGTCTTCTTTCCAGTTCCCTCTTGGAGCAACCTCCCTTCTGATCTCCGAACCTCAAACAACCTGTCTTCTTTCCAGTTCCCTCTTGGAGCAACCTCCCTTCTGATCTCCGAACCTCAAACAACCTCTCTTCTTTCCAGTTCCCTCTTGGAGCAACCTCCCTTCTGATCTCCGAACCTCAAACAACCTCTCTTCTTTCCAGTTCCCTCTTGGAGCAACCTCCCTTCTGATCTCCGAACCTCAAACAACCTCTCTTCTTTCCAGTCTTCCCTTAAAACAGCTCTCTTCAAATCTTCATTTATTGTATCTCTCTCACTGTAGTTTTAAACTCATCCTTTGAACTGGTGTGTGTCGGTGTGTGCGTGCATGTGCGCGTACGTGTGGGTGTGTTTATTTATTGTTTCATTCTATTATTTCATATTCTTTTGGTGTTATGATTGTGAGTGCTTAGGGCTTTAAAAAAAAGAAACGAAGATTATGTGCCATACATAAATGTTCATTCTTCTTATTATTATTTTTAAATTCTTCTGTAGTCCAATTGTAAAATGGTTGACTGTTGTGTAGGCCTCAACTCAGGAGAACACTGACAAGGTGACAGAGCTGACCAGGGCTGTGGAGGAGCTACAGAAACTGCTCAAGGAAGCTAATGCAGGTACGTTTTATATATATATTGTTTGTGTGTGCCTTGGGTAAAGCTTCCTGGGGGAATGTTATTAGGCCAAACAAAAAAATATGTCTGTTTCCGGTAACCCGACCGAGCCTAGTTTTTGCTGCAGACCCAAATTTATTTTTTGGACGAGTTTCCCCCCCCCCAAAAAAAGAAGCAATTTGAGCAGACGATGCAAGGGAAAGAACCATTGCACTCTCACTCGGTGTAGTCAAAGACCGTTACTCGCGCAGACTTTCATGATCAACATCCGCCAACACAACGGCGGGCGCAAGGCACGCGATTGCCATTTCTATGTCTAAATGCGATCATGCGGACGGCAAAAATCTTGCACCGCGAAGAAAAATAAAAAAATAAATTTCAAAGCCTACCTACCTACCCTATTTTTTTGGGCCATGTTCCCGGAAACAGACATATTTTTTTGTTTGGCCTTATACAAAGTTTGTGTGCATAGTGTAAAGTTTCATTTATATGTAATTTTATGCCATGGTCATTTCTGAAAATCTCTGTGAAAGTCTTATAGTTAATGAGCGTGGTGGAAGCTTTCATGTATCTCACGCTGATTTCTAAAAATCTCTTTGAAGATTTTCATGCGTGCGCAGTGGAATCTTTCATGTGTATGTCCATGTTGGTTTCTTTTTTAAATTTCTTTGAAAATCTTAGATTACTTTCCCCCCAACTGTGTTTTATTCATGAATTGTGTGCTTGATGTGAGTTAATGTACAATGTTTTCTTCTTCAAAATCTTACATAGCTTTGTTTTATTTTTCTGTCTTATTTTGTGCGTTTTGGAGGTTTCATTTATATAAATCTGTCATTGTTTTTGCTTTTCGTTGGTTTGTAAAAAAAAGTATACATTTATTTTTATTTTTACTTCCTTGTCTCATTTTGTGTGGTTTTAATGGCATGTACTTTCCTTTCTAACCTTTTTTACTTCCTTGTCTCATATTGTGTGGTTTTAATGGCATGTACTTTCCTTACACCTCGTCTAACCTACACATTGCCACCACACCCACACCTATCCAGTCATAGTCCTGAGACAACAAACACTTAAAACAATCTTGGGGATACCGGGGGGGTCTTTTGTACAAATAGTTCCCCCACCTTCTGGAAGTTCTTTGCTTGTAGCTTCTTTTCTGTTGCACTCTTTGACTCTGCCTTTCCCCTTTGCTTGCTCTGTCTTATTTGTCCTTTCTGATGCCTTTTTTCAAGAAACACCTACAAATATTTGTTTCCAACTAACGACGGACATGCTTGGTCTATTTCTTATTTTTTGGCACATAACGGCAGCATGACGCATCTGTGCTCATATGATAGGAAACTGAGTGATCGTAGAATAATAATAATCAATCTCTGTGAAGTTGCAGACATGCCTACCGTCACGGGTTATCCGTATTTGTTACGGAAATGTATTGATTTTGGCAGTGTGTTCCGAAAATGCGGAAAACAGGCGCATGTTACGGGAAAAATTAAAACAACAAAAAATTACGATGCCGGCTGGTGGTTTAGGGTCTGCAAGAGAGAGAGAGAGAGGCGGGAAAGCAATAGGCCTACCGAAAGCTTACGAAAGTCAGCCCCGAAGTTTTCTGAGAGAGCTTTTCAACCAATCGTCTTTCACCAAGGTCGAGCCAAAATTTGACCGGCTACGCGCTTGGCATCTTCAAGCGTCGGAGTGCACGAATTCCATGAAGATGGATGCTGAACGGAAGCTATGTTCCTGAAAATCATGCTCTGTTACGGATTTTGAGTGGGAGTGTTCCTGAAAAGCAAATTGAGGGGTAGGCATGTCAGGAAGTTGTCAAAAGATGATCACTCAAGGAAACACAGCTCTGCTGCTGAGCTGTTGTTATAACAGAGTTTGATTTAACAATCTATGTTCCTCTGCAAGTTCTTTTTGTTTGTGGCTCAAGCCACAAACCTATAACTCACTTTGTCGGTCTGTCTGTCGGTCAGTCGGTCCAAAATTGTCGCACATTTTGACAAAATTGTCGCACTTCAAATCAAGGCTACACTTCAAATTGAGGCCGCTCTTTAAAATGATGTATTTTAAAAGCGTACAAAATAATAAACATACGTAATACAGACACTACAACAGACACGACGAGTATGCGGTGCTTCTTTTGATGAGTATAAGTAGGATACATAGTTTTAAATGTTTTCCAAAAGATATAAAAAGTTACGAAATGGTGCAGAGATAACATTCTGGTTTACAGATTAAAATTATTGAAAAGCCAGGGGAGGTGACTCATGGTTGGAGTGGTAAAAATAGACCGCGTGCCACAAACTATTGCGATTTCGCGCTTGTTTTGTTGAGAATGTTCTGTAGGCAATGTTCTGAGAAGTGTGATCACGCGTACATCTGTCTAATTTTGTTTGAATTTTCAGCCTACAGTCATCTGGAAACGGCCAAAACGGAAGAGGCTAACAAGTTCAAAGACGAAATTAGAGAAAACGGTATGAATTTCTGTCTTCTCATTTACAAGATCGTTTTTTAGGCCAATTGTTGTAATCCTACAAAATGTAGGTTTATTTGTGTTCCTTTATACCCGTATACGCAATTCTTTCTCTCTTCTTTCTATTTTATAGAAGAGCAATGATTAAAGGTTCCATTTCTTTGATTATTAAAAGAAAAATGTGTTGCAGAGATTATGTGAAGATTTTAGCATTGTTGATCAACAAACGGAATGAAGTTCTAAAGAATGTTAGTTGAATTATGTGTGTGTGTGTGTGCGCGTGTGAATAGATTTTAGACTACCTGAATGGATGTTAGCGCTTGAACACTGCAGGCTCACTATGCTTCAAGTTCACCCCTATTTTGTTATCATTATGATAAAAATGAATTTGAAAGTGGAGATAATAATAATAATGACGCGCGTGACTTTTAACGTGCAGAACTAAAAATCGAGAGCATGGAAACGGAGCTACGTAATGCCAATGACCTGTTGGCCGCCAAAAAGTCTGGCACCTTCACCGTGGGTCAGGAAGAGGTGGAGACCATGTTCCCAGCCGCCGCCGTTACCAGCAAACTGCTCAAATCTGGAATGACGCTCACACAGGTTAGAAGTTCGTCTGTCTGTCTGTCTGTCTGTCTCTGTCTGTCTGTCTGTCTCTTTCACACACAACTCAAGGTAAGTCAGGAAGAGCTGTTACCAGCAAACTGCTCAAATCTGGAATGACGCTCACACAGGTTAGATGTTCGTCTGTCTGTCTGTCTCTCTGTCTCTGTCTGTCTGTCTGTCTCTTTCACACACAACTCAAGGTAAGTCAGGAAGAGCTGTTACCAGCAAACTGCTCAAAAGTGGAATGACGCTCACACAGGTTAGATGTTCGTCTGTTTTGTCTGTGTCTGTCTGTCTCTTTCACACACAACTCAAGGTAAGTCAGAAAGAGCTGTTACCAGCAAACTGCTCAAATCTGGAATGACGCTGACACAGGTTAGATGTTCGTCTGTCTGTCTCTCTGTCTCTGTCTGTCTGTCTGTCTCTTTCACACACAACTCAAGGTAACTCAGGAAGAGCTGTTACCAGCAAACTGCTCAAATCTGGAATGACGCTGACACAGGTTAGATGTTCGTCTGTCTGTCTCTCTGTCTCTGTCTGTCTGTCTCTTTCACACACAACTCGAGGTAACTCAGGAAGAGCTGTTACCAGCAAACTGCTCAAATCTGGAATGACGCTCACACAGGTTAGATGTTCGTCTGTCTGTCTGTCTCTCTGTCTCTGTCTGTCTGTCTGTCTCTTTCACACACAACTCAAGGTAAGTCAGGAAGAGCTGTTACCAGCAAACTGCTCAAAACTGGAATGACGCTCACACAGGTTAGATGTTCGTCTGTTTTGTCTGTGTCTGTCTGTCTCTTTCACACACAACTCAAGGTAAGTCAGAAAGAGCTGTTACCAGCAAACTGCTCAAATCTGGAATGACGCTGACACAGGTTAGATGTTCGTCTGTCTGTCTCTCTGTCTCTGTCTGTCTGTCTGTCTGTCTCTTTCACACACAACTCAAGGTAACTCAGGAAGAGCTGTTACCAGCAAACTGCTCAAATCTGGAATGACGCTGACACAGGTTAGATGTTCGTCTGTCTGTCTCTCTGTCTCTGTCTGTCTGTCTCTTTCACACACAACTCGAGGTAACTCAGGAAGAGCTGTTACCAGCAAACTGCTCAAATCTGGAATGACGCTGACACAGGTTAGATGTTCGTCTGTCTGTCTCTGTCTGTCTGTCTGTCTGTCTCTTTCACACACAACTCAAGGTAACTCAGGAAGAGCTGTTACCAGCAAACTGCTCAAATCTGGAATGACGCTGACACAGGCTAGATGTTCGTCTGTCTCTCTGTCTCTGTCTGTCTGTCTCTTTCACACACAACTCAAGGTTACTCAGGAAGAGCTGTTACCAGCAAACTGCTCAAATCTGGAATGACACTGACACAGGTTAGATGTTCGTCTGTCTGTTGTCTCTCTGTCTGTCTGTCTCTTTCACACACAACTCAAGGTAACTCAGGAAGAGCTGTTACCAGCAAACTGCTCAAATCTGGAATGATGCTGACACAGGTTAGATGTTCGTCTGTCTGTTTTATCTCTGTCTGTCTGTCTCTTTCACACACAACTCAAGGTAACTCAGGAAGAAGTTCCCACCATCTTTATGTCTACTAATGTCCCATATGTGTCTGTTCCAGATCAGAGGACGTTAAGCAGATTTTTATTCGTGTAGAACTGTGATAGACATTATTTTTATATTCCCGGGTAAGTTTCATGAAGATGTTTTGCTGAAAAATGGCTTGCGTTGAAAGGGTTAACCAGTTTTGTTTGTTTTTGCTGTTTCTCCAGATTTACAGTGAGTATGTACAAGCCGTGGAGAATCTGGAGACCCAGAGAGAGGACAACAGGCGCCTCAACTCTTACCTGGAGCAGATTATGCAGGTAAACTTAGCCATTCACAGACCTGTTTACCATCCCGATTTTGCCGTAATTTTTACAGGGGAAAAGTCAAATTACGGCAACGGGGGAAAAAAATCCTAAGTATAAAAAAAAACCCACTACAGTTGCGTCGGTAAGCGAAGCTTTTGAAACGATGCGGTGAAAAGTCATTTTTACAGGGGAAAAGTCAAATTACGGCAACGGGGGAAAAAAATCCTAAGTATAAAAAAAAACCCACTACAGTTGCGTCGGTAAGCGAAGCTTTTGAAACGATGCGGTGAAAAGTCATTTCGCGCCATGTCCTTTTCTGTTTGAAAATGGCGTCCAAGCGAGTGCATTCCGAAGCTTCTGTATCTTCTGGTCGAAAATCAAAAGAAAAGACATCAAAAGTGGCACAGAAATTCCGGGAAAGTTACCTCAAAATTCCAGGAATACGTCGTTCAGCACTAGGTGACAAGCATGTGTTCTGTGTCTACTGCTCGACGGACATTAGTATTGCACACTCAGGTCAGTACGATATCGACGTTCATTGGTCACGCGTTGGATTAGTTTTTTTTTCTCAAAATTAAGGTTTTTTTGTTTAAGAAATTACAACTTTGCAAAATAGGGGTAAACAGGTCTGCATTCATACGGTTTTAAAGCTTCGTGCTGAGATTTCAGTCTCTAAAGTTCCTGTTGAAAATCTACACCCATCTTTGAAATGTGTATTTTGCTGATAGCAGTATGCATCTTCATGATTTTGGGATGAAAACAAGTGTCTTGATAACAAAATTTCTGTCTTGGATTTTTTTTTGTCTTCATTTTTCCTTATTCTATCTTTTGTTCTTCTTCGTTCATCATTTTGTCCATCCTTTCTTGCTAACTTCCTCTGGATTTTTTTTTTATAGTTTCTTAGTTATTAATTCTTTTTCTTTGTGTTTTGGGCAATCACATTGTTCTTTAAGACGGACAGTGCCTTTATTTAAAAACAAACCTAGATTTGGATTGTAACCTACTCTATTTTAGTTTAGTTTTGACTCTTTTTGTAGGTTGAAATGTCCCAGAGAAAGTGAATGTTTTAACAGAATTTTAAGCTAATTTTTCGGTTACAATTTTGTTTGAAATTCGCATTGGATATGTGGGAAGGATAAGAAATTAACACAGAAAGCAAGTCACTAACTGACTAAGACAGTGGCTCAAGGCATATCAATTCCTTGCCTCTGGAAGTTATTAAACAGCATTACATGTTTAAGTTTGTAATTCTAAAAAAAAAGATGGGGGCTGATGAAGATGTCGATTAAAATTAAAAAATATTGATTTTGTTGTTTTGAATGTTCCAGGAACATTAAAGGAACATGAATAATTTATCTGATGTGACTTGAACATGTCAGTCTGATGCGATGGCTATTTATTGATTGATTGATTGATGCAATGATTGTTGTTTGTCAGGAAATTGAGGACAAGACCCCCCAGCTGAAGAAACAGAGGGAAGATTATGAGGCCACTCTGCAGGCATTGGATCAGCTCACTCCGCAACTCGATGCGGCTATGCTGGTCAGTGTGTGTGTGTGTTAGGGCTCCCTATCGTCCCGCTAAATAAGGGGTCTCAGGGACTCCTTCACTTACAGCATAGAGGGTCCTAGAGGCGGGATAGAGGGTCCCAGTGGCATTGCGAATGCTGAAAATAATTTTTCTAGTGCATCCCTGGGACCCCCTGCACATTCTTTTAGAGGGTCCTTTAGAATTTGAGTACTTCATAGACCCCTAAATGGGGGTCCTTGGGAGCCCTGGTGTGTGTTCCCCACCCCCCCACCTCCCACCCCCGTATGTGCATGGAGATGAATGTGAAGCCCAAATTGTGTGTGTGTTAGTCTATCTGTCTCTGTGCTTGTGCATTTGTATGTGTGCGCATACGTGTGTGTGAGCATGTGCAAGTGACAGAGCTTCAGATTGTCAGTGGGCCCGGGTCATTGACCCATATTGACAGTGATTTGACCCCTCATTTTGTGCAGCAAGGGGTCATCTGACCCATAAAGTCTGCAATAAAGTTTTAGTGTAATACTGCAGTCATGCATTATTGGCCCATTATTTTGGAAATACACCCATCATTTTCTGCAATCAGGGGTCATATGACCCATGAAGTTAGAAAACAATGTGAAGCTCTGAAGTGATATACAATGGTTTGATATTACGGAGTGTGTGCATGCAGACGAATATGAAGCCCAAAGATGTCAAGTCAAGTCAAAATGATCTTTATTGACGATAAAAGAATAAGCTTGATAAAGCTTTTTTACATCCTGTCGTCATGAATTAATAAGAAAAACAATAAAGGCAAATAAATAAGAAACATAAACTGGAAAAAAATCAACCACAATCAATAATCATGGGGAATTTTTTGACAGTGTCAAAATAAGACATGTATGTCTGTGTGTGTGTGCACACGTTTGTTTTCGTGTGTGTGCACTTGTGTGCGTGTATGTGTTGATGTAGTGGTCAGGAGCTTTAATAAACATTAGAATTGAACAGGTTTTTATGCATTTGTTGTGCTTGTTGACGTACCCTGGCCAAAAGACTCCAGGGATCACCGCCAAAGCACTTGAACACTATGGTACAACTGCATCAGTCAGGGATGAGAACATTACGCGTGTGACCATCTTTGATTACCTCACCACTTGCATGGGTGCAACTATGTCTGTTTTACACGAATTTCAGTTTAAATTTTTGTCCAGAAACAGTTCTGTTGATGGGGCTCTGTCCCTGTACCCTGACGGGGCCTCAGCAGCGTCTGAACCCCTGCCTTTCAGTATTTCCATTTTGAGGAGTTGCAACCATGCACTTGGGCTGCCACACTCCGTCTTCGGGGGAGAATGCATTTGTTTTCAACTATTCTGTGACAGGAGTGTGAGAAGCTGAGGAGTGAAAACGAGGAGATGAAGCGACGGTCTCAGTTCTTCCAGCGAGAAAACGCCCGCATCCAGCAGAACAACGTGGATTTGAGCAGACAGGTGTGTGTGATGCTTATTTTATATCATGATGTACTACCGTACACACACATGTATATGTGACAGTGTATGGGATAAACAGACATAATGGAAGTTTTTAACAAATTTAGACTTGCATCGGCCTACTCTTCCCTGGCTCGGTCATGCGATGTGAGTGCAAGCATGAACGGCACATGTATGTAGAGTGGCACATAGGTAACGAATTCACCTCTTGCACAATAAACCCGAGTTCGAGCCTGGGTACTGGGGATTTTTCCTCTTGCTCTGCACTAGGCCTTGCGGTCTGAGCGTGGAATCTTTCGGATGAGACGATAAACTGAGGTCCTGTATGCCCACACACTTAGCGCACATTAAAACCAGTGGCAACCAAAAAAGTTGTCCTTTGGTCAAAATTTACCCCCCGCCTTCCTCATCAGTCACACAAAAATCGCATGCAAAATAAATCAAATGGGTGGCGCGCCTCTGGCTGCAACTCTCCTCTCCAGGTGGGAGCAACCCGAATTTCACAGAGATGCCTCTGTAACTATAAAATCTCACTTGTGTTCGCATGCCGTGACTCTCCTCCAGATGCCACACAGCAGTGAACGCTGAAGATGGGAGCACCACCCTTCTGAAAGCTTCATTTGAAGTACGCTTATTTTCTAGCCTGAGAGTAGTATTAGGTTTCTTCTTCTTCGTCCATCGCTCAAGACAGTTTCCCGTCAACTATGAGCGCAGATGCATCATGCTGCCGTTATGCGCCTAACTGAGAAATAGGCCTGGAATGTCCGTCTTTGGCTGGAGAAAAGCTTTGTAAGAATTTCTTGAGAGGAAAAAAGGCAGGAGAATGGACCGGTTAGGCAGGAAGATATTAGATGTCAGTAAGCAAAGGGAAAAGGCAGAGTCAAAGAGTGACAGATTAGAGGAAGTTACAAGCTCAGAAGGTGGGGGGACTATTTGTGCGAAAGACCCCCCCCCCACCCCGGTATCCCCACGGGTGAGAGCATCAGGTCGAATTGTTCCTGTTATGATGATGATGATGGATTGCAGGTGAAATTTCTGGTGAAGGAAATCCAAGAAATCAAGGGGGGCTGCGTTGTGCGAGATGACGAATCTCAGGTGTCCTCCAGTCAGGACGCCTCCCCCTCTTCACGCATCATCTCAGAGAAACTGGTCACTTTCAAGTAAGTGTGTGTGAGAGTGTGCGTGTATGTGTGTGAGCGTATGTGTGTGTGTGTGTGTGTGTGTGTGTGTGTGTGAGCGTACTTGTGTGTGTGTGTGTGAGTGTGCTTGTGTGTGTGAGCGTATGTGTGTGCGTACTTGTGTGTGTGTGTGTGAGCGTACTTGTGTGTGTGCGTGTGTGTGTGCGTGTGTGTGTGTGAGCGTACTTGTGTGTGTTGTGTGTGTGTGTGTGTAGTGTATGCATGTGTGTGTGTGAGCGTATGTGTGTGTGCGCGCGCGCGTGTGTGGTGTGTGTGCGCGCGTGCGTGTGTGTGACCTATCGCCCCTGCCCAGTGACTTATGACTGGGTTGATATATCTTGGTTTTCTGCACAGCTGGTAGTTTACAAACTAGGATGGAAGCTTCTTGCCCTAAATTTGCTGATTCTACAAGAAAAAAAAATTAATAGCAATTTCTCCCACTCCCAGTGTTGCCAGAAAATCTGGAATCTCAATTCCTACCAGTAGAATCGGTGATTTTTTTTCTTGCAAAGTGCAATCTGTTGTAATAAATAATTTTTTTTAAATGCTGTTGTGATCGAAGCTTTCAGTAGCATCTTGGGTCGAGTTTTCCAGTCCTACTTGTTGAAACTCGGATTGTGATTTGCTGTGTTGGTATGTGTATGAGAGTATGTGTGTGCAGGAGAGATTGTGTTCGGCTAGAGAGAGAGGGGGGAGTGAGTGCGAGTATGTCTGTGAGTGTGAGTGCACGTGTGTGTTTTGTGTGGGTATGTGTGCTTGCGTGTGTATGAGTGTATGTGTGTGCAGGAGAGATTGTGTTCGGCTAGAGAGAGAGGGGGGAGTGAGTGTGCGAGTATGTGTGTGAGTGTGAGTGCACGTGTGTGTTTTGTGTGGGTATGTGTGCTTGCGTGTGCATGACTGTATGTGTGTGCAGGAGAGATTGTGTTCGGCTACGGAGAGAGGGGGGAGTGAGTGTGTGCGAGTATGTGTCTGTGAGTGTGGGTGCACGTGTGTGTTTTGTGTATGTGAGTGAGCGTGTGTGTCTGTGTGTGTGCGTGCATGCGTGTTTGTACAAGTGTATGTTTGTGTAAGTGTTTGTGCGTTTCAGTGAGCATGTGTTTTCTGTGTGTTTGATGACATTGAAATGTGTGTGGGTCTGTGTGTGTATGTCTGTGTGCAAGAACGCGTTCACTCGCGTACGTGCACGTACATGCGTGTGTGTCTGTTGTGCGTGTGTGTGTGTATGTGAGTTTCAATGCTGAATGTAAAGCGCTTTGTGCTCGATAAAAAGCACTATGTAAGTGTCCGTTTATTATTATTATTTTCATTATTATTTTCACTATTAGACTTGTCCATTGTGCCAAACTGCAGTCTCATTCTGGTACCAGACACATTGGTGGAGTTTAAGACTACATGTACTTGTTGAAACTCAGACTGTGATTTCCATCATTACACTTGCTGATTGTGCCAAACTGCAGCCTCAACCTGGTACCAGACTAATCGGTGGAGCTATAGACTACATGTACTTGTTGAAACTCGGATTGTGATTTCCACCATTACACTTGCCGATTCTACCAAATTGCAGTCTCAGCCTGGTACCAGACTAATCGGTGGAGTTTCTACCAACAGAAATTCTGATCATGATTTCTTCCCATGGCGTCTGCAGTGGTGATTTCTGCCAGTGCCTGTAGAATTCCTAATGTAACCGAATCGGGTCTGCATCGTGACATGTGTTTCAAAAGCTATTAATCATGTTGATAATTGCCTTGGCTTAAGGCTATGTCAGACCAATTGACATAGGCTAGAACACCAAGGCTACATCAAAGTGTTATGCTAGGCATAGTTATAAAATGCGGGGATTGTCTTTACAAGCTCCTAGCATAACATCATCAGTCTCCAAAATCCCCTGAAGACGGTGGGGTTATCAAAAACAGTCACACACGTAATGTTCTCATCCGTTGCTGATGCACTTGTACCATAGTGTTCAAGTCATGCTTCTGCTGTTGGGATGATCCCTGGAGTCTTTTAGCCAACAACAATAACATGTGTGTTTCCTGCTAGGAACATTGAGGAGCTGCAGGAAAGGAACCAGCAGCTGTTGGAGTCCCTGCGGGATCTGAGCAAACAACGTGACGAGGAGGAGTCCCTCGCATCAGACGCTAGGTGAGTCGTCATCATCATCATTGTCATCATAATCATCATCATTATCATCATCATTGTCATCATCATCATCATCGTCGTCGTCGTCATCATCATTGTCATCATTATCATCATCATCGTCATCTGTTGGAGTCACTGCGAGATCTGAGCAAACAACGCGACGAGGAGTCCCTTGCATCAGATGCTAGGTGAGTCGTCATCATTATCATCATCATTGTCATCATCATCATCATTCATCATTATCATTATCATCATCATCATCATTTGTTGGAGTCACTGCGAGATCTGAGCAAACAACGCGACGAGGAGGAGGCCCTTGCATCAGACGTCGTCGTCATCATTGTCATCATCGTCGTCATCTGTTGGAGTCACTGCCAGATCTGAGCAAACAACGCGACGAGGAAAAGGCCCTCGCATCATGACGCTAGGTGAGTCGTCGTCATCATTGTCATAATCATCATCATCATCATCATTGTCATCATCATCATCATCATTGTCATCATCATCATCATATCATTGTAATCTTGGTATTTTGAAATCGCTGAGAAATCTGAGCAAACAGTGTGATGAAGAGGAAGCCCTCATATCAGATGCTAGATGAGTCATCATCATCATCATCATCATCTTCTGTTGCAGTTGTTACGGGATGTGAGCAAACAAGGCAATCAGATTTTTGGGTTTTGATGCTCAGCATAGTGTTATGGGGGGGACAAAATGACGAAAGAGTTTTGAGTTGCAGAGTTCCGTGTTGTTGGTTGGGTTTTTTTACATAAAGAAACAAATTTGTGCATACAGTGGGACCTCCCTATTAAGACCTTCCCTATAAAGACTCGCTCTAATGTGTGACCCAAAAAATGTTCACCGATTTTTTTTCCCCTTCATATCCGGACCACTGAGTCCACCTCCCTATTAAGACCTTTGGGTGCTGATTTTGTAAGGTCTTAATAGGGAGGTTCCACTGTAATTGATTCTATGTACGCAGGAACTGACATTTTTAAAATCTATTTTTCCAAAAACATTTGGTCATATTTTCTTTTCATTGTGCTCCTGTTGTTGCCTGCTTTTTGCTCCTTTTCTGTTTACTTGTTTGTCTGTGTTGATAAAGGCGTATTCGCAATAAATATCCAGTAGTTTTGTTTTGTCTCTTGTGAATAAAATAACGTCACTTTACACTTGTCTTTAAGCATTGACCTTGATAGGGGGGGACTGTTGATCCTTGGAGGGGGGTTAGTCAAGCTTTTGTTGTTTGTTGTCCTGATCCAGCAGTCAACAATTTTCTCCTCACTTGCCTTTAAGTTTACATAATTATTGGTGCGCAGTGGTATCCAATGTGCATATTTATTGGCGCAGGGTGACGGAGCTGCGGCAGCAGTTGGACGGAGCCACGCAGGAGCTTGAACAGCTGCGATCGGATCGCACGCGACACGCCGAGATGGTGGAGGCCATTGTGAGACAGAGGGACATGTACAGGGTCCTCATGCAGCAAGGGGTCTCCTCGCCGGTAGGTCTTTGTTTTTCTGTTTTTCTTCCCTCCTTTTGTCTGTTTCTTCTCTCTGTCTTTCTTTTCTTTCTGTCTTTCTCTTTGTTCTTTGTCTCTCTTCAACAAGCAGAGATGGTGGAGGCCATTGTGAGACAGAGGGACATGTACAGGGTCCTCATGCAGCAAGGGGTCTCCTCACCGGTAGGTCTTTGTTTTTCTGTTTTTCTTCCCTCCTTTTGTCTGTTTCTTCTCTCTGTCTTTCTTTTCTTTCTGTCTTTCTCTTTGTTCTCTGTCTCTCTTCAACAAGCAGAGATGTGGAGACAGAGGGACATGTACAGGGTCCTCATGCAGCAAGGGGTCTCCTCACCGGTAGGTCTTTGTTTGTTTTCAGGCATGGTAGACATTCGCAAATCGCGGAAAATCTGTGAAAGTGAAAATTTGACACCCCCCAAAAAAAAAAAAGCCGGGGTACAAATTCGCTCGGGTGCCTAAAAATTACGTGCGTTAAAACCTATGCAATCGCTTCACGGAACCGGATGTGAATGACTGAAAAAGCAGCTTCCCGCCGATGTTAGCAGTCGTGCGCGGCCTAGCTCACGCCACACGTTTCCAGATTTGTGATCCTAGTGCTTCTTTTTCTTCTTCTTTCTTCATTTTGATGCCCAACTTCATCATTTTAGTTTGAGTCGACTTCTTTCAAATGAAATGCAGAATCGGTAGGATATTCTTCCGTGAAACTCACTTTGCCCCCACTACCAATGTACCATGCCTGGTTTTTCTTCCCTCCTTTTGCCTGTTTCTTCTCTCTGTTTTTCTTTTCTTTCTGTCTATTTTTGTTCTCTGTCTCTCTTTCTTCAACAAGCAGAGATGGTGGAGGCCATTGTGAGACAGAGGGACATGCACAGGGTCCTCATGCAGCAAGGGGTCTCCTCACCGGTAGGTCTTTGTCTCTCTTTTCTCTTTTTGTTGTCTTATCTCTCTATATTTCTCTCTCTCTCTCTCTCTCTCTCTCTCTCTCTCTCTCTCTCTCTCTCTCTCTCTCTTCTCTCTCTCTCTCTCTCTCCTCTCTCTCTCTCTCTCTCTCTCTCTCTCTCTCTCTCTCTCTCTCTCTCTCTCTCTCTCTCTCTCTCTCTCTCTCTCTCTCTCTCTCTCTCTCTCTCTCTCTCTCTCTCTCTCTCTCTCTCTCTCTCTCTCTCTCTCTCTCTCTCTCTCCTCTCTCTCTCTCTCTCTCTCTCTCTCTCTCTCTCTCTCTCTCTCTCTCTCTCTCTCTCTCTCTCTCTCTCTCTCTCTCTCTCTCTCTCTCTCTCTCTCTCTCTCTCTCTCTCTCTCTCTCTCTCTCTCTCTCTCTCTCTCTCTCTCTCTCTCTCTCTCTCTCTCTCTCTTAGATGACCCTAGCTGCTAACGAGACTCTGAGCAACTGACCAACTCTCTCCTCTCTGCATCTTTTGTTCTAATCACACAGCCACACGTCCACTAAAATCGCACGACTGTACGATACGATTCGATCACGTGGTCTCAATGAGCGAATCACATGTGTTCTTGGAGGCCACGTGATCGAATCGTATCGTACAGTCGTGCGATTTCCGTGAACGTGTGGCTGGCCCTTAAGAGACACGTACAGGATTCTCATGCAGCAAATACTGTCATCACCAGTAGGGTGTTTTTTTTCTCTTTTCTGTCTCTCTCTCTTCTCGTTGACTCTCTTTGATCATCATCTGCCACACTGTGTAACACCAAAAAGCCTGAATGTTACGAAGAGTGATTACTTTGTAGCCTACCAACCTTGCAAAGAATGAAGCCAACTTTTTTGACTTCCCACCTGGAAGGTGAAAAGTAGGAAGGTGGGAAGTGTTAAGTATGGTAACAGAGGCAGTGAGTGAGTTCACAATGATCCCCACCTGTAGTGTAGGTGAAAGGGTGGGAGTAAATAAAACCGGCTTCAGTCAGCTACGGAATGCAAACTCTTTGTATATTCAGGGTTTTTGGTCACGCCTCTTGTTCTTTCGGTGGCAGATGTCACCGCTTCAGCCGCTGACGTCCACCCCCATGGTCCCCTCCTCCAGCTCGCAGTCCAAGGACTCCAGCAGCCCCATGGGGCGGCGCTCCTCGGGGGACCTGGAGAAGACCCTGCACGAGTCCCAGATGGCCCTGAAGGAAATGCAGGCCGAGTACAACACCTACCGCAAGGAGAAGATGGAGAACGAAAAGTGAGTCGCTTATACGGACATAATCTACTACACTTTTCGGACAATAAGGCGATACTTTCTTTCTTCCTGTTTTTTTTGGGTTTTTTGTTTTACCAGACTAAGACCCCACGCGCCTTATGATATGACTGATAGCGTAGTAAGAAAATATAATAACAAAATCTGAATTTTGTGTAAAATTTGGGGGGCCTGATAGTCCGAAAAATACTAAAAAAAATTCTTACGAAAAAGTTGGACATTTTAAATTTTCATGTAATGAGTGAGCTGTAGAAGAGCCTACAAGAATCCAAAATGAAAGAGATGCAGTAGAGAGGAACATCTCCCTACTGCGAGGAAAGGATGAAGGTAAAGTGAGCGGTTTTTACTACCAGTTATCCCTTCTTTTTTTATCGCTCAGTTTCCTGTCCTACAGGGATGTGAGAGTTACTAGGTACGAGGAGAAGAAACAAATTGTAAGCGAATCCCATAGTAGTTCTGATAAAAACAGAGAGAAATAGTTAACTTGCTGTAAATATGCATTTTCTGTTTATAATTTTCAAAAGGGGGTACACTTCTGAAAAAACAGAGAGAAATAGTTAACTTGCTGTAAATATGCATTTTCTGTTTATAATTTTCAAAAGGGGGTACACTTCTGAAAAAACAGAGAGAAATAGTTAACTTGCTGTAAATATGCATTTTCTGTTTATAATTTTCAAAAGGGGGTACAATTGTTTTTTTTAGAGAATTTGTCTATTTTTTCATAGGTGTGTCCATTAGAACATTTTGTGACAGCTTTCTTCCAACAATCAACACAATAGGAAATGGAACAGAACTCAATTTTATTTTTTGTTTTTAATGTACTCACAGATAGTGGGCTTGCCTGTAGAAAAAACACCTACGTGTAGCTTTTTTGAGAAAAGAAGCTCTTAAATATTTGTTTTTGCATGAAATAGGACTCGACCTAATCTTTTCGCTTTTCGAAGATGCGTAATAGAAGAAGCCTCAAACACGTATGATTGTGTTGACAGGATCCTGAATGAGCAGCTGGAGAAGTCTCGGAACGAGCTTTCTGAGAGCAGAGTGCAGAATGCACGCATTGGTTCGCAGGTGGGTGACTTGTTTTTCTTTCTTTCTGTCTGTCTTTTTCCTTATAGTTGCCACAGCAGTGCTCCCAATCGTCCCGCAATACAAGGGGTCCCAGGGACTTCTTCACTTACAGTATAGAGGGTCCTAGAGGCGGGATAGAGGGTCCCAGTGGCATTGCGAATGCTAAAAATAATTTTTCTAGTGTATCCCTGGGACCCCCTGCACATCCTTTTAGAGGGTCCTTTAGAATTTTAGTGCTTCATAGACCCCCAAATGGGGGTCCCTGGGAGCCCTGAATTCATTTTCTTTCTCTCTGACCTTGGGTGGCTTTTTTGCTGTTGGTATTTTTGTTTCACCAAAGACACTCAGCTTACGCAAAGATTGATAACTGCCTGACCGCTTACGCTACTCACATTAGTACTAATAAAGAGATTGTTTGTGGGTCATTGAGGTTGGGAGGGCATCAGAAACAAGTGACTGATTTAATGGAAAGGGCAGCGATGGTCGGGAATGGTGTTGAAAGTTTGATATGCCTGGAGCAGCATACTCATGATACTGCATTGTGTGTCTGGCTGCTAGGCCTACTCATTGCTACTGCTAGGCCTTCAACTACTACTAGGAGTAGGAGTAGGAGTGTTAGCTGCCACAAGTAGCTACCATTGTCACTGTGCTCTAGGCCTCGGCCTTCTACTAGTACTAGGAGTAGGAGTGTTGGCTACCACATGTTAGCTACCATTGTCACTGTGCTCTAGGCCTAGGCCTTCAACTACTACTAGTACTAGGAGTAGGAGTGTTAGCTGCCACAAGTTAGCTACCATTGTCACTGTGCTCTAGGCCTAGGCCTTCAACTACTACTAGTACTAGGAGTAGGAGTGTTAGCTGCCACAAGTTAGCTACCATTGTCACTGTGCTCTAGGCCTAGGCCTTCAACTACTACTAGTACTAGGAGTAGGAGTGTTAGCTGCCACAAGTTAGCTACCATTGTCACTGTGCTCTAGGCCTCGGCCTTCAACTACTACTAGTAGTAGGAGTGTTGGCTACCACATGTTAGCTACCATTGTCACTGTGCTCTAGGCCTAGGCCTTCAACTACTACTAGTACTAGGAGTAGGAGTGTTAGCTGCCACAAGTTAGCTACCATTGTCACTGTGCTCTAGGCCTAGGCCTTCAACTACTACTAGTACTAGGAGTAGGAGTGTTAGCTACCACAAGTTAGCTACCATTGTCACTGTGCTCTAGGCCTAGGCCTTCAACTACTACTAGTACTAGGAGTAGGAGTGTTAGCTACCACAAGTTAGCTACCATTGTCACTGTGCTCTAGGCCTAGGCCTTCAACTACTACTAGTACTAGGAGTAGGAGTGTTGGCTACCACAAGTTAGCTACCATTGTCACTGTGCTCTAGGCCTAGGCCTTCAACTACTACTAGTACTAGGAGTAGGAGTGTTAGCTGCCACACAAGTTAGCTACCATTGTCACTGTGCTCTAGGCCTAGGCCTTCAACTACTACTAGTACTAGGAGTAGGAGTGTTAGCTACCACAAGTTAGCTACCATTGTCACTGTGCTCTAGGCCTCGGCCTTCAACTACTACTAGTAGTAGGAGTGTTGGCTACCACATGTTAGCTACCATTGTCACTGTGCTCTAGGCCTAGGCCTTCAACTACTACTAGTACTAGGAGTAGGAGTGTTAGCTGCCACAAGTTAGCTACCATTGTCACTGTGCTCTAGGCCTAGGCCTTCAACTACTACTAGTACTAGGAGTAGGAGTGTTAGCTACCACAAGTTAGCTACCATTGTCACTGTGCTCTAGGCCTAGGCCTTCAACTACTACTAGTACTAGGAGTAGGAGTGTTAGCTACCACAAGTTAGCTACCATTGTCACTGTGCTCTAGGCCTAGGCCTTCAACTACTAGTCCATCTCTCTCCATGCTTACAATACTTCAAATTGCTTAAAATTTTAATCTTTTTTCTTCAGCTTCAGCACAAACACACACACACACATAGAATACACACACACATGCGTGCGCGTACCATTGTCTCTACCCAGTATTCTAAATAATTATTCTATTCTTGATTCTGTTTGTAAATGTTTATTAAGTAGTTCACTTAGTACGTATCTTTAACATTGTTCATTGTTTGGTTATCTTCTTTAAGTGTACGTTTAACATTTTAATGAGGTGGGGGGTGGAGAGAGTTATGATTAAGCCTGCATAGATATCCTGTTACTTACTTTAATGCATACCCACACACACAGTATTGAATTCTTACTTGAGATCATGCTTACAATACTTCAAATTGCTTAAAATTTTAATATTTTTTTCTTCAGCTTCAGCACAAACACACACACACACACATAGAATACACACACACATGCGTGCGTACACGTTGACCCGTCAAAGAAACATCTATGTTTTCGGTTCAGTCCCATAAGTTGGAGAAATCTTCAGGCGGAGGTTTGAGGTTCCACATGCACCCATGATATTGGTATATGGTTTTGCGTCATGGACACCCACATTTGTTGAAGCACACATGATGATCAGGTTCCACATGCACCCATGATATTGGTATATGCTTTTGCGTCATGAACACCCACATTTGTTGAAGCACACATGATGATCAGGTTCCACATGCACCCATGATATTGGTATATGCTTTTGCGTCATGAACACCCACATTTGTTGAAGCACACATGATGATCAGGTTCCACATGCACCCATGATATTGGTATATGGTTTTGCGTCATGACACACCCACATTTGTTGAAGCACACATGATGATCAGGTTCCACATGCACCCATGATATTGGTATATGCTTTTGCGTCATGAACACCCACATTTGTTGAAGCACACATGATGATCAGGTTCCACATGCACCCATGATATTGGTATATGGTTTTGCGTCATGGACACCCACATTTGTTGAAGCACACATGATGATCAGGTTCCACATGCACCCATGATATTGGTATATGGTTTTGCGTCATGGACACCCACATTTGTTGAAGCACACATGATGATCAGGTGCACCCATGATATTGGTATATGGTTTTGCGTCATGGACACCCACATTTGTTGAAGCACACATGATGATCAGGTGGACCATGCAGCCGAGCGGTAGAGCAGAGCAACGCAGAAAGCTACAGGAAGGAGATGGCGGCTCTGCAGGACAAGTTATTGATTGATTGATTTTCGACTGACTGAATGATTGATTGAATTGATGATCAGGTGGACCACGCAGCCGAGCGGTAGAGCAGAGCAACGCAGAAAGCTACAGGAAGGAGATGGCGGCTCTGCAGGACAAGTTATTGATTGATTGATTTTCGACTGACTGACTGATTGATTGAATTGATGATCAGGTGGAACATGCAGCCGAGCGGTACAAGATCCTGCAGAGCAACGCAGAAAGCTACAGGAAGGAGATGGCGGCTCTGCAGGACAAGTGATTGATTGATTGATTTTCGACTGACTGAATGATTGATTGAATTGATGATCAGGTGGACCATGCAGCCGAGCGGTAGAGCAGAGCAACGCAGAAAGCTACAGGAAGGAGATAGCGGCTCTGCAGGACATGTGACTGACTGATTGGTTGAATTGATGATCAGGTGGAACATGCAGCCGAGCGGTACAAGATCCTGCAGAGCAACGCAGAAAGCTACAGGAAGGAGATAGCGGCTCTGCAGGACAAAAGTCAGAAGTACTCCACCTCTGTGGCCAAGCACGAACTGACCATCAGCAAGCTGAAAGAGGTCAGTCAACTGTTTGTCCGTCTGTCTGTCTGCCTCAACTGTGTCTGTGTTTCTTAAGGGGCAGCCACACGTCCACTAAAATCGCACGACTGTATGATACGATTCGATCGCATGATATCGATGCGCCAATCACATTTGTTCTTGGAGACCACGTGATCGAATCGTGTAGTACAGTCGTGCGATTTTAGTGGACGTGTGGCTGGCCCTTTACAAGTGTCAGAGGTACTCCACCTCTGTGGCCAAGCATGAACTGACCATCAGAAACTGAAAGAGGTCATTTTTTATTTATTTTAAATACCTCTTGTCTTTCTGCGTATTTGTGTTTGCATTTACGGCTAGCTGGCCGCTGGCTAAGAACAGTTTCACTCCAAATGTTGTGATCCAGTCTTGATGAAACTTGGATGAAATTCAGCAGGCATCAGAATTGTCAAGGGATTTGCCAATTTCAGAGGATTGAACATTGCTGGCAGAGGATTTGTTTGTGATGGCAGAGGTTTGGCCTTTGTTGCTGAGCATGTGAAAATGCACATAACAATCAGCAAGAACAACTGCTGTGACTACTACTACTACTATTTATAATAGGCCTAATACAAGGCTAATCGCACTAAAGGCTCTCAATTAACCCTTTCGCCGCCAGACATTTTTCAGCAAAAAAAATACCATGAAACTTAACTGGGTAGAGAAAAAATATTTATGTGATATTGCGAATTCCTCTGTGACATATATAACATTAGGCCTATCCTTACCTCCGGAAATTAAGAAAATAGCGTCTTTGGATAACAGGTCTGGATTTGATGCCTTTTAGTGACATGGGTGTTGAACCATTGTGGTACTAAAATGCGACATTGGCGGTGAAAGGGTTAAATGAGTGGAGGAGGTTATCTTGTTTGTCTTTTAAATTATATGGATTTATAATATTTATCAAGTCATTATGTGTTAGTTGGCAAGCATATGCATTTATGGTTTATATTTTGTCAGTTTATCTCAGTTTGCAGGGTTGTTTGCAACAGTATGAAAAGGTCATGAATCTTCAAAGATGTAGCAGCATTGAGATCCAGTGCAATTTCTCATAGATCAAAAGTCACAGTCCTTGACAAAAAGCTGTACAGTTTTTTGGTGTGTTTTTTGTACCCTGGCTTAAAGACTCCAGGGATAATCCCAACAGCCGAAGCACTTGGAACATTATGGTACAAATGCACCAGCTAGGAATGACAACATTACGTGTTTGACCGTTTTTGATTACCCCGCCATGTGGGCAGCCACACTCCGACTTCGGAGGAGCTGTACAGTGATTTCCAGTCACTGTAGAAAACACTTGATCATTGAGCCTTCACTTGCCTTGGCTTTAAGTTTGTGCCAGACCAAGTGACATAGGCTAGAACACCAAGGCTACATCAAAATGTTATGTTCTGCATAGTTGTGCGGGGTTTGTCTTTAGCCTTGACAAGCTCCTAGAATAACATAATCAGTCTCCAAACTCCCCCGAATAGACGGAGTGTGGCTGCCCACATGGTGGGGTAATCAAAAACGGTCTCGCACGTAATGTTCTCATCCCTAGCTGGTGCGTTTGTACCATAGTGTTCAAGTGCTTTGGCTGTTGGGATGATCCCTGGAGTCTTTTAGCCAGGGTACATCAACGTATTATGCATAAGAGTTTTCTTTTCTCTGTTCCATTTTTCTTTTCGTCTTCGCCTTTTCTCCTTCTGTTATACAGTGTTATCCCCTTGACTGCCATCAACGTATCACGTACTGACCTGATGACATCACTGATGATGCCATCACATAAAGAAGAATAACCCTGATATGCTGGCTTTTGCTCTAACTTAGTCAAGAGAGTAATATCCCCAGACCATTTTGCCAGATTGGCTCTATCAGTTGTCTTTTTCGCGGCATGATTTGCCCAATTATTTTTTCTTTATTTTTCTCTGGCAGTCGAGGGGTTAAAAGAAGTGGGAGCATGGTACAATGCCCTGCCATTGTTTGTCTCCCCCTCCCCGTGGGGATACCGGGGAGGTCTTTCGTTAAAAATAGTTCCCCCACCTTCTGAAAGTTCTGTGCTTCTAACTTCCTCTAATCTGCCACTCTCTTTGACTCTGCCTTTTCCCTTTGCTTTCTACCATCTACTATCTTTCTGACTTATTGACCCATTCTCCTGCCTTTTTTCAAAGAAAAATTTCAAAATAATTTTTCTCCTTTGAGCTCCTCCTGAAATCAGAATGTGTCGGCTGTACGCAGCAGGGAGACCAGTGAAAACTGAAAAAAACGGACACATATGTACCTTACCCATTATGGCCATATGACCTGGGAACGCAGAATAAAAAGAAGTTTGTCCCCCTTGTGCAGGATGTGTTTGAGAAGCAGCAGCTGGCCAGCACGTGGGAGTCCAAGGTGGACCAGCTGAGGGCCCAGTATGACACGCTGCGCACCAGTGAACAGCGACTCCTGGCCGAGCTGGACAGTCTGAGGAGAGAGAGACAGTCCCAGGCCATGCTCACCGCTAACCTGCAGGCCATACAGGTGAGAGAGAGACAGAGATAAAGACAGAGAGACAGAGATAAAGACATAGAGAGAGAAGAGAGATACGCTGCGGACCAGTGAACAGCGACTGCTGGCCAAGCTGGACAGTCTGAGGAGAGAGAGACAGTCCCAGGCCATGCTCACCGCTAACCTGCAGGCCATACAGGTGAGAGACAGAGATAAAGACATAGAGAGATAAAGACTGAGAGAGAGAGAAGGGAGACACGCTGCGCACCAGTGAACAGCAACTGCTGGGCGAACTGGATAGTCTGAGGAGAGAGAGACTGTCCTAGGCCATGCTCACCGCTAACCTACAGGCCATACAGGTGAGAGAGAGAGATAAAGACATGTTCTTGTCCCTATCCAGGTCGAACTTCTCTCGACTGCCTCTGCTATTGCTTTTTCAGGGCTCTAGTCCTTCTCTTTCCAGATATTGAGGGCTGTTTCTAGCATGAATGCTGGAGCAGAATATTGTGAGTGTCAGTTCAGAGCTGTGATTTGTGTGTTTCAGAACAACTTGGAGTGTGCGGAAGAGCCACTACACCAACCAGATGGACACCATAGTCTGTGTGCGTCTGTCTGTCTGTCCACACATGCATGCATGAGTGGCGGTTGGTTTGAGTTGAGTGTGTTTTTTTGTACTGCAGAACAATCTGGAGCGCGCAGAGTTTGAGTCGAAGATCCGCTACACCAACCAGATCGATAGCATGGTCTGTATGCATGCGTGCATTTGTCTGTCTCCACACGCGCATGCATGAGTGGCGGTTGGTTTGAGTTGAGTGTTTTTTTGTTTTTTTACTGCAGAACAATCTGGAGCACGCGGAGTTTGAGTCGAAGAGCCGCTTCACCAACCAGATCGACAGCATGGTCTGTGTGCGTCTGTCTGTCTCTCGCATGCATGAGTGGCGGTTGGTTTGAGTTGAGTTGAGTTGTTCTCTTTGTACTGCAGAACAATCTGGAGCGTGCGGAGTTTGAGTCGAAGAGCCGCTACACCAACCAGATCGACAGCATGGAGAAGGAGCTGGCTCTGCTGAGGAGAAAGCTGCAGAGTGTTGAAGAGGAGAAGGCCACCACCGTCAGTTCTCTGGAGGTAATGGGGCTTCTATGTTCCTAATTTGTATGGATTTTTTGTTCCTATTTGCAGCCTCAATTCTACATTTCTAAAATCCAAAATTAGAAACGAAATGAAAGAATTCAAAAACGAAAACGGCTCTGATCCACATGGAAATCACACACGCATGCGCGCGCACACGCACACACACACAGTCGCACGCACACACATACATGCACACACGCTAGCCCCAGAAGGTTATCTACAAAGATGCTCACACAAACATACTAACACATTCCTTAATATACCCGGTACTGCCACACAGATTTCTGTTGTGTGTTTATGTTTGAACAGTCACCAGTCTTTCTGACTGGATTATGTTTAGATGATAGTTACTGTGTTTTTTGGCTCATTAGGCACTGCTGTGTATAAGGCGAATAGGGCAATTTTCAAGAGAAATCGGGAAAAAAATCCAAGTAAATGGCGACCTCGTTTATAAGGCGATACCAAAGATTCTAAAAGGGTAAGATGAACTACTTAAGAGTTACAGCGAACCGGGCTGATAGAGTTATCGCTAGTGGGGTAGTTATACACCATTCACAGCGGCGGCTATCCAAAAACTCAGACTGGAATTTGAACGGAGAATTCAACTGGCCTATCGACGTGTAAATGTGTCACGTTTAAAAGGGACATAACCAATGTTCTGTCCTCACTACTCATATAGGGAAAAGAGACCGGATGCTTGTCTTCCCCTATACAGTCTTTGGCGATACACACCTCGCAAAAGAAAGTCGAAGTTTGAAGCCCATACACGTCCTGTAAACGCTTACCGCCTGCCATTATTGTTGTCATAAACGAGAGTTGGCTCCCTTCTCAAATAATCGAAACTTCCGTTTTTGCAACTTCTGGTTGTTGTGTTTGGACTTTTCTTCACGAAAACTGGTAGAATTATGGCATTTTAAGCTCTACAACGATGCTTTTTACATCCAATGAAGGGTTGTGGCATCTGTTGGACGGTATCTCAGACGATAACAGGGATTTTGAAGCATTTTAACGTGAGTATTCGTCGTATCGGCGACTCGCTACCACTTTCGATGTTGTGACTCACAGTAGACTGTACTGAGTACGGCAATCGCTGCCTCTCTTCTCACGATTTTGTTCACTTATAGGGCGCCCTCGTTAGGCGCATAGGTCGAAATTGGAGACATAAATATATCGCCTTATAGTCCAAAAGTTACGGTACTTTATGTATGTGTGTGTGTGTGTGTGAGCCTTGATACAGAAGTGTCTTGAGCCAGGGAGTTTTACTGAATTATAAATTTTTGACCGTTCAAGTCTTTGCAACCCCCTCAAGCATTCACCAGTCTTTATGAATGACACAGTAGCATTGTCTTTTGCTTTCTGTCGTAATCTATTCAGACCAGACTGAAGAGCTTGGATGCAGAACTGACCAAGGCCAGGGAATCCCAGGAACAGCTGAAGACACAGGCTGAGAACGCCAAGAAAGAACTGCAGGCCAACCTACAGGAGGTCTGTGTT
Organism: Phymorhynchus buccinoides; assembly: GCA_017654935.2. Lineage (NCBI taxonomy): Eukaryota > Metazoa > Mollusca > Gastropoda > Neogastropoda > Raphitomidae > Phymorhynchus > Phymorhynchus buccinoides. The sequence goes on from CM065704.1 coordinate 37,778,774, forward strand.
TCTTGTCTTTTGTCAGTTTGTCTCAAGGGGTGGGGTACTGTAAGGGATATTTGACTGAAGACACAGGCCGAGAACGCCAAGAAAGAACTGCAGGCTAACCTACAGGAGGTCTGTGTTTCTTGTCTTTTGTCAGTTTGTCTCAAGGGGTGGGGTACTGTAAGGGATATTTGACTGAAGACACAGGCTGAGAATGCCAAGAAAGAACTGCAGGCTAACCTACAGGAGGTCTGTGTTTCTTGTCTTTTGTCAGTTTGTCTCAAGGGGTGGGGTACTGTAAGGGATATTTGACTGAAGACACAGGCTGAGAATGCCAAGAAAGAACTGCAGGCTAACCTACAGGAGGTCTGTGTTTCTTGTCTTTGTCAGTTTGTCTCAAGGGGTGGGGTACTGTAAGGGATATTTGACTGAAGACACAGGCCGAGAACGCCAAGAAAGAACTGCAGGCAAACCTACAGGAGGTCTGTGTTTCTTGTCTTTGTCAGTTTGTCTCAAGGGGTGGGGTACTGTAAGGGATATTTGACTGAAGACACAGGCCGAGAACGCCAAGAAAGAACTGCAGGCTAACCTACAGGAGGTCTGTGTTTCTTGTCTTTGTCAGTTTGTCTCAAGGGGTGGGGTACTTCTTCTTCTGTGTTCCCAGGCCATATGGCCATAATGGATAGGGTATGTATGAGTCCGGTTTTCAGTTTCCACTGGTCTCCCCGCTGCGTACAGCCAACACATTCCGATTTTGGAGGAGCTCAAAGGAGGAAATTATTTGGAAGATTTTTTTTTTTTTAAATTGGCAGGAGAATGGGCCAATAAGTCAGAAAGATAGTAGACGATAGAAAGCAAAGGGAAAAGGCAGAGTCAAAGAGTGACAGATTAGAGAAAGTTAAGCACAGAAGGTGGGGGGACCATTTGTACAAAAGACCCCCCGGTATCCCCACGGGGAGAGACTCGTATGGAGGCATGAGGCATCCACCCACTGCCCTGAGTGGGGTACTGTAAGGGATATTTGACTGAAGACACAGGCCGAGAACGCCAAGAAAGAACTGCAGGCAAACCTACAGGATGGCTAATTTTACTTAATATCTCTCACTTAACTCTAGACAGGGGGGGGGGGGGGGGATATAGATTTGGTTGGGGAGGTATAGGGGTAAGTGAATGAAGGCTTTGACTGCGGAGAAAATATGACATCAAACTAGATGAGGGGTTGTATGTTTGTATGTCAAGCATTGCAAGGTTTATATTTCCTCTTGCTCTTTTTTTTTTTTTACCCCCTTTTTGTCATCTTTTTCACAGTTGCTTGGTCTGCCTTGAGTTTTCGTCTCTCTTGCACTAGACTTATAAAGAACACTTCTAATGTGAAAATTTGCCCTGTAGTGTGATTCCTACCATGCACTGTCAGTTCAGAAGAAGATTTGATCATGGTGTGGAATTCTTCGTTTAAAAAAAATCTTCTTTGCAAAGGAGAATGGGCAAGTATTTTATCGAGTACCACAAGTGTGTTAGCAATGATAATTGCTCCATTTCTTTTTGATGAAGTTCCGTTAGTTTTACCGCTGCGTTTTAGTTGTAATAACGATTTCATCAGAGGTGGCTTTGATTTAGTTTGTCTGTTTCATATTCAGCCATAATGGGTAAGGTACATATGTGTCCGGTTTTCAGTTTTCACTGGTCTTTCCGCTGTGTACAGCCGACACATTCTGTTTTCGGAGGAGGCTGCATGTATGAGATGGTTTTAAATGTGTCTCAACATGGTTGGGTTTTTTTCTTCTTTTTTTCAGTTGTCCGCCACAGAGGCTAAGCTTGCCGCTGCTGAAAATAAACTGGCCAACCTTGGAACAGAAGAAGAGGGTGAGTAGGGATTAAAGGCATGGCCGGACTATAAAAGAGGGGAAGCGCTGAGCGCGCGCCGCATTTGAATCACTGTTGGCGAGAGAGACAGTTCACCCTTCTTTGTTCCCTGTTGTGCGAGCCACCGCGAGGCAGAGCTTTTCTGGGGAAAGAGACCCGATCCCTGGGATCGGTTGTTTTCCCTTTAAGTGTGTGTGTGTATGCGCAAGCATGCACGTGCGTGCTTGTGTGCATCCTGCATGTTTGTGTGTGTGTGTGAAAATATATGTGTGTGGGTTAGGGGTGGGTATGTGAGTTGGGGTGTGTGTATGTCATTGCAGTGAACAACATTAAAGCACCAGAAAACAAAACAAAAACAAACAAATGAGAATAACTATTTATTAAATTTTGGCAACTTTTGCAATGAAACCACAAATTTTACCTGAAGAAAATGAGCTGAACGTCCTCCGACCTGGAGCAGGTACATATGGGACATTGGGAAATGTAACGATGGTGGGTTGATCCTGGAGGTACTGCACTGCAGCTAACCCATGCAGCTAAACTATAATTTTTGTTTTACCATGAATGAAAAATCCGTTTAACGTCCTCTGGAACAGACTTATGTGGGACATTGGTGGATAATAAAGATGGTGGGAGCGATCCCGGAGACAATGCCCGGAGGCAGTGCAACACCAGGAAAGTCCCGAATTCATAACAATGCAGCTATTGGTAATAAAGACTGAACAAAAAATTAAAAAAAATTACCATTTGTTTGGTCCATTTATATGTTGTCTTTTTTTGTGCAGGAATGCCTGCTAGCGAGGAAATCAAGGACCTGAGGAATGAGGTGACCCAGCTGAAACAACACTTGAAGAGTAAGTTTTCGCCGAGTGATTTGCATTATGACGCATGGGTGCTACTCTTTCATTTTTACACTGATTTCAGTATTTTTAATTTTACCAGAAACTGAACTTCAGTTTTTTTGTAATTCATCCCCCCAAAAAAATTGACCACAAGTGATTTGGGGCATTTTGAACTTAGTCTAGTTCTATCTTGGAAGTTTACAAAGGCAATGTAATAATTTTACAAGGCATATCAGACTCAAACTGTCTGTCTCTCATTTTAACTGTCTCGTTGTATCTCTCTCAAGTTGCCCCCCTGAATCGTCCGACGGGGCTCTGCCCCTGTACCCTGCTGGGGCCATGGGTTTCTGGACCCCTGCCTTTCAGGTTTTTTTGGGGGAGTAGCACCCATGATAACGCTAATTGTTGATTCTTGGAGATCTTCATTTGCATTTGTTGTCGTTTCTTGGCTTCTTCAGAGAGATGAAAGAAGGATGCAGAGGTGATAATTGTTGGCTGATAATTTCCACTCTGTAAGAGAGAATGTAGACTGTTGGGATTTGTATTTGTGAAAGAAATGTAATTCAACAACTAAAAAACAAACAAAAATTCGGTTTATATAGAGATATTCTTATATTTTTGCCAAGTTTTGCCTGAAGACCTTGGTTGTTTTCCAACTTGAAAACAGGTATCAACTTTTTAATTTTGAATGATTTTTTATTCAATGGATTTTTTTTTTTCTGACATGTAAAACAAATCACGGCAGGGAAAAGTGGATAAGAGATGGGTGATTCCCACTGCCTGTTAAGAACCAAAATGATATATACATTTACTAAGTCCAACCCGCAACCCCCCCCCACCCCTACACATACCAGGCATCAGAACAGCCCGCGGATTTCCGCGGTTTTGGTAGCCACTGGCCGTGGTTTTGGCACTGACGGCCGCGGTTTGTACTTCATGAGGCAGCGCGATCTTATTCTCAAATGGTATTCTTAGACGGTTTGTTTTCATACTGCGCCTTCGGAAACGAAAAATCGCGGCCATGTTTGTTTTTTCTTCCGAGTTTAGAGCTCTCTAGACTCTTACTTTCACTGTTTCAGAGTTTGTTTTGATGACTGATTGTGATTTGGGTTTTAAATGAGTCGATTTAGAGGATATGATCGCGGGAGACTACGATGATGTGAGAACTTTGAACTTTTCCGCGAGAAATCGGGTAGCGAATGATCGCAATGATGCCGACTACGGACTAGAGTTTTGTGGGGTCCGACTCAATGTCGACTCCGAGTCATGGCGAGTGTTGTTCGTCCGTGGATTGGACTCTGGAGTATTCTGATACCTGACATACGCATGTACACCCCCCAAAAAAGGTGACACTGCTCTAGCAATGACTCTCCTCGTGTAAGCAACCTTGAGTTTCACAGCGATGGCTGGACAATAATGCCAACCCCTGTTGTTGTGTCCAGACCTGCAGGGTCAGCTGAAGGTGTCCAAGCAGCAGGCTGACCAGTACAAGGCTATCTCTGAAGGGGTGGAGCAGAACCTACGTCAGTCCAACCAGGTCAGTTTGTTAGATAGATGTGTACTATTGTGCTTGATCTTGGTTGTAGACTGAGCTGTAAGTTTAAGCATACTTAGCTTACCAACTCACAAAAACATGCATTTCCACGTTCACGCGCATACTCACAAGCATAGTTGCACATACAAGCGTGCTTACACAGACGCACATATGCACGCACTCAATCATACATGCACGCAGCTCTCGTGTAATGCACGCTCATACTTGCACGACACGCATGCACACATGCATACACACACATGCTTGCACAACGCATACACGCTCGCAACACACATGCGCGCGCAACATGCACGCACAAAGCCTACACATTGCATTTGAAGAAGCGTTTCAAAATGGGGAGTATTAATGATACAAATTGTTTTACAACCTATTTGATAGTTCTGTGTGTCACCAATATTGATGTATGGTGCAGATATGATGGCTACCTTTTTGCCTTGCTTTAACTCATCAACTTTCTTTCTGACTTAAACCCATTTAATCAATGCCTTTCAAAAAAATTACCATATGTGCACCCTCACCACAAAGTGGGTCTTAAGGTGAAAATGGCAGATTTTAATATATTAGCATTTACATAATCTGCAAACATTTACCTTTTTTTGATATATGATTTATTGCTCTACTTAACAAAATCAATGAGGAAGTTATGGTACCATAAAGAGGGTAACCCAGACAACTGGCCTTTTGAGAAAACACGGTGTTAAAGATTTTTTATCCATCCTAGGCCTAGCACTAGTCAAACACTAGTGTAACAGTTGCCGAGTCGGAGGAACAAGCAGGTACTTTTACAGTTTTGAGGCAGTCATGTCACGGTCAGTTTCGTTTTCATCGTCGGAATCTGAGTTGATATTATTTTGGAACAAAAGAAAATCAGAAACAGAATCTCCTTAAATCTGCGACAACAGTAGGGTTGTAAATGATAGAATTGAACAAAAAAGTCAATCTTTCGAAAGATTTAACCTGCATCATATCCATGTTGCTTCGAAACTGCAAGCAGCAAGTTGTCTCCCTCTCGACCAATCCCGTTGCGCGTTGCCTTTCTAAAAACCAAGAAAAAAAAAAAAAACAAAAACAACAAAAAAAAAAAAAAAAAAAAAAAAAAAAAAAAAAAAAAACAAAAAAAAACAAAAAAAAAAAAAAAAAAAAAAAAAAAGACAGAGTCTTATCCTAACCTCTCATTGGTCGAAGTTTTCAACTCTCTCACTCTGTGTTTACGCCTAAAATTTGACAATATCCATGCTTCTGATTGGTGTTGATTTCAAAACGAGCACCAAGCAGAAGCAGGTTAAGGTCACAAGCTTTCCAGAGATATTGTAACATGATGGGGCCCGATCAGGGTTTCAGTTTACAGTTTTCAATCAAAAATTTAGTCTTTAACAGGCGATTAAAATAGAATAATTGCCATGGGGTATGTCATTTAAAATGTGTTTTAATGCATTTACAATTTGAATTTCACTTAGTCCAATGCATGAAGTTGAAGTTTTCATGGTGGCAGAATCCATTTCAAGTGAAAACGAAAAATCCATACTTTTGACCCACTGAACCTTTTTTGGGCCTCTACCACACATCGCTGCTTGCGTAGCCTTTTCCCCCGGTTCGTGAAATCGGGTACAAATAGTTTTCTCCTTTGAGCTCCTGCTTGAAACTTCTTCTAATGTGTCTCTCTGTTTGCAGCGAGGACTCCAGTGAAAACTGGCTTTGTGACACATATCTACCTGACTTGTTGGCTCATATGGCCTGGGAACCAGAAGAAGAAGAAGTAGCTTTTTAACACCTGAACTGCCTTTCTCTGTTCCAAACCGTAAGGAATTCCTAGATGCGTGTGAGAACAAAATGATTGAGGCTGGAATGGACAGTCATACGTACTCATTGTGGCCTTATGGCCCGTGTGTGTGTGAAGAAGAAGAAGTAGCTTTTTATCACCTGTGTGCCTTTGTCTGTTTCAGACCAGTAAGGTGTGTCCAAGAAGCGTGTGAGAACAAAATGATTGTTGCTCAGAATGTGTGTCAATTTTGTGTGTGTGTGTGTGTGTGTGTGTGTGTGTGTGTGTGTGTGTTGTTGTTGTTGTGTGTGTGTGTGTGTGTGTGTGTGTGTGTGTGTTGTTGTGTGTGTGTGTGTGTGTGCCTTTTTTGTTTGTTACCAACCCGTCAATGATTATAAAATGATAAAAACAGACCTGCCACTTGCTCCGATTTCAATGTAGCAGCTCAGATATGTTGAGCATTGCTCCTAGCTCCTTTGCAACCTCCCCAGCTCCTATATTTTAAAATCTGTCTTGTATACATTTTCCACTCAATTTCACAACAAAGTGCATGCATTCAAAGCACCAGCTATGTCATCTAAAAGGGTCAGCATGAACAGTGAGGGGCTACACGAAAATGGATCTCAAATTGACAATGGTCAATATTTCTTACTCTAAAATGGGGAAACTGACAAAAACGACTGCATGTTTGAAGAACACAAGAGAAGGCCGCACATTTCGAAGTGGCAATGGATTTTACTGGGGGGCCAGTGCCAGGTAGATTCTCGCTCCTCTTTTTTATTTCAGAATGTGGCAGGTCTGTAAAAATCTGCCTGAAGGGGGTTATAATGTATAAAGTGCACAGTGCTCTTTTTAAGGGTTGATAATTGAACAATGTTGGTGCTACTTGCCTACATAGAAAATTATTCCTAATTCTTGTTGTTTCCAAACAACTTTTGCCATTGATGATTGTATGCTCGCTGTCTCCAACCCCCACCTTCCCACACCTCTCTCAATGTTTGTTTCTTTTCTCTTGAATTGTGTTCACAAATACAAATATATGCCTTGCTCTTTAGTTTCAAGTTGACTGTATCATTCACAGATTGGATTGTTGAGGGGGAGTATTGTTTTTTTGCTATCTTTGCTGTTTCCTTGTGTGTCGCCGAAATATCCAGATGTGTTGTGTTTCTTGTGAATAAAATAAAGATCACTTCACACTTGTCGTGTACTTGTTTGTTTGTTGCATGTTCCAGTGACGTTGCAGTCTGTTTCAATTTTTTTATTTATTTTTTTTGTTTCAGCCAAGGCAGCGTTGGAGAAGCGAGTGGAGCAGCTGGAGAAGGATCACCAGGAACTGCTGAACGAGAACATCCGCATCACGGAGGACAGCCACAACCTGGTCAGTGACCTGTGTGCTGTGTTCCGTCTTGTTGCGTCCATGTTTTCTTTTCTTCTATTGTGTTTTAGTTGCAGGCTGATGACCTTAGGAAACAACTTGCCTCATTGCGTCCTGAGCTGGAGGAGGCCCCGCTACACACCAGGGAGTTTTGTGCACGGTACTTTTTCGTAGGCAGAACAATGAACAGTTATATTTGGCTTTACGTTTTATGTACAGAACAATTGACCTAGGAAAGCAGCTGGCCTCTACGCCATGAACTGAAAAAAGATGATCTTCAGACCAGAGAGTTTTGTGTGTAAAATGTGTGTGTGTTGAACTTTGACATTACGTTTGACGTGTGCTGTTTGCATAACAATGATCCAAGAAGCAGTTAGCCTCTCTACGCCACAAGCTGCTAGAGATCTTACAGACCAGAGAGTGATGTGTGTAGTAATCTTTGTGTGTGCAGAACACTGACACTATATTATGTACTGTGTGCTGTTTTCGCCATGAACTCCCAAGTTTTTTGTATACAGAACACATGTAACAGAACTGTATTACTATGACTCTGTCACGGTCTATGTGCAAAACAACGACCTGAGGAAGCAGTTGGCCTCTCTACGCCATGAACTGCAAGAAGCTCTACAGACCAGGGAGAGTTGTGTGTGTCGAACATTGACACTGTATGACTGTCTCTTTTTAGAACAACGACCTGAGGAAGCAGTTAGCCTCTACGCCATGAACTGCAAGAAGCTCTACAGACCAGGGAGAGTTGTGTGTGTGTGTGTCGAACATTGACACTGTATGACTGACTGCTTTTCAGAACAACGACCTGAGGAAGCAGTTAGCCTCTCTACGCCATGAACTCCAAGAAGCTCTACAGACCAGGGAGAGTTGTGTATGTTTGTGTGTGTCGAACATTGACACTGTATGACTGACTGCTTTTCAGAACAACGACCTGAGGAAGCAGTTAGCCTCTCTATGCCATGAACTCCAAGAAGCTCTACAGACCAGGGAGAGTTGTGTATGTTTGTGTGTGTCGAACATTGACACTGTATGACTGTCTGCTTTTCAGAACAACGCAGACCTGCCTACCCATACGATTTTTCCATATTTTGTACACAATTTTGAGCCCCAGTACTGCAATACGGTAAATGGAAAATTAATACGGCAAAAATTTGAACTTAAGGTCTTCTAAGATCGGTCAAAATCAAGTGTTTTTCGTCATTTCGCATGGCGGTTTAATGTTCTGTAATGTTCCGTTTTTGGGTCTCCTTGCAAAATACAGAATTTTGAGAAAAAGTACGGAATTTTATTTTGTGGAGTACCTAAAAAAGAAATTGGGGGTAGGCAGGTCTGAACGACCTGAGGAAGCAGTTGGCCTCTCTACGCCATGAGCTCCAAGAAGCTCTATAGACCAGGGAGAGTTGTGTGTGTCGAACATTGACACTGTATGACTGTGCTTTTCAGAACAACGACCTGAGGAAGCAGTTGGCCTCTCTACGCCATGAGCTCCAAGAAGCTCTACAGACCAGGGAGACAGCTGTGGCGGAACAGACAGACGCCCAACAGGCCCTGCAGAAACAGGTCAACCTGGCAGCAGAGGTGAGCGCTCACTGAGCACGTCTGCTTTGAGTACCAGACATGAGATTTTTCAGGATTTTAGGAAATTTTAAAGCCAGCAGGGCTGTTCTTGAAATAAGTGTAAATCCATTGAGAAAGGGCTGGTGTGCAGACTGGGAGTGGCTGATGGAAGCATGAACAAGGCAGTCATGTCCCAGTTGCCTCTCAAATCCAAAAGCCAATCTAGCATGTTCATACACTATCTCTCTGCCTTTCTGGTCCATTCTCCTGCCTTTTTTTTCTCTCAAGAAACACTTTCAAAAAGATTTCCTCCAGCCAAAGTCGGACATGCTGGACTTAATTATTTCTTACTTGGGCGCATAACGGCAGCATGACGCATCTTCGTTCATAATTGACAGGAAACTGTCTGAGCGATCGAAAAAGAAGTACAAGCATCATCCCATTCAGGTGAAGCCCACTTCCAACAGCCACTTCATTAACCCTTTTGCCGCCAGCCATTTTTTAGCCAACATTTTCCATTAAACTTACCTGGGTAGAGAAAAAAATATGTCGTAATATTGGGGATTCCTCTGTGACATATTTAAAGTAAGGCCTATAAATTAAGAGAATAGGGTGTTTGGATAACATTAACAAGTTATTGGATTTGAGTGGCAATGCGATGTTGGCGGTGAAAGGGTTAAAGTTAATTTCTTGGGCTAGGGTCAGGATTGAGTCTAAATGTGGTGTAGTCACTTAGTTCCGTAACTGCAGGATGTTATACAGTCAGTTTAAATGCGGTGTGGCAAAGCGGTAGTGTTGACTTACTGTTTCGGCACTGTCGGAATGAGTGCACTGAGCTCGCCCACTGACTAATAAAGTCATGTCGAGGATCACTTTTAACGAAATAACTCATGGATATATCATTGCAGATCTGAGAGGGAAAGGGGGGGGGGGGGGGGGGGGGACAAAACAAGATCAAAATTAGTTTGAGGGGAAAAAAAGCAAAGCAAGAAGATGTGATGCAGCACAGGAAAAGGAGGCTAAAGTCGGGCAGCCACAAGAGAGAGAGAGAGAGATGTGATTGATTGAAAAATTGTTAAAAATAAACTATTAGAGATAGATGAATTCTGTTTTTTGCCTGTTAACCTGTTGTCTCTGGCCTTTCTGAAAATATGAATAAGTCAAAAGTGATAATTTATGACATTAGCCTTGTTTTCCTGTGCTGCATCACATATCATTATCATTATCAAATATTAAGAATGTTATGAAATATTTATAACCCCTGATTGAAAGATCTATGTCCAGCTGATGTGTGTGTGTGCATTGATGCGTGTGCAGGCTCAGGACAAGTACCAGAGAGAGCTGATGCTGCATGCTGCGGACGTGGAGGCCCTCACTGCGCTGAAGAAACAGGTTGGTCGGTTTGTGTGTCTGTCTGTGTGCTGTTGGTTTTCCATTGTCATTTAGCCCCTTCACTGCCAGAGGAAAATGAGAAATTAACGATTTTCTTATTAAAAAGAGACCTGTTGGTGGACTCAATCTGAGAAAACGGTCTGGAGATGTATCTTTCCTGACTTGTCCAAACCAAAAGCCATCATTCCGGGGATCAGGATCAGTATGTCACAGGTGCCAATACTGGCAATAGTCGCGACGGAACTAGGAGGGCGCATGTACCTACAGAAAACATAGAAAGGAAAGACCTAAAGCTTGCACTGGGTTAAGACCATTAAACCCCCAAGTTCAGCCAGGAAGGAACAGGCCCCACTTCCAGCAACAAGCGGGGGGAGGGGGAATGGAGGGGGGGGGGGGGTAAAATTTTAGTGGTCAGTTGGGGCAGGCTCAGATGGAGATCTGATCAGCGCTGATGTAAATGCGCTGATAGAGCCTGCGTTGACAGTGGCCTCGCTCCATTTGTTCCACTCCGTAGCAGTCCGCACGAAGAAAGAGCTACCATATTGCTCTGTTCAACATTCTTGGACACGAAATCCACGCTAGTGGTTTATGACCTGTTGTTTCTGGACTGGAAGCCTTCATACTTGGTGGGTTTGATCCTGCAACGCTTTATATTTGCTGGAGCGAGAAACTTTTCCGCCGGGAGTGCAGGAATGTGGCCCTCAGCTATCCTGTAGAAAAGGCTGAGACGTTGCTGCCTGCGACGTTCTTTCAGAGGAGGGAGGTTCAGTTCTGTCAACATGTTGCTTACGCAGCCTGGATTTCTGGTCTTTCAGAGATTCCGGCGAAGAAATCCTAGGGTCGATCCAGCTGTGACATCAAAAGTTATGACATCGTCAGTGACCCCGTAATAGACAGGGGGCTGGCATTGAAGGGGTTAATAGAATATTTAGCAACACAGAAGACTACTACAGACCTAAAAAAGAATAATCCCAAATAAGGTCTTAAGAGGGAGGGATCTTGATGGTTTTTTGCTCCTTCTGTTGCCTACTTTTTGATCCTTTTGCTATATTTGCTGTTTAATTGTTTGTCTGTGTTGATAAAGGCGCATTCGCCGAAATATCCAGTAGTTTTGTTTTGTCTCGTGAATAAAATAACGTCACTTTGCACTTGTCGTGTAGTTGTTTGTTTGTTGTCGGAAAAGTAGGTCATTAAGTGGGAGGGAGTCTTATGAATGGGTGTTTCACTTATGTTGCACCATAGCCACAATTTTAGCCACGAAAAACTAAGCAGATTTTGTAGAAACTTTCGTTTTGAGAAGTTATCAGCGAAATTATTTAAAATTGCCGAAATTTAGCATATGGCATTTGATACTCTGAAGGTGCATCAGTTTCAACTGGAGATTTTATGTAAATGTGTAGAACGTGTAATGTGAAGAACGTGTAATGTGTAGATTCTATGCAAATGTGTGCCTAATTTGTGGTTGCAGTTGGAGTCTCATAACGATGACCTGGCTATAGCTCAGTCAGAAATGGAGGGCGAGAAACAGAAACTGATCAACGCGCAGGTAGGTTTGGAGTTGTTAGTGATACGACGTTTGTGTTACTTGTTTGTACGTGATTACTTACTTGTAGCACATGTATTACACACACACACAATAGAAAGAGTACACACGCACATACACACACATACACTGTATTAATTTGGGACTTTCCTGGTGTTGCACTGCCTCCGGGCATCGCCTCCAGGATCGTTCCCACCATCTTTATATCTACTAATGCCCCATATGTGTCTGTTCCAGACCGGAGGACGTTAAAGAGATTTTCATCATACACACACACACACACACACACACACACACACACACACACACACACATGGACATGGACATGGACATGCATGGATGTATGCACACACACAAATGCACACACTTATATACACAAATCCACATACTTACTCGCATTCAACACACACAATCTGTCTTTTTGCCTGCATGCCATGGTTGGTTTAGTGTCTATGTAGGTATGCAGGATGGGGAAGGTGATAACTGCTCTGTTGCTCAGGTTTTGTTCTCACATAATTAAATTTTGACTTCATTTTTCATGAATTGTACAAACGCAATATTCCAATTATTTTTTTTTTTAATAGAAAAAGTTGCTTTTCACTTAGTCATTTATTGTGCAAGTGCAGTACTCAGAGAATCTTTAAGAAAAGGTTGCTTCCAGTCGTTTTATTGTCGTTTATCATGCCACAGACATTGTAATTTGTGACCCCGCACCACGAAAGGGACATTAAGTCGTTGGGCTAGTTTCTCACAACAGGCTTGGAAAGTCAAAAATCTCATTTTTTTTTGGTCAATTTTGAGTTATGGGTATTTTTGTGTTCTCTAGCATCTTATCTTTCATATTTATAAAGGACAATCTTTAATATTGTCTCTAAATGGTCTTATTTTCATCATAAGACCATTTAGTCTTAAAACGAGTAGGTCAATGCATTTTCTACAGCTAGGCAAGACTTTAGACAGTGTTTTCTCAAAATGTCAGACGCTCACCCTACTAACTGTAAATGCTCATAACTCTGGAACGGAAAAAGATACAAGAATGGTTCTTGTATCATTGGAAAGAGAATTGTCTGAAGTTTTTAAATGTATAGTTTTCTCAGATTGGTCAGTTTGACACTTAATGTCCCTTTCGTGGTGCTGGGTGACATATTTTCTGCTGCTGCTCCACAGACCTCCTGGCAGGAGCAGGAGCGTGTTCTGCGCGAGGAGACGCGACACCTGGAGACGCGCTGCGAGGAGCTGGAGAAGCAGAACAAAACGCTGCACTCCCAGATGGAAACGGTGCCTGTTTTTATTATTTGGTGTTTGGTAGTACAGTGGAACCTCCCTTATAAGACCTTCAAAAATCCTCCAAAATGGGGTCTTATAAGGGAGGTAATGTTAATACCTACAAAGAAGGTCAATGTCTCAGAAAAGTAGGTCTTGTATGGGAGGGAGTCTTATAATGGGAGGTCTTATAAGGGAGGTTCCACTGTATCAGGACTCCCAGGGACCCGCATTTGGGCGTCTATGAAGTACTAGAATTCTAAAGGACCCTCTAAAAGAATGTGCAGGGATGCACTAGAAACCATTCTTTTTAGCATTCTCAATGCCACTGGGACCCTCTATCCCCCGCCTCTGGGACCCTGTATACTGTAGGTGATGGAGTCTCTGGGACCCCTTGTTTTGTGGGACGATTGGGAGCCCTGGGTACTTTATAGTCACAGAGGCGTCTCCGTGAAATTCGTGTTTCTCCCACCTGGTTTCTTCCCACAAAAAAGTTATGTGGTCAAAATTTACCCCACCCCACCTCATCAGTCACACAAAAATTGCATGCAAAAAAAAATAAAAAAAATTAGGTGGCACGCCTCTGGCTGCGACACGCTCTCCATGTGGGAGCAACCCGAATTTCACAGAGACGCCTCTGTGTCTATAAAGTACCACAAAAACCCAGGAATCATTGTGTGGCTTTGTTTTCTGTACATGTCCATTGCTGTCAAACTAGGAGTCATTCATTGCATTGAGTTAACCAGTCAAGTCAAACCAACTCTTCCCATTTTCATAGCTAAGCAGAAAACCTTACTGTTGGTAATTTTTTTTTTCCCGTGAAGATTGTACACAATTGTGTGCATTTCTTACCATTTTAATTAGGTGAGTGGTTGAATGTATCAGACAGGCATGGTAGACCTCCGTGAATCGCAGAAAATCCACAAAAGAGTTTGAAACAAAATTATTTTAAAATGCATTGAAATGGCATGAAAAAGTGAAAATGTTACTCTCATTTATTGAATTTTATTGAATTTTCTTCAGCCCCCTGGACCCCCGGCCATTTTCCTTGAAAACCACTTTGCCGCCACTACCATGCCTGATTGAGTTAACCAGTCAAGTCAAACCAACTCCTCCCATTTTCATAGCTAAGCAAAAAACCTTACTGTAAAACTTACTGTTGGTAATTTTTTCCCAATGAATATTGTCGACAATTGTGTGCATTTCTTACCGTATTAATCAGGTGAGTGGTTGAATGTATCAGAGCGTCTGAGTGAGAATCTCTAAAGTGAAAGGGCATTGAGCTCAAATGTATGACGTGAAGAAGTTTCCATATTTTGCGAACAATAAAGCAATACTTTTAGTTGGTCGAATTCAGAACCCTTGAAAAAAGACTTGGTGTGCGAGGCAAAGAATGTCAAAAAGTGCTTGGTGCTAGAAGAGTTAGCAAATAGATGTGTGGTTGAGTATTTCAGAGCGTCTACGTGAGAATCTAAGTGAAAGGGCATTGAGGTACAAGAGTTGATTAGGTGTGTGGTTGAGTATTACAGAGCACCTACGTGAGAATTTGTAAGTGAAAAGGCATTGAGATCAACCTTATGACAAAACGAGCTATAGAAATGCTATCTATAGTTAATTTTGCTGTTATTATTTTTTCCAGCTGAGTAACCAGGCCATCGCAGTTCAGCAGAAGGCGGCAGACGACCCCCACAACCTGTCACTGAGCGAAGAGGCCGGCAAGAGCAGCGAACAGCTCCTGGAGGTCATCAAGTCAGTACCGGGCTAACGTTTTCCTTATCTTCCCAATGTGGATGAGTGTTACGCTTTTTCTTCCCATCTTTAAACCGTTCGTCTCCTCCGAAGTGTGGAGTGTGGCTGCCCACGTGGCGGGGTAATCAAAAACGGTCACACACGTAATGTTCTCATCCCTAGCTGTTGCATAGTGTTCTAGTGGTTCGGTTGTTGGGATGATCCCTGGAGTCTTAATCCAGGGTACAACAACATCAACAGCAACAGCGAGCTTTTTTTCAGGTAAAAGTTTCCATTAAACTTTCCTGGGTAGAGAAGGGATTTGTCAGCTATAATGCAGAATAATGTGTATTAACAATAAAGCCCAGCCCTCTGGAATAGCAGCTGCCCCCCTCTGCTTTCTAGCAGTCATAGTCGAAAATGACTGACTGGCATACACGTAGAATAAGGCCTATCCTTACCTCCCAAAATTAAGAACACTAGGTTATTGGATAACCCTGATCTCATGCATTTTAGTAACAAATAAATCATTGTGGTGCCAAAAGGCAATTTTTGGTGATGAAACGTTTACAGCTTTGTTGAATCTCATTTCTTTTGTGTTCCCCCCCCCCCCCCGTGGGGATACCGGGGGGTCATTTGTATAATAGTTCCCCCACCTTCTGGAAGTTCTGTGCTTGTAGCTTCTTCTATTCTATCACTCTCTTTGACTCTGCCTTTTCCCTTTGCTTACTGTCATACTATCTTTCTGCCTTACCGGTCCATTCTCCTGCCTTTTTTCAATAAACACTTTCAAAAAGATTTCCTCCAGCCGAAGTCGGACTTGTTATTAACCCTTTCACCGCCAATGTCGCATTTATGCACCACAATGGTTTAACACCCATGTCACTTAAACGCATCAAATCAGGACCTGTTATCCAAAGACCCTATTTTATTAATTTTGGGAGGTAAGGATAGGCCTAATGTAATATATTATATGTGACAAAGGAATTTGCAATATTGCAGATATTATATTTTTTCTATCCAGTTAAGTTTAATGGTATTTTGGGGCTGAAAAATGGCTGGCGGCGAAAGGGTTAAGGCGCAATAATGGCAGCATGACGCATCTGCGCTCATAATTGACAGGAATCTGTCTGAGCGATCGAAGAAGAAGGAGATTTATTTTGTGTTTCCAGATTGTCTGGCCACAAGAGCTATAAAAAAAACCCAGCAAACAAACAACTACACGACAAGTGCAAAGTGACGTTATTTTATTCACAAGAGACAAAACAAAACTACTGGATATTTCGGCGAATGCGCCTTTATCAACACAGACAAGCAATTAAACAGCAAACATCAAATATAGCAAAAGGAGCAAAAAGTAGGCAACAGAAGGAGCAAAAAATAAAAACGCACACATCAAGATCAAAATAAAAACAATACTTCCCCTCTACAGTCCAACGTAGACTGTAAAATAAAAACGCACACATCAAGATCAAAATAAAAACAATACTTCCTCTCTACAGTCCAACGTAGACTGTAGAGAGGAAGTATTGTTTTTATTTTGATCTTGATGTGTGCGTTTTTATTTTTTGCTCCTTCTGTTGCCTACTTTTTGCTCCTTTTGCTATATTTGATGTTTGCTGTTTAATTGTTTGTCTGTGTTGATAAAGGCGCATTCGCCGAAATATCCAGTAGTTTTGTTTTTGTCTCTTGTGAATAAAATAACGTCACTTTGCACTTGTCGTGTAGTTGTTTGTTTGCTGTATGTTCCAGTGACGTTGCAGTCTGTTTCATTTTTTTATTTAAAAAAAAAGGCAAAAGAGGGGGGGGGGGGGGGGGGGTGAGATAAACCCACTGCAAAGGGGTAGCATGTTAAAAATTGTTATGTATTATGAACATAAAAGATTTTTCACATGTGTGTTTTTCCATTTCTCTCTCCCCCTCCACCCCCCCTCTCTCTCTCTCGCTCTCTATCTCTTATTACAACATGAGAAAAAAATAACCTGCCAAAAGTAAAATGGCTGTGTTTCTACGGCATTTTATAATTTTCCCCCAGATTTTTGCGGCGTGAGAAGGAGATTGCTGAAACGAAGTTGGAAGTGGCAGAGTCGTCATCAACTCGTCTGCAGCAGAGACTTACCGTTCTTGACAAACAGCTGGAGGAAACCAAGCAGTCCCTGAGTGAGGAGAGACAACAGAACCAGGTAGGTTGATCGTCATCGTCGTTGTCGTCATCATCATTATCATCATCATCATCGTCATCATCATCACCATCATCATCATCGTCATGACTGGTTGTTCTGGACAAACAGCTGGAGGAAACCAAGCAGTCCCTGAGTGAGGAGAGACAACAGAACCAGGTAGGTTGATCGTCATCGTCGTCGTCGTCATTATTATCATCATCATCATCATCATTATCATCATCATGACTGGTTGTTCTGGACAAACAGCTGGAGGAAACCAAGCAGGCCCTGAGTGAGGAGAGACAACAGAATCAGGTAGGTTGATCGTCATCGTCGTTGTCGTCGTCATTATTATCATCATCATCATCATCGTGACTGGCCATTCTGGACAAACAGCTGGAGGAAACCAAACAGGCCCTGAGTGAGGAGAGACAACAGAACCAGGTAGGTTCATCATCATTGTCATCATCATCATTGTTATCATCATCATCATCATCACCATCGTGACTGGTTGTTCTGGACTAACAGCTGGAGGAAACCAAGCAGGCCCTGAGTGAGGAGAGACAACAGAACCAGGTAGGTTCATCATCATTGTCATCATCATCATCACCATCATCATCATCATCATCATTGTCATGACTGGTTGTTCTGGACTAACAGCTGGAGGAAACCAAGCAGGCCCTGAGTGAGGAGAGACAGCAAAACCAGGTAGGTTGATCATCTTCATCATCATTGTTATCATCATCATCATCATCATTTTTATCATCATCATCATTATTATCATCATCATCATCATCATCATCTTCGTAAACATAGTTTCCTCACCTGGAAGTTCTGTGCTTGTAACGTCCTCTAATCTGCCACTCTCTTTGACTCTGCCTTTTCCCTTTGCTTTCCATCATCCACTATTTTTCTGACTTATTGGCCCATTCTCCTGCCTTTTTTTTTTCTCCAATAAATCTTCCAAATAAATTTTCTCCTCTGAAATCAGAATGTATCGGCTGTACGCAGCGGGGAGACCAGTGAAAACTGAAAACCGGATACATACATACCTTATCCATTATGGCCATATGGCCTGGGAACACAAGAAGAAGAAGAAGAAGTACATGTTGTTTTTGTTCCCCAGCTTAAGCACTCTGGGGCCACACCCAGTGCGATGTGAACATTTCTCATGGCCTTGAGTGGGAGGATTACGTGTATGGCTGCTTTAAAAGGGCCCCGCCACATGGACGGCCATACTCCGACTTCAGGGGATAGAAGTACCTGTAATCTGACTCTTTTCACTTCAGGCCAGTGTGCAGACCATGTCCCAGCACATGGAGCTGATGAGGAAGGTGGAGACCGTCAACCTTCTGCAGGAGAGCAACAAGCTGCTGAGAGAGGAGAACGGCCGACTGCAGTCACTGCAGCAGGAACAAGAGGCCAAGGTACATTGTTGTTGTATAGTATTGTAGTGTGGTAAAGGGTTGTAGAGTGTGGTGTAGTGTAGTGTATTGAAGAGCAACAAGCTGCTGAGAGAGGAGAACGGCCGACTGCAGTCACTGCAGCAGGAACAAGAGGCCAAGGTACGGTGTTGTATAGTATTGTAGTGTGGTAAAGGGTTGTAGAGTGTGGTGTAGTGTAGTGTATTGAAGAGCAAGCTGCTGAGAGAGGAGAATGGCCGACTGCAGTCACTGCAGCAGGAACAAGAGGCCAAGGTACGGCGTTGTATAGTATTGTAGTGTGGTAAAGGGTTGTAGAGTGTGGTGTAGTGTAGTGTATTGAAGAGCAACAAGCTGCTGAGAGAGGAGAACAGCCGACTGCAGTCACTGCAGCAGGAACAAGAGGCCAAGGTACATTGTTGTTGTATAGTATTGTAGTGTGGTAAAGGGTTGTAGAGTGTGGTATAGTGTAGTGTATTGAAGAGCAACAAGCTGCTGAGAGAGGAGAACGGCCGACTGCAGTCACTGCAGCAGGAACAAGAGGCCAAGGTACGGCGTTGTATAGTATTGTAGTGTGGTAAAGGGTTGTAGAGTGTGGTGTAGTGTAGTGTATTGAAGAGCAAGCTGCTGAGAGAGGAGAATGGCCGACTGCAGTCACTGCAGCAGGAACAAGAGGCCAAGGTACGGCGTTGTATAGTATTGTAGTGTGGTAAAGGGTTGTAGAGTGTGGTGTAGTGTAGTGTATTGAAGAGCAACAAGCTGCTGAGAGAGGAGAACGGCCGACTGCAGTCACTGCAGCAGGAACAAGAGGCCAAGGTACATTGTTGTTGTATAGTATTGTAGTGTGGTAAAGGGTTGTAGAGTGTGGTATAGTGTAGTGTATTGAAGAGCAACAAGCTGCTGAGAGAGGAGAACGGCCGACTGCAGTCACTGCAGCAGGAACAAGAGGCCAAGGTACGGCGTTGTATAGTATTGTAGTGTGGTAAAGGGTTGTAGAGTGTGGTGTAGTGTAGTGTATTGAAGAGCAAGCTGCTGAGAGAGGAGAATGGCCGACTGCAGTCACTGCAGCAGGAACAAGAGGCCAAGGTACGGCGTTGTATAGTATTGTAGTGTGGTAAAGGGTTGTAGAGTGTGGTGTAGTGTAGTGTATTGAAGAGCAACAAGCTGCTGAGAGAGGAGAACGGCCGACTGCAGTCACTGCAGCAGGAACAAGAGGCCAAGGTACATTGTTGTTGTATAGTATTGTAGTGTGGTAAAGGGTTGTAGAGTGTGGTGTAGTGTAGTGTATTGAAGAGCAACAAGCTGCTGAGAGAGAATGGCCGACTGCAGTCACTGCAGCAGGAACAAGAGGCCAAGGTACAGCGTTGTATAGTATCATGGGTGCTGCTACTCTTTCATTTTTCCATTGATTTCAGTATTTTTAATTTTACTAGAAACTGAACTTCAGTTTTTTTATTTCATAACAAAACAAAATAAATTGACCACTAGCAGGCCTAAGATTTAGGGCGTTTTGAACTTAATGGTTCTATCTTGGAAGTTTACAAGTTGACTCTGTTCTGGGCAATCCCCCTCAGTTGGGCCCATGTCCGTCTGGCAGCCCTCGCTTCTTTTTCCACAGATCTTCTCCAGGTCTGCTTTGGCCTTCCAACTTTCCTCTTGCCCGGACTGTGGGTTCCAGTCCAGCGCCTGCCTGGTGACGGTGTCCGCTGGTTTGCGTAGGGTGTGCCCTAATTCATGTACATACTGTAGGGTCTTCATTTATTTATTTATAAAGAAAACTTTTACAGTGCTTAATCTTAAAGCTCTAAGCGCTTAAGCGCATTTGAGCAAATCAGCTCCCCGCAAGCCTCGGTTGACAAGGTGGCTCTGCAAAAAAGAAAAGTAGTGAAGATGTGTTTGGTTAGCTTCTTGGACTATGTATTCTTGTCGACGTTGTGGGTGTGCAGGCTGATCGCGCTCCCCCCCCCCCCCTCTCTCCTGTAGGTCTCTTTGTGTGAAGTTTTGACACCGGAAGTGATAAGTCGGTACTTTATTCCTGTGTTATTGAAATCAACAGAATATTGTTAATATTTGTAGGTAAAGAAGCCCCTAAGTTATAAGCCTCAGTGCATGGGGTGTCTGCATAGGAGAAGTTGGTGTAGGTGGAGAAGAAGACTCTGGCTATTGACATAACTAATGTGTTGTTATGTTATCAATATTATTGCAGGTAAAGAAGCTGGAGGAACAGATCAGCCCCTTGCAGGCCTCGGTGCGTGAAGTCACAGCCCAGAAGGAGGTGGTTGAGGTGGTAATTCCTTCATTGATTTTACATTAACTATATAGTGATGATATTATGACAGGTAAAGAAGCTGGAGGAACAGATCAGCCCCTTGCAGGCCTCGGTGCGTGAAGTCACAGCCCAGAAGGAGGTGGTTGAGGTGGTAATTCCTTCATTGATTTTACATTAACTATATAGTGATGATATTATGACAGGTAAAGAAGCTGGAGGAACAGATCAGCCCCTTGCAGGCCTCGGTGCGTGAAGTCGCAGCCCAGAAGGAGTTGGTTGAGGTGGTAATTCCTTCATTGATTTTACATCAACTATATAGTGATGATATTATGACAGGTAAAGAAGCTGGAGGAACAGATCAGCCCCTTGCAGGCCTCGGTGCGTGAAGTCACAGCCCAGAAGGAGGTGGTTGAGGTGGTAATTCCTTCATTGATTTTACATCAACTATATAGTGATGATATTATGACAGGTAAAGAAGCTGGAGGAACAGATCAGCCCCTTGCAGGCCTCGGTGCGTGAAGTCACAGCCCAGAAGGAGGTGGTTGAGGTGGAGAAGAAGACGTTAGCGGCGGAGGCGGAGCGCTGGAAGTCCCGCACACACCGCCTGGTGGAACAGAGCAACAAGACGGACCCGGAGGAACACCGCAAGCTGGTGTAAGCACTTCTTCTTCATTCGTTCGCTGTTTCCTGTCACATGAGCGTAGATGCATCATGCTGCCATTATGCGTTGTGACTAAGAAATAAGGTCAAACTAAGAAATAGTTAGGCCCAGCATGTCCGACTTCGGCTGAAGAAATTTTTGTAAGAATTTATATAGAAAAAAAAAAAAAAGGCAGGAGAATGGACCAGTAAGACAGAAAGATAGCAGATGACAGAAAGCAAAGGGAAAAGACAAGAGTCAAAGAGAGTGACAGATTAGAGGAAGTTACAAGCACAGAGCTTCCAGAAGGTGGGGGAACTATTTTTAAGAAAGAGCCCCCAGTATCACCCGGGGAGGGGGGGGGGGGTGTAAGCACTTTGCCTTCATGTAATATGTGATTCGCCTTGGCTTAAGGCTGTGTGAGACCAATTGACATACGCTAGAACACCAAGGCTACATCAAAAGGTTGTTATGCTATGCATAGTTATGTGGGGATTGTCTTTAGCCATGACAAGCTCCTAGCATCTAAAATTCTCCAAAGTCAGAGTGTGGCTGCTCACGTGGCGGGGTAATCAAAAACGGTCACACACATAATGTTCTCACCCCTAGCTGGTGCATTTGTACCATAGTGTTTAAGTGCTTTGGCTGTTGCGATGATCCCTGGATTCTTTTACAACAACACAATATGTGACACAGCACCATGAAAGGGCCATTAAGTGTCAAAATGACCATTCTGAGATAATCATACAGTTAAAAACTTCAGACAATTCTCTTTCTAATGATACGGGGACTATTCTTGTATTTTTTTCCATTCCAGAGTTATGAACATTTACAGTTTGTAGGATGAGTGTCAGCCGCTTTGAGAAAACAGTCAGGATGAGTGTCAGCCGCTTTGAGAAAACAGTCTAAGCCAACAATAACATCAACAACAAGGGAAGGCGTAAATGGGCCGCACGGCCCACTTCTAGCCATAATTACTACTACTACCACTATTACTAGTACTAAAGTCTATCCTAGCTAAAGAAAATGCATTGACCTCATTTTAAAGCACTTATTAGGAGTATTTAGAGACAATATTAAAGAATACCCTTTGTAGATATGAATGATAAGATGTTAGAGAACACGAAAACGCCCACAACTCGAAATCTTTTCTGTAACCAAGCAATTTTAATGGACATTTTGGGCTCAAAGATGGCTGGCGGCGAAAAGGTTAAATCCTACTGCTAAGGTATGATAAGTCTTATACTATCTCAATGTGAATACAGGCCCAGTACTTGTTCATAAACAGACCTATCCAGGGTTTTCATTTTTAGCCGATTGCCGATCGAGAACAACGGTTAAAATCGGCTTTGAATCGGTTGTTTTTGTTGGAGAGCTCACCAAATGGGTTGAAAAATGCTCAAAATCAGCCGTAGCGGCCCCCTGGACCCCCAGCCGAATCTGTTGTTTTTACTCTTTTATCTGTTGTTTCATTTCAAAATGAAAACCCTGCCTATCATATGCACCCACATGTTTTCAGACAGGAGAAGGACCTGATCAGGAAGCAGCTGGCACAAACCAAGGAGGAACTGTTCAGAGTCAGGTCAGTCAGAATGTGTTGGTTGATTGCCAGAAGGAACCATCACAGAAAGGTTCAAGAATGCCGGGGCCGGACCTGGAAGACATTGGGGTTGGGGGCGTTTACAAGCAAGGGCAGGTGTCTGGGGGCCGGCGTAGGCCCCCAGTGGGGTCCAGGGGCAACGTCCTAGGTGGGGGTCAGGGGGGAACGCCCCCTGAAGCTTTTTTAAAGAAAATTAAGTGCAAAAAAACCTTTATATTGCACAGGGTCTAAGAACAATAAAACAGTAATAATTATGTCTTTCTCAATCTCTCCCTCTATTTTTTTTATATATATTTTTGCGGAAGGGGTGGGGGGGTTACGGAAACCAGGTACCCCCCCAGGATCCGGTCCTGAATGCTGATAGTACCTTCTGGCTTTTACGCGATCAATGTTTGAGCTGAAATGATTGTTGTGGGATTAGCCTACCATCTCTACGCGGAGTGGAAGGTATTTGTGATCGTTTGTGCCTACCCTTCTCATTGTTTTTTCTTCGCTGTGTGTCACCTTAACCCTTTCACCGCCAATGTCGCAGTTTTGCACCACAAAGGTTTAACACCCATGTCACTAAAAGGTATCAAATCAGGGCCTGTTATCCAAAGACCCTATTTTCTTAATTTTTGGGAAGTAATGATAGGCCTAATATTATACATGTCACAGAGGAATTCCCAATATTGCAGATAATTTTTTTTCTCCTCCCAGTTACGTTTAATGATATTTGGGGACAAAAAAATGGCTGGCGGCGAAAGGGTTAACTCTTCTTGTGCTATGTATGTTTTGTTACGTTCTTGGTTGTCCGTAGTGTTTCAACGACAAGAGGGAGGTAACTTCTTTCTTTTTGTAGTGTGCATGCATTGCTTTAATGACAGAAACTTACAAAAGCTCTATAAAATTTTTAAAAAACATGGCAGGGTGTTTAGCAATGAATGTCCTTGCATTTGGTGGGAGTGTAGAGATGTCTTGGGCGAGTATATTCGCCCATGGCGCTAGAAGAGTTACTTTGGTTATTCTGCCACGGAACCAGGCAGGTTCTACTACCACTTTTGCAGGAAGAAAAGGCCTCAAGGCCTGAGAAGAAACAGAAGAACAGATGAGAGGACAGGTATAAGAGAAATAAAGGATTGGAGAAGAGCGGATCTGCTGGTTTAAAAAAAAGGAACTCCCACCAAATGCAGAGACATTTACTGCCAAGCACCCCACCATGTGTTTGTCTATCTTTGGAGCTTATGTCAATGGGTTTTTTCTATGAAGGCAATGGACAAAAATAGTTATTCCTCTTGTCGGTTGACATGCAACACACAACCAAGAACATCAAAAAAATACATGCTGCTTGAAGAGTTAAAAGGCTGTTGCACGCAAAGACATTCATTTTCTCTTTGATTTTGTGAAGTAACATTTAACCACTTGTATCCTGATATTGCAAACAAATGCCGATCATTTTCTCTTTGATTTTGTGGAGTAACATTTAACCACTTGTATCCTGATATTGCAAACAAATGCCGATCATTTTCTCTTTAATTTTGTTGAATAACATTTAACCACTTGTATCCTAATATTGCAAACAAATGCCGATCATTTTCTCTTTAATTTTGTTGAATAGGGTTGTTCTCAAATATGGGGTACCACGGATAGTGGTGTAGTTTGAAGCATGTTACAGCAAAAGATGCTGATGTATAATAAAATCTGTCAATTGTGTGTTATTTCTCATTTATTAAAGAAATGGTAAAAACAATTTCAAAGTTAATCTTTGCCTCTGTGTTTTTTAATTTTGTTTGAATGTGATGATTTGCGAGTGAAGTGAATGGTTGATTTGTGACATGCCCACTGCCTATCATGTCTGTGTTCAACTTTTCTTTAAAATGAAAAGATCAGCCCAATTAATGGTTTTAAACATGTTCAATATGCATCATTTTAATAAGTAATGTATATTTTCGACATGAAAATAGGTTAATTAATGAGAATTTAAAAGAACAAGATTAGATTAGATTCGCAACCAGTCGCTTCCAACTTCAACGTTTTACGCACAAGCTTGTACGCATAGCCACGCGCCAAAAGTCGCACCGTTTAAGGCGTATAAATACACATAAATAGTACCGGAAACAAAATATGTATGAATTATTAATGAAAATCCATCGATAATTATCAAAAAACACCAATGAAGTGTGTTACGGTACGTCGTTTCCTTAATTTCAGGTTGCATTTATAATCGAAAAAAATCAATTTTTGGGGCCAATATTTTACCTATTGGGACTATTTTTTACACGCGCATGACTATTTCATCAGCGGAAGTTCGTTACACTTAGCGTGGGTATTCGATTCTGCCATTTCGAAGCGTCAACGCAAGTTTTTGGTTTGGGTTCCGTGATCGACGCTGTTGTTGCGTTAATAAACCACGAAGGCTACCGATGATCTTGCTAAGGTAAGTTTTGGTTTTAATTAATCTAATTCGCGTTTAGAGTGGCGTTTACAACTTTTAGAAAGATTATTGTATGCACTTTCACAAATCGCTTGACGATGCATATCTCCATGGCCGTTTAAAAGACCAATTTCGCGGACTTGTAATTTTGTATGTCTGGCAAGAAGGCCATCGGACTCGTAGTTTCTGACAATAATCTGCATTATCTCTGTTATAATTCAATCAGTCGTGTTCATAGCTGTTAAATTAAATGTTTGGTACATTTAAATAAGAGTACATTGTATTTCTGTGTTTTGAAAATGGATAGTATTTTATTTTTAGGCAGATTTGTCAAGATCGATTACTTTCGCAACAAGAAACCCAAACAATCGCTTCAAAGTTGCGTTAATTACAGAGTCGCACAATACTTACTCATTTCTTCTATATTTTTTGCCTGTAATTCGAAGTTACATAGGTGATCATGTTTTATTTTATATTTTGTGTAAAACGAATGAATTGGTTTGTGGTCTAAAGTTTACTTTTGGATTAACATTGACTTGAACACAATTGCACATTATATTTGCAACAAGAAGCAACAAAGCTTGGGTTCTTGTTACTGAAGGGAAAATTTTGAAGGAAAATTTTTATTTGATTGCTCTTGGCTTTAAGTAATTAAGTTGACATTTTTTTAAAAAGTGAGAAAGCAACAATAAATAATACAAATTTGAATTTAATGAAGAAACATGCATGGGACAAAAACAAAACAATGATTCTTTGGAATAATCATTACTTGTGCAACAGGAAACTAAGATCTGTGGGTTCTGTATTGCATATGTCATTCATTGTGCCTAAACTACATTTTTGGCTGATGTATAGTTTTTACAAAACAAAGAAAGCATGTTTTGAGTTGTTTTAATCATTTTTGTTATTGTAGAACACACTTGAGTGATTACTGGGTAGAGTTCTAAGTATATTTTTATTTTGTTGCAGTTTTTGGATTATAATTGCAACACAGAAACTGTGTGCTATGGTTTCCTTGTTGCATTATAATGGAACATGTTTATGTGTTAGGTGAAGATTGTTAATGTAATGAAATATGAGCAGTATTAACAAGGAAATGGGTAAAACAATTTTTTCAACATTTTTAAATTAATGTAACGAAAATTAATGAATTTAGGCATACTATTAATCAAGTTATTTTGAAATGAGGTTGCACTTTGATAAAAAAATTTGTAAAAGTCAAGATTATTTTTTTTTAATTGGTGACAGTTTTTTTATATGCTTACATAAAGTAGTAAAGGAGCTAATAAACAATTACTTTTAAAAACATTTCATTAATATAGCCGCTGTAGCTCAGTTGGTAAGTATGAGTCGCTAGCTCGTGATCCGTCAGGTTTGAGTGTGCGGGTTCAAGCCCAGCTTGGTTCACAGTGGTGTGTCCTTGGGAAAGGCACTTTACTCCTATTTTCCTCACTCCACCCAGGTGTAAATGGGTATCTGACGTCAGCTGGGGAAAAGTCCTTCGGATGAGACTTTTCAAAAAACTGAGGTCCCGTGTGCGAACGCATGCACAAGATCTTGCGAACACGTTATAGCCCATCCCACTATTCGGTACGAGTAGGTTGTGTGTGTGGGTGGGATGGATGACACAAATTCACATAGCACGCATTCTGTGCGCTATTATTAGTATTGGTCTGAATGAAGACCGGTTAGCGCGGGGCAGGATAAACATCCCCAACTGGAAGAAGAAAAGAATATTGCTGAAAATTGGTTGCTGTTGATCTTTAACATTTTGGCCAAGTAGTTTGTAACAAAAAGTTATTGAAACTTGCAAGCCAAGTTTTATCAAAGTCTTTATGCTAACATTACTCTTGAATTAATATTTTTATTTTCAACAGATGTTACCGAGGAAGAGTAACAGGCTAGCTGTGAAAACAGTGGAGCGCCAGGACCCTGCCACAAAGCCACAGCCCCTTCCGGTTGTTTTTCCCATCAAAGAACGGACTAAGAAAAAAACAATTATGAAGTAGTTTGATTAATCAATTATGAAGTAGTGAAGGCTTGCATAGACCGAATGAAAGAAAATGATCCAGAAAAATACAAGGTGTACAAAGAAAACTGTAGACAAAGTAGTAAATCTCATAGAGACAATATGAATGCTGAGCAAAAAGCCATAGAACGTGAAAAGTCTCGCATTAGAATGCAGGCTTCCAGGGAAAGAAGAAAAGCTGAACAACAAACTCAACCGCCAAAGACGAGAGCCACTCAAGAGGAACAACGGGAGAAATGGAGGGAAGAGAAACGTAGACAGAAAGGCAAAATGCATTCACAAAAGCTTCGTCATGTGAATGAGAGGCGCCGTCAAAAATACAAAGAAAAACAGGAAGTGAAAGCAGCAAGTAAGAAAGCAGCAAACCAGATGTCAACAGCAACACAGTGCCAGTCAGAAACGGAGATAGTTGAGAAAGAAATTAGTGTGGAGACTGACGACTGCCAGATTACCCTGGTGGCTGATTGGTCGGGAAACCTCTTGAAGCCGACAACTTCATCAGCCAGTCAGTCACAAACGGTTTCTCTGGCAGACCAGAGGACACCAGAAGCAAGACGCAAAGCTGCAAGTCGGGTGAAATCGGTTCTACCGAATAGTCCTTCCAAGTTTGTTGGGACTGTGTCAGACATAATTGAAAGAGCATCACCAAGGAAAAAGAAACTGTTTTCAAAAAGACTTGAAACCCCAGCATCTAAGCTAGAGCAAAATATAAAAGAAAAGCTGAAGGTGCTTGGCAATACCAAAGAGGATAGGAACACACGTGAATTACTGCTGTCATTACTAGAAAGTTCTGGATATTCCAGTTCAATTCGAGCAAAGAGTTTAGTACTCGGCGTGACCAGGCGCACTCTGACGTCTAGGTTGCGCAAAAAAATCGATTCGTCAAAGCGAACAATCAGTGCGATCAAACTGAAGATGGAGGCGCAATCATTCCTCGAAGTGTCTGCCTGCCCCCTCCCAGATCAGAAACTTGTTTCAAAGAAGTCTGGTAGAAGCGGTTCAGTGCTCACCAAAACATTGAAAGACTTGTATGGTGAATTTATGGAAACTAAAACATCTTCGTGTTCCATGAGCTTTTCGAAGTTTGCGAAATGTCGACCCAAACATGTCCGGCCGATGAAGATGTCGCGATTACGCCAGTGTCTGTGCGAATACTGCACAAATGCAGAGCTGCTGCTGAACGCAGTGAATGCACTTGCTGCTCGGCGAAACAACCTGTGCCGAGTAAGGCACATCTACCATGGGGTGGACCTGGTCACCTGTGGGAGAGAAGGCGGCACCTGGAAGAAGACCTGTGCCTATGGCGACTGTGACACCTGTGGTGCCCATGGTCTGGATCACCATCTCCGACCCCTGTACGGCAACGAAGGTCGAGTCCAGTGGAGACGATGGACTGCAGTGACACTAGAACGTGACGGCAAAAGGGTGCGTAAATATTGAAGGGAATTTTGTTTTTAAGTTAACGAGTAAAGGATTTTCCATATCTTTTTGCATGTGTGGGGATGAGTGTGCATGTCACGTGCACTTGTATACTTATGTGTTTGCATGGGGCTGGGAGTGTGCATGAGTCTGATATGTATGTTAGATTTTTTTTAATGTAATTTTTGCTTGGTGATACATGTATTAGTATTGTAAAGCGCCATAAGTAATTCTAGTAATTTCTTGATTATCATGTTTTCTTTCACTTTATCTCCTACCTTTATGGCAGAGCGTTCAGAGGGGGAAAACACCAGAATTTAGTCTCAAAATAAGAACACATAAATTTTTATTACAGATCTGTAAGTACATAAATAGAAACTTTTTGTTTTATGAAAGGTCTTTTTAAGTGTGTGGGGCAGACAAAAGAATACTTAGCATGCTCATTCAGGGCTCCCAATCGTCCTGCAAAACAAAGGGGTCCCAGGGACTCCACTTACAGTATAGAGGGTCCTAGAGGCATGATAGAGGGTCCCAGTGGCATTGTGAATGCTAAAAAGAATTTTTCTAGTGCATCCGTGGGACCCCCTGCACATTCTTTTAGAGGGTCCTTGAGAATTTTAGTGCTTCGTAGACCCCCAAGTGGGGGTCCCTGGGAGCCCTGTCATTAATTATAAACCAGAAACACAAGCGCACACTGGTGTTATTTTTTCTAATAAATCAACTGAATGGATACAATAACACTGGGCAAGGGCTGATTGTGTGAAGTTGGTTTTTCAGGTAAGCCGCAAAAGGTTGCTGATTCAGCATGGCACTGTGGAGGAGCTGGTGGACCTGCTGAAGGCGGACCTTCTCTTCCTGGCTCAACACCTGTTCCGTGCCCACTGGCAGTCCCGGCAGTTTGAGCTGTTCAAAGGGATGAACCCATTCCCCCCCACAGCTGTTGGCATGGTGCTTGACTTTGCCGAGAACTTCACCTGCCTGTTCCAGGATGAAATTCAATCGGCCCACTGGCACCACGAGCAGGTCACTGTCCACCCAATTGTGTGCTACTATGCCTGCCCACGATGCAGTGAGATGATGACAGAGTCGCTGGTCTTTATCAGTGAAGACACACAGCATGATTTCAATGCTGTGCTTCATTTTACCAGCACAGCTGTTCATCATCTCAAGCATATTCATGGGATCAATTTTGAGCACATAATTCAGTGGACAGATGGCTGTGCCAGCCAGTACAAGTCCAAGGGGCCCTTTGCCGACATCTCTTGTGCCCTTGACGATTTTGGGTGCACGTTCGAGAGAAATTTCTTCGGCTCCAGACACGGAAAGGGACCTTCCGACGGGGAAAGTGCTGTGGTTAAACACCATGCTGCCACAGCTGTAAAAGCTGGCAACGCCATCATCAGCGATCCAAAGGGCTTGTTCGAGTATTGCCAAGATAGTACTCTGCAGAAAGGTCCAGGAGAAGATTGCCGACACTTCATTCGCACTTTCTTCTGGGTAGAGTCTGGCATGATCCTGAGAAACAGGCCAAGGAAAGTTAAAACTGTCAAAGGGACTCGACAGATTCATTCTGTCAAATGTGTTGAAAAAAACACAATCAGCACTCGCCACCTCTCCTGTGTTTGCCCAGCGTGTTTCACTGGAGTTGGGGATTGCCCCAATGTTGCTGTGACTCAAGCATGGACACTGCAGAAGCTGCAGCAAATTGCTGACCCCATTGAACAACCCATGGATGTTGCAGAACTAGATGACCCAGTAGCCCCTCACTCACCCCCTGCATCCCCACCTGCTTCCCCTGCCCCTCATTCTCCCCAACCATCAGCTCCACCATCCCCTTCCACTGAACCAACTGTGTACCACTTGGGTGACTTTGTGAAAGTAGCCCTACAAGGCCGTCAGAGACTTGTCCAGTACTATGCCAGAATTACCCAAGTGTTCACCTCTGAAACTCGTAACATGGAGCTGAAAGTGAAGTACTTGGAGCACAAGCCTGGATCTCAAGAACTGTACGTGTGGTCGGCTGACGAAGCAGAGTCCTGGATCTCTGTTGATGAGGTTGTGGGGAGAGTAGATCCTCCAACGCTTCTCCCTGCTCGTGGAATTGTTTTTTCTTTCAATTGACTGGAAATCAATTCCCCAAAATAAGGACTTTGAATTGAGTTGATTAATCAATGTGTGTGTGGAGTGCATTGATCTTGAGATTTGTTTTGTTTTTCTTTCTTTAAAAAACCCCCCAACTGATTCAGTTTTACATTTTTTCAATCAGAACGTGAGGTTTTAATTCAACATTTTTCTGCATTCCCATTCTTGGAGAAGGGGCATGACTTGTCCTATGTGGATGAGACAGAGATTAATTAAATGATTAGTAAGGATGACTTTTGTTTGTGCAAAACAAGAACTTCACTTGGCTTTGACTGTCTTTTATGATTTGATTAACAGAAATAGTGCACGACTTGTCCTCTGTGGGTGATATAGAGAGATTAATTAAATGATTAGTAAGATATGTTTTTTGTTTGTGCTGAAAAGAACTCATAAATTTCTTTAAGATATCCAGGTGTGTCTTTTCTCTGGAGTGACTCACAAATGAGTAAAATTAATCTTCAAACACATGGTTGTCTGAATGACATGTATTTTGTAAATAACTAAGAGCTGTCGCTTTTGCTTGAAGTTTTGTTTCTCTATTCCCATTTGGCATTCAAAATAAAAATGGGAATGCTTTTTTAAATATAAATTCATAAATGACTCCTCCGAAGTCAGTGTGGCTGCCCACGTGGCGGAGTAATACAAAAACAGTAATATAATCCCTAGCTGGTGCATTTGTACCCTAGTATCCCAAGTGCTTCGGCTGTTGGTATAATCCCTGGAGTCTTTAAGCTAGGGTACGACAACAACATAAATGACAAAATCATTTATAATGGTTGTGTGAAGTTTTATTTCATTTTTTCTGTGCACACACACACACACACACACACAAAGAATGTTGTTTTCTGTTGATAAATTTTATGTATTTCACAAAGTCAAGAACTACATTTATCTGTGTGTTAATCAACTGCTTATCTTCACCATGGTTTAACCTGGTATTGCAGTACCTCCAGGATCAGCCCACATGTATTAGAGACAAAATAATGAATGTGTGTATGGTTTCCTTTTATTATGATGTGCACATATGTTGTTTTCTGGTGAGAAATTTGATCTGTTTCTTAAACTTATGCGTTGAATTTGAAATTCTTTTTTATATGCTTTGAAATTAATTCTTTTTTATTATCTTTTTTCATTTGTGGTGATGGGAGTATTTATAATTAAACTGTTTAAAATGATTATTTGTGTTTGAGTATGTATTCATGAGGAATTTCAATGCAAGTACCATATTTTTTTTTACTATAAGGTGCACCTTTGTGTAAGACCCCCCCAATTTTACCCAAATATCAGATTGTTATTGTATTGTTTTACTATTTTATTAGTCATAAGGTGCAGGGGCCTGAGTTGGGGAAAAACCACTGTTGCCTTATAGTCTGAAAAATATGGTACTTGAGCGCGTTCTGCGCTAGTGTTTTTATTATGGAAACATTTAATTCATATTTGTACTCACTCTCACTCTCTCTCTCTCTCTCTCTCTCTCTCTCTCTCTCTCACACACACACACACACACTCACACACACAGACAGCACTGGCTCACAAAAATTCATGCTTACTCTAAAGCGACGTAAACCAGCAAACATTGGAATGGGACCGTCCTCTAACTGAGTAACTCTAAGCTTAACACGAGCGCCAATTATAACAAGTACTGAACAGGAAGTTTGTTCATTTATTTTTTTCAGCATATTGCAATGCAACACAAATGAATGATCTTTACTTGACTCCTGATGACCATTATAGGCGATCAGAGAGAAAACGTGAGGCAGACTCCATGCTTTGGTTTCCGGTTGCAAAAGTAATGGTTTCCGGTTGCAAACATAATGCAACAAATCTTTAATCCCATCCAAGCTCCACAATTAAAGTAAAATAAGATTAATTCATGGATACATTACTTGACTGACCTAAAGCAACTAGCAAAGTGGGAGAAAGTGTTGTCAGTCTTTGAAACATTTTGTAAGAAAAAAAAGTTAATCACCCCACATACTGTATTGGCCACATATTTTCATGAATAATTTTTTCATCCCTTTACAACCTCAAAATGTTTATTATTTATAAAACTGTTTATGTACAAATACAGTAAAACTAAAATAAACAGATTTTTTCATTTCAAAAGTGGTTTTAAGGTCATTCTTGGGTGCCATTTGGTTTCCGGTTGCGCGAGTAATCTGCCCCCAACCAACTATATTTGACCCCCTATATTTCATGTATATTGCATCAAACTATCTTTTTTTGTACATAACTGTATAGTTTACACCCTAAGCTACCCCAAATCATAAACCATTTCACATTTTAAGCATTTTTATTTTGTCCACCAATGTCCCACTTCTGGTACCCCATATTTGAGAACAACCCAATAACATTTAACCACTTGTATCCTAATATTGCACACAAATGCCGATCATTTTCTCTTTGATTTTGTGGAGTAACATTTAACCACTTGTATCCTGATATTGCAAACAAATGCCGATCATTTTCTCTTTGATTTTGTTGAGTAACATTAAATCACTTGTATCCTGATATTGCACACAAATGACGATCATTTTCTCTTTGATTTGTGGGGTAACATTTAACCACTTGTATCCTGATATTGCACACAAATGACGATCTTTTTCTCTTTGATTTTGTTGCAGGGCTGAACTGAGCAGGGTCAATGCCGTTGTTACCACCAAGGAGTAAGGTTTTTTGTTATTTTCTATTCCTCCCCCCCCCCCCTAAATTTGGGTATGTCTACATGGATGCGGGATGTCCTAAATTGCAGGATTTTTAAATTGCCTAGAGCCAGCGTCCTTGTACCAGTCTAGATGGGTGAAAACAAAGCAGTAAATGTGTGTGCGCGCTGCCCCTGCACTCCGCCAGGGCAGAGGATTTTTGCAGGATTTTTTAAATTTCACAATAGCACCCATGTATCTAATATGACTTTTTTTGTGGTTAACATAAGCATAATCATTAACCCTTTCACCGCCAGCCATATTTCAGCAAACAATTTCCATTAACTTTACCTGGGTAGAGAACAAAATCCATCTACAGTATTGGGGATTCTTCTGTGACATATATAAAATAAGGTCTATCCTTACTTCCAAAAACTAAAACAATAGGGTCTTTGGATAATAGACCCCAATTTGATGCCATTTAGTGACATAGGTGTTAAATCACTGTGGTGCTAAAATGCGACTTTGGCGGTGAAAGGGTTAATGAACTGATTTGAGCATGGGTGAAAGTGGTTCAGACATTCTCCTGAAAAGAAATCAGGATTGGAAAAGCTGATAGAAAGAATCGTCAGGATTGGCCATTTTGTTATCTCCGGAACTACGGTCTTATGAAATCAAACACTTCCGCCAAAATTGATGGCAGGTTAACCCCTTGACTGTCAGAGAAAATTAAAGAAAAAATCATTGGGCATGATAGACAACTGATAGAGCCAATCTGGCAAAATTGTCTGGGGATACGACTCTCTTGACTGTTAAAGCAAAAGCCAGCATATTAGAGTTATTCCTCTTCATCTGATGGCATCATCAGTATGTGATATGTTGGTGGCAGTCAAGGGGTTAAAACAAGTGATAGATGTGCAATTCTAACACTTATCCCCACCCATTCTGTATACACAGATACACACATTGGAAATAATGTTTAATGCGGTCACCACTTCAGGATTGGGAAGATTCAGAGAACATTGAAACGTGTAGTTTCAGGATTGAGGAAATGTTATGCTTTCACCCCATGTTTGTGGGGTTTTGTGAGTTGAAGCACAGGTGTGAACATCGTCTTTTATGTATATTTATATATTTTAATTTACCTTCCTATATTTCACTGTTTTTAATTTACAGGACCGACTTGAGCACTCAACGAGAGGAGATGACCAAAAAAGTGTAAGTTTTTCTTTTTTGTTGTACTGTGTTTAGGTGTGTGTGCGCGCGCATGTATGTAAGTGTTTGAGCACAAACATGTGATGCAATGGCAAATTATTAAAGCCTAGAGTTTCAATAATCAGAGTTTGAAAATGCTGCATATGTGATCACTATCCAAACATGAACATGGATTGACAATTAAAATTGTACTGAATAAAGAATGTTTTATAAGTGTTTTAAAACAAGTAGGTCAATGCATTTTCTACAGATAGGCTAGACTTTAGACTATTTTCTCAAAATGTCCAACGCTCACCCTACTAACTTTAAATGCTCATAACTCGGGAACGGAAAAAGATACAAGAATGGTTCTTGTATCATTAGAAAGAGAATTGTCTGAAGTTTTCACATGTATAATTTTCTCAGAATGGTCAGCTTGACACTTAATGTCCCTTTCGTGGTGCTGTGTCACAAATGTTTGGTGTTTTTCAGTGAAGAGCTGACAGAAGCGAAGCGACTTTTGGACGAGGAACAGAAGGAGGGAGAGAAGAAGAACACTACTATCAACCAGGTTAGTTAGACCTAATTGTAAAATGACCAAACAATTTGATTCTTGTTTTCATTCACATAGCGAATTTATAATTCTATAGTGCTGCTTATTGAGGTGCTTTAACCAGTTTAATGTTCGACTTTCGTCTCTTCTGCTAAGCCTTGACTCCCATCTGCTTTTGTTTGTTTTTTGACTCACACAGTTACCGTGACTGATACTTTGATTTATCAGACAAGATGTTGATCCCCACCCCCACCCCTAAAGACCCACCACATCACGTGTCAAAATCATGGTTTTCACATGTTTTCCCTCTTATAGCTGGTAAGAAATCTTCCTAGCATAAGAGGGAATGTGACACGTGACGTGATGGGTCTTAAAACAGTTGTCCATAAAACTCTAGGCGTGAGTTTTGACTTTTTCTCCCAAGAAAATACCTCTTGAAGTTAAAACGTCAAACAGAAGTGAACTCGATGGGCATGTACGGTTAAGGTTAGGGTTTTTGTTTTAGCGAATGCAAAATGGTTAAATGCCATTTATTTTTTCCTTCCTTTTTTTCTTCTTTCTTTTCTTTCCTTTGTTATTTTTGTTCCTTATGCTTCTTTTAGTTCTTTTTTTTCTCACTTCTCATTTTTCATCTTTTTGTTTGTGGCTCAAGCCACAAACCTATAACTCACTTTGTCGGTCTGTCTGTCTGTCGGTCGGTCTGTCGTTCCAAAATTGTCGCACTTCAAATCGAGGCTACACTTCTGGCCGCTCTTTAAAATTATGTATTTTAAAAGCGTACAAAATAATAAACATGTAATACAGACACTACAACAGACACGACGAGTGTGCGGTGCTTCTTTCGATGAGCATAAGTAGGATA
Source organism: Phymorhynchus buccinoides (assembly GCA_017654935.2). Taxonomy (NCBI): domain Eukaryota; kingdom Metazoa; phylum Mollusca; class Gastropoda; order Neogastropoda; family Raphitomidae; genus Phymorhynchus; species Phymorhynchus buccinoides. The sequence goes on from CM065704.1 coordinate 37,814,982, forward strand.
CATAGTTTTAAATGTTTTCCAAAAGATATAAAAAGTTACGAAATGGTGCAGAGATAACATTCTGGTTTACAGATTAAAATTATTGAAAATCCAGGGGAGGTAACTCATGATTGGAGTGGTAAAAATAGACCGCGTGCCACAAACTATTGCGATTTCGCGCTTGTTTTTTGTTTGCTCTTTGTCGTCATTGTGATTGTCATCATCAGGTTATCATCATGATTTTCTGGCTTACAGCTGATTAATGTCGGGCACAAATACAAAGAGCAGTCAGAAGCCATCCAGAAAGAGCTAGACCTGCTGAAACAGCATCTTCTTTTTCTCCCTCCCCTTTTCTTCTTCATCATCATCATCATCATCATCGTTTGTGGCTCACAGCTGAAGAAGATCAGACTCAAATACAAAGAGCAGTCGGAAGCCATCCCAAAAGAGCTGGACCAACTGAAAACACATCTTATTATTCTTTATCCCCTTTTCTTCTTCATCATCATCATCATCTGTGGTTCGCAGCTGAAGAAGATCGGACGCAAATACAAAGAGCAGTCAGAAGCCATCCAAAAAGAGCTGGACCTGCTGAAAGCACATCCTCTTTTTCTTCCTCACCTTTTCCTTTCTTTTTGTTTTGTTCTTTTTCTTCTTCATCATCATCATTATCATCTTTTGTGATTCACAGCTGAATATTGGACGCAAATACAAAGAGCAGTCGGAAGCCATCCAAAAAGAGCTACACCTGCTGAAAGCAGCATCTTCTTTTTTATCCCCTTTTCTTCTTCATCATCATCATCATCATCATCTTCTGTGGTTCACAGCTGAACTTGAAGATTGGACGCAAATACAAAGAGCAGTCGGAAGCCATCCAAAAAGAGCTAGACCAGCTGAAAGCAGCGTCTTCTTTTTTATCCCCTTTTCTTCTTCTTCATCATCATCATCATCATCATCATCTTCTGTGGTTCACAGCTGAACTTGAAGATTGGACACAAATACAAAGAGCAGTCGGAAGCCATCCCAAAAGAGCTGGACGTGCTGAAAGCGCTTCTTTTTCTTTATCCCCTTTTCTTTTCTTTTTGTTTTGTTCTTTTTCTTCTTCATCATCATCATCATCATCTTTTGTGGTTCACAGCTGAAGAAGATTGGACGCAAATACAAAGAGCAGTCGGAAGCCATCCAAAAAGAGCTAGACCTGCTGAAAGCAGCATCTTCTTTTTTATCCCCTTTTCTTCTTCTTCATCATCATCATCATCATCTTCTGTGGTTCACAGCTGAACTTGAAGATTGGACGCAAATACAAAGAGCAGTCGGAAGCCATCCAAAAAGAGCTGGACGTGCTGAAAGCGCATCTTCTTTTTCTGTATCCCCTCTTCTTCTTAGTAACAATAATAATAATAATGATGAAAATTTATATAGCGCCCATCCTTCTATGTAGGCTACAGGGCGCTTTACACTGAATTGAAATGGAATAAAAACATGAAACAAATATCCAATAACATGAGCAGACAAAACAATGCCGGTCTTCATCATCATTATCATCATCATCATTTGTGGTTCACAGCTGAAGAAGATTGGACGCAAATACAAAGAGCAGTCGGAAGCCATCCAGAAAGAGCTAGACCAGCTGAAAGCAGCGTCTTCTTTTTCTTTATCCCCTTTTCTTCTTCTTCATCATCATCATCATCATCTGTGGTTCACAACTGAAGAATATTGGACGCAAATACAAAGAGCAGTCGGAAGCCATCCAAAGAGAGCTGGACCAGCTGAAAGCAGCGTCTTCTTTTTCTTCCTCACCTTTTCTTTTTTTGTTATTCTTTTTGTTCTTCATCATCATCATCATCATCGTTATCATCTTTATTATCGTTTGTGGTTCACAGCTGAAGAAGATCGGACGCAAATACAAAGAGCAGTCGGAAGCCATCCAAAGAGAGCTGGACCAACTCAAGGCAGCGTCGGCAGGGCAGCAGACCCAGCAGTCCTCGGCAGCCGCGGCGGCCGAACAGGCCAACAAGCAGCTGGCCGACCGACTGGCCGCGGCCGAGAAGGAGCGGGAAGAGGTGAAGGTCAAGATCGGCCAAAAGGACGCAGAGGTGGCCGGCCTGAAGGAACAGATACAGAAGATACAGCAGGTGAGCTGGCGGTTTCAGTTATGGATTCGTTACAGATTTTGAATGGTTGGTTTCCCCGTGGGAAGACCTGGGGGTCTTTCGTAAAAATAGTTCCCCCTCCTTCTGGAAGTTCTGTGCTTGTAACTTTAATGCGCCTTCTGGACACCTTGCTGTTCATCTGGGAGCCTTTCACGTTTTAATTTCGTTTATCGTTCTTTCTTTGCATCACCTCTCTTCCATTCTCTCTAACCATTCTCTCATCACTGTTCTTAATATGTAATTATGTGGTTTTTTCTTCAAATTTGTAAAGCGCTCTGGGGATGATGTTTTCATCAAAGAGTGCTATATAAGCTCCATTTATTATTATTATTATTATTATCAATTCTCCCCCTTCACCTTCCTTTCTCACGTTTCCTTTCTCTCTTCCACTCTCACCTTCCTTTCTCACGACTGCTTGTTCACTTTCACCATGACTCTCATCTCTCACGTTTCCTTGTTCAAAGCTACCACACTGTGGATCACCCTGTTTATGTCCAGATTTCCTGCAGGACCTGTACACAATGTCTTTGGAATATTCCGACCAGTGATGCCTTTTTTCCCAAGCACCAGGAACACACAACCCCTTTCCTCATGGATTTCTGTTCTTTGTCAATGATTTGGGCCGACAACGAGCTCATCTTCTGGTCTTTGTCAGGGGGAACAGACAGGGGACTGTCGCAAAGACGAATCTCCACCCTGAGACGAACCGCATAAGCTTGTTGTCGGCATCTCTATATCTTTCTGGGGAACAGACAGGGGACCGTCGCGAAGATGAATCTCCACCCTGAGACGAACCGCATAAGCTTGTCGGCATCTCTATATCTTTCTGGGGAACAGACAGGGGGACCGTCGTGAAGATGAATCTCCGCCCTGAGACGAACCGCATAAGCTTGTCGTCGGCATCTCTATATCTTTCTGGGGAACAGACAGGGGACTGTCGCGAAGATGAATCTCCGCCCTGAGACGAACCGCATAAGCTTGTTGTCGGCATCTCTATATCTTTCTGGGGAACAGACAGGGGACTGTCGCGAAGATGAATCTCCGCCCTGAGACGAACCGCATAAGCTTGTTGTCGGCATCTCTATATCTTTCTGGGGAACAGACAGGGGACTGTCGTGAAGATGAATCTCCGCCCTGAGACGAACCGCATAAGCTTGTTGTCGGCATCTCTATATCTTTCTGGGGAACAGACAGGGGACTGTCGTGAAGATGAATCTCCGCCCTGAGACGAACCGCATAAGCTTGTTGTCGGCATCTCTATATCTTTCTGGGGAACAGACAGGGGACTGTCGCGAAGATGAATCTCCGCCCTGAGACGAACCGCATAAGCTTGTCGGCATCTCTATATCTTTCTGGGGAACAGACAGGGGGACCGCCCGCATCTCTATATCTTTCTGGGGAACAGACAGGGGGACCGTCGTGAAGATGAATCTCCGCCCGCATCTCTATATCTTTCTTCTTGTAATTTGGAACCACGGCTGGCAACCACATTTCGTGAGGGCATGTTCTATTTCTGAATGCACCACTGACATCGGGAGTTTGTCAATCCACACTTTTTGAGGACTGTTTTTCTTCGTCCGGAGTCTTCATATTTTAGAAGTTTCGGGTCTGTGGTTACAACTCGTCATTATCGGTTTCTCTCGTGTCTTAGAGCTTTGAGGTCAAACACTGTACGATCACATGAGTGTAACTATGTCCATTTTACACGGATTTCAGTTATTTTTAAATTTTCTCATAAACAGAAATTCCGTTGATGGGGCTCTACTCCTGTACCCAGCCGGGGCCTCAGCGGCCCCTGAACCCTGCCTTTCAGAGTGTTTTTCATTTTGAGGAGTTACACCGATACAATCAACATCTGTCTGTGGCAGGACCTGACCCAGCACCAGGAGCTGCAGCAGAAGCACCAGGAGGAGAGCGGCCGCCTGCAGTCGGAGATGGCCCGCCTGCAGGCCGAGGGCGCGGAGCTGGAGAGGAAGCAGAACCAGTCACGTATGGTGCTGACCACCGCCCGCACCAAGATCACCCAGCAGAAGGAGCAGATTGACCGCCTCAATGAGGAGCTCAAGGCCAAGGCTGGGAGCAGTGCAGGGACTCACTCCAAAGGTAAACATGGTGTTGTCCTTTGTCACACTGTGGAGGGGAGACAGATAATGAATTAACATCCACACCAATATCACCCAGCAGAAGGAGCAGATTGACCGCCTCAACGAGGAGCTGAAGGCCTAGGCTGGGGGGAGTGCAGGACTCACTCCAAAGGTAAATATTGTGTTCTCCTTTGTGATTTGTCACACTGTGGAGTGGAGACAGATAATGAATTAACATCCACACCTAGGTCACCCAGCAGAAGGAGCAGATCGACCTCAATCAGCCGAAGTCAGACTTGCTGGGTCTAACTATTTCTTAGTTAGGCGCATAACAGCAGCATGACGCATCTGCGGTCATAATTGACAGGAAACTATCTGAACGATCGAAGCAGAAGAAGAAGACCTCAACGAGGAGCTGAAGGCCAAGGCTGGGGGCAGTGCAGGGCCTCACTCCAAAGGTAAGCATTGTGTTGTCCTTTGTCACACTCTGGAGGGGAGACACCTAGGTCACCCAGCAGAAGGAGCAGATTGACCGCCTCAACGAGGAGCTGAAGGCCAGGGCTGGGGGCAGTGCAGGGCCTCACTCCAAAGGTAAACATTGTGTTGTCCTTTCTTACACTGTGGAGGGGAGACAGATAATGAATTAACATTCACACCTAGATCACCCAGCAGAAGGAGCAGATCGACCGCCTCAGCGAGGAGGCGTGGGACCAAGGCTCAGTTCACCAATAATACAATACAATGTAGTGCAGCACATGGCTCTGTTTTTATCTTTTCAGAGGAGGGTGACCAGCGCCTTGCGGCCATGAAGTCTCACTACGAACAGCAGGTGTCTAGAGTTCAGTACAATGCAATACAATACAATGTCATTGCAATGGCTCTTCTCTCTACTTTACAGAGGAGACCGACCAGCGCTTTGCTGCCATGAAGTCTCACTATGAGCAGCAGGTGTCTACAATACAATACAATGTCATTGCAATGGCTCTTCTCTCTACTTTACAGAGGAGACCGACCAGCGCTTTGCTGCCATGAAGTCTCATTATGAGCAGCAGGTGTCTACAATACAATACAATACAATGTCATTACAATGGCTCTTCTCTCTACTTTACAGAGGAGACCGACCAGCGCTTTGCTGCCATGAAGTCTCACTATGAGCAGCAGGTGTCTCAGCTGCAGAGCGATCTGGAGGCGGCCCGGCGCGGGGCTCAGGCTCAGGCGGGGCCTGTGGAACAGGACAGGCTGGCTGCCGAGAACTCTGAACTCCACAACAAGGTCAGTTGGTGTGCAGTGTGCACTTTGCCGTGTTAACAGGATGACAGACTTAGGTCAGTAATATTGTGTGGTATAAAGTCAGTTTGAGGAGTAGACTTATGAACGATGCATTCTACCATGTTAAAAAGATGACAGACTTTGGTCAGTAATGTTGTATGGTGTAAAGTCGGTTTGAGGAGTAGACTTATGAATGATGCATTCTACCATGTTAAAAAGATGACAGACTTTGGTCAGTAACGTTGTATGGTGTAAAGTCGTTGCCGTGGTTCTGCGACCTGAACAAGCGAAGGTGTGGCTGCGAGTTGGGACTCAGAACGAGCGGCGTGGGAGCAACGCCACTGTACGTCCCAGAAGATGGGACAGCCAAAAAAATCAGCACAAAGTACGAGGAGGTACTATTATGCTTCTCGGGTGAAAGCCAAAAAGCAGTATCAGTCTTCTTTATGACTTTGTGGGTAGCACCAAAAAGCCTAAATACAAAGAGTGATTACTTCGCAGCCTACAAACCTTGCAAAGAATGAAGCCAACTTTCTTACTTCCCACCAGGAAGGTAAAAAGGTGGAAAGTTTTAAGTATGGTAACGGAGGCAGTGAGTTGAGTTCACAATGATCCCCATCTGTAGTGTAAGTGAAAAGGTGGGAGTAAAAAAAATTGTTAAACGGCTTCAGTCAGCTGCAGAGTTTTCACTCTGTGTGTGAGAATGGGAATGTTTGTAGTTTTATTTCTTTGCAGAGCGCCATGAATATAATTTTCTAGATATGTGCGCTATGTAAGTGCTAATTATTGTTGTTATTATTATGATTATTATATTATTGAGGCTTATTGGTAGTACCTTCTGGGGTGTTTTTTTCTGAGAAGGTTTTTAGTACGTTCTAGCACATAACCTTGGATTTGTTTGTGTGTTGTGTGTTTCTCAGGTGCAGCAGCTGCAGCGTCAGGTGGAGATGATGTCCAAGGCCTCAGCCTCCCACCAGACCACCCAGCCCATGCCGCGCCAGGCCTCCACCTCTGGAACCAGGTAGGGGGCTCAGGGCTCCTCCCAATTGTCCCGCAAAACAAGGGGTCCCAGGGACTCCTTCACTTACAGTATAGAGGGTCCTAAAGGCAGGATAGAGGGTCCCAGTGGCATTGCGAATGTTAAAGAGAATTTTTCTAGTATATCCCTGGGACCCTTTCGTAAAAATAGTTCCCCCATGTTCTGGAAGTTCTGTGCTTGTAACTTCCTCTTGTCTTTCACTCTCTTTGACTCTGCCTTTTCCCTTTGCTTTCTACCATCTACTAAAGTACTATCTTTCTGACTTATTGGCCCATTCTCCTGCCTTTTTTCAAAAAAATCTTCCAAATAATTTTTCTCCTTTGAGCTCCTCAGAAATCGGAATGTGTTGGCTCTACGCAGCGGGGAGACCAGTGAAAACTGAAAACCGGACACATACGTACCTTATCCATTATGGCCATATGGCCTGGGAACGCAGAAGTAGTAGTACAGTGATGCATTACCTGCAGCTGATGTGTTTCCTACTGACTGACCATTGCGGGCATTGAATTTTTGGTGTGCTTTGCAACATCTTTGTTTTCACTGTTGTTGTTGTTTTATATATACAGTGGAACCTCCCTTATAAGACCTCCCATTTTAAGACTCCCTCCCGTATAAGACCTACTTCTCTGAGACATTACCCTTTTTGTAAGTATTAAAATTACCCCCCTTTAAGACCCCTCCCTTATAAGACCTTCAAAAATCATCCAAAATGAGGTCTAATAAGGGAGGTTCCACTGTAACTGGCAATTATATGAAGACATAATTGGGTTCTCAAACGCCCCATGAAACTGTCGGTCTGTGCAGCCCCACCTCAACAGAAACCCCCAAGATGGCCAGCATCAAGCCAGTGGCCACGGCGGCCGCCGCACCGGCCATGCAGCACACGGCCAGCCAGGCCAAGGCCACGGCCAGCATCCGGCCCATGGCCATCGCCCCGGCCAACACAGCCGGCCCGCTGCCCCCCTACCCGTCCAGTTCGTCCACGCCGCCCATCGTCACCGTCATGCCGACGACGGTCGTGCAGCCGGAGCCACAGAACGAAGGTAGGTGTTTGTTTTTTGTTGATAATGACATCGTAATGATTGATGTTCATCTCTGATGTGCCTACGACTTCTCTTTCGGGTGGATTCTTTTTGTTTTTATTACTAATGAGGATCGTAATGATGATGTAAATCTCAGACTTATGTACCATTTGGGTGGAATTCTTTTCAGTGAGACTAATATTTTTTCTGCCATGCATGCTGGCTACAGTTTACACTGATGAAGGTGGTTTTTTTTTGGGGTGGTGGTGGTCATGTTCTCGGGTTGTTCAGTGCTGTTAAGACCCACGTATTGTGAGTTGTTGCACAACTGGCACTACAGAAGGCAGGGGATGTTTTCTGCTTGGCAAGGGGTGTGGTGACATGTTTTGGTTTTTACGCAGTGTTGTTTGCGTAAGATGCATTTATTTGTACGCTTATAGAAACCTCAGGGGTTTTAGTCTGGCTCTGCAGAGGGAGATGGCAATGTTTTCTTTAAAGCTTGTGTTTGTGGTGATAAGAATGAAGGTGCTGTGGGCTGTTTGGGTTTAGGAGCCTGGTGCTGATGAAAAGATCTGCAGTTGGGTCCATAGCTCTTCCTACCATTGTCTTGTTGAAGGGCAGCTTCCATCATTCTTCTCAAGTTCTTTCGTTTCTTTGATTGACGTGTTCGAACCGTCGCCAAAAAACTGGTCCGCTGTTTTGATTGTCGAGCTCTCATCACACATGCGCAGCACAGTCATGAAAGACTTGAGAGAAATATGCCTGCACAGTGATATTTCCTGTGACTCATATCCAAGTAGTGCGATCGCATTCATTCAATTGCATGGATGCTCCTTCTTGCAGGTTGTCCTGAATTGGTGAATTTTTTTTATTAATCCCTACTATCTATTTAACTAAATACTTACCAACACCTGAAACAACTGCATGAGCGTTAAACGACCTGGAGCTATACTATAGCAAAGAGAAAAACGAAAGTAGGCTCTGGCCTTGACCCCTAGCCGGATGTGGGGCGGGAGTTATCCCCCCTTACCGGTCTAGTAGTGGCTAGGCCAATGAGCGCCTACTTCCGCCATTACAAATTTTACAGGAAGCATCTTATTTAGTGAGGGAGGATACAAGGATGGGTACCTCGTTTGTTTCAGGTGTTGGTAAGTATTAAGTTAAATAGATAGTAGGGATTAATAAAAATCCACCAATCTACTTTAACCATACTGTACCAACACCTGAAACAACTGCAGATTACCAAAGCGGAGGCGAGAGATGCTTCAGTAACCAAACCAACCTCGAGAGAGCAAGACCTGGGCTTTTTTGGGGAAAAGTACCAATCCCCCCACAAAAACAACCTAGTCCCTTTACCCCCTAGCCCGTAGGAGGCTTTCTTAGGGAGGTAAAAGGCATGCTCCGAATATTGCCCCAAAACATCATAGTAATGATATCCCCACTAACGTACCATCAGTAGGAGCTTGCCTCCGTACTTACATTTACATGGAGACGGCGGTCTCGGCGACGACTATCTTCCGGATAGTGAAGGAGTCGTCGTCATGCTTCGTGTCCATGTCCCGCAGGTAGAAGTGCAGGAATGTGTTCACAGACTTCCAGTAGGCGGCTGACATGATTTTGACCAAGGGCACCCCCTTAACGAGAGCGAGTGAGGCGCTGATTGCGCGCAGATCGTGAACCCTGATAGAGCCGGATGGCAGGCTAACGAGAGACTGAGAGTATGCTAATTTGACACAGTCCAACAACCACCTAACCACTGTGTTCTTGGAAATGTCCTTACCGTAGTTAGGGTTAATGGAAAGGAACAACCTTCTCCTAGAGCCCCTAAACCCTTTGGTCCTAGACAAAGGTAAGACTTGAGCGCACGGACCGGACACAGAAACCGGTCCGCATCGTCCAGACAGAGAATTGTCCGCAAACTGGAGATAGAGATCAACGAAGACTCGACATCGCCCGGCTGATTTTTGGTCCTGAACTCGGGCAAAAAGCAAAGCGAAACAGAAAAGAAATCCTCCGCGAACTCGACATCCCTGGAGAGCCCGCTAAGGGCGTGGAGGCCACTGACCTGTCTGGCCGAGGCTAGAGCGATCAAGAACACCGTCCTGAACGTGAGAACCTTGAGAGAGAGGGAACCGAGAGGTTCACAGCGATCCCGAAGAAAATTCAACACTAGGAAAACATCCCACTGCGGAACCCGGACAGTCCTCGCTGGGGCCCGCAAATGCACAGCGTCCAAAAAGTGGGACACCTGCGGAGCTGAGAGCTTAGAGGTACGATCAAAACCTAAGGCCAACGAAATGGTGTTAATCAGAGCAGCCCTGTAGCCAGAAAGGGTCTGAGCAGAGAGGCTCTTAGTCCTGTGCAAGTGGGACAGGAACTCCACAAACTGGACTGTGGTAGGGCGCAGCGCGTCAAATTTCTTGCGCGCGCAGAAAGAGAACCATGCCTTCCAGCGCAAATCATACAAAGCATTGGTAGATTGGCGCTGAGAGGACAGCAGGAGCTCCATGGTTCTCGAAGAGAAGCCCTGTCGCCGGAAACCGAGTCTTATAGTTTCCATGCGGCCAGGTTTAGCCTGAAAGGATTTGGATGCCCGAGACCGCTCCTTGGCTGAAGGAGGGTCTTGGGTGTGAGCCCTAACATGAGAGGGCCGTCCCTGGCCAGAGCCAACAGTTCCGGAAACCAGTGTTGCGTCGGCCAGTGGGGCGCGACGAGAATCATGTCTGGTTTTTCCAGAAAGCACTTTGCCAAGACTTTCGGAAGCAACGCAGTCGGGGGGAAGGCGTAAACCAACATCCCTGACCAAGACATCGCAAAGGCGTTGCGGGCCAAGGCTTGAGGGTCCCTGACTGGGGACACGTACATAGGTAGACGATTGCTGAACCTCGTGGCAAAGAGATCCACCATGGGCTTGCCCCAGCGTCTCCAGTCTGGGCACAAGGCCCGATGCGCAATCGTCCACTCCGTTTGAAGGACTTGATGAGAGCGGCTGAGTTGGTCCGCCAGCACGTTGAGCTTGCCCGGGACAAACTCCACAGACAGGGAGATCCCGTGGTTGTCGGCCCAAATCAGAGTGTCCTCTGCCGTCAGAGACAGGGAGGTGGAGCGGGTACCCCTCTGACGGCAGAGGTACGAGGTACACTTTCCCCCCCCCCTTTTTGCAAGTACTTTTGTTGAGCGCTGTTCACATGGGGTTCCCATCTCGTCCATCTTCCTCACTCTGTTCCCGTCATTCTCAGTGATATGTTGATTCCCCAGCAGTCCTTGGTAACGTAGAAAGAACTGTACCTGCTGCTTATTATCTCATTCACATCGCAACGATTTTGAATTATTTAAAAAAACTCACAAATCACTTGTTTTATTGTGTAAAAAATGAATGCTGGTTCTAAATGCTTCTTTAAATGACTTATTCAGCATGAGAGAGATAACATTATTTTATTCAAAATATTTTCTTTTTTTGAGGTCACAAATATAAATAATGAGCATTTATGTGCACTTATTCTTAAACAAGCCCTATGCACTTACAATAATAAACAAATAAATGAATAAACCCACGCAGTAGAAAATATAAGAATGTCAACAATTGGTTTGCACACGTACACACACACACACACACACACACACAACACACACACACAAGAGACACACATGCACACAAGACGCACACGCACGCACACACAACACACACACACAACACACACACACAACACACACACACACACAACACACAAGGGATGGGGGGGTGTCACAATGTGTATGCCATCTTCACATGCCAGCTGAATTGCTTTCTTACTTTTATGACTGTGATGGTCATCCAGGATGAGAACATGGGGGTTCTCTGGAGAGGGCTTTGCATAGTTTATGAAGTGTCTTAGCCACTTAAGGAACTGGTCGGCATCCCACTGGTCAGCCACTCTCCGTGCAGGAGCCAGTGCTGCCCTCTGGTGCCCCTTGCATCATGGATGGTGGCAGGTGTTTGCGGGGGAAAATGAGCACAGGGGGAATGAACTCTCCACAAGCGTTGAAACCCGTGATGTCTTCCTTTTCAGCGCTTGTCATTTTAGCCACACTTTCCCCCCCCCTTTTTTGCAAGTATTTTTTGTTGAGCGCTGTACACATGGGGTTCCAATCTCGTCTATCTTACATCACTGTTCCCGTCATTCTCGGTGATATGTTGATCCCCCAGCAGTCCTTGGTAACACATAGAAAAAAACTACCTGCGGCTTATTAACTCATTCGCATCGCAACGATTTTGAATTATTAGAAAAACTCACAAATCACTCCAGCCATACACACAAGCAAAATATGCATAAACAAAAGGAGAAATGAAAGATTTTTACTTCAGGTTTAGACATAGGGTAGTGGTAGATCAGACTTTTTTAATATATAGACATTATATACAATACTACACCGATTGGTTTCCCCACAACAAGCCACTACAAAAGCAAAGTTAGAGGCTTAATTGTGGTCTAAGGGAGCGAAGCGAGTTAGTGACCAAGGTATTGTGTGCACACATATTTACTTCCCTTGAAGCAAATGCATCAAATTGTCAGCTCTCTATTAATTCCAGATGTATATGGCCGGAACGACTTGAATGAGTTAAAGCCTGCTGCTCGTTGCCAGCTAATGTCCTCAGGTCTTCTGATGCTGACAGTTGGGTTTCGGTTTGCGAAATCCTGACACCCAGTCCTTGCCAGCCGATTTCGTGCCTGAATTGAAATAGTGGTTGAGCTTTGATTGCTCGGCCAAGTCAAAAGCCAACCAACGAAGGTCCATGACTGTTAATCCCAAATCTATTGCCTCCATTTTATTTCATTTTCATGCAAAGGGCTTCCTCAAATGCAGGGCCCAGTTCTGGCTTGAAGCGACCGAGGACAACAGTTCCTGGCGCGGAAGCCTTCCCATCCCTGTGGAGATGCAGAGCCCTCCGTCAATGCCATATGTTTGTGACACTTCATTGACAGACACACCCAAACTTATTTGTTCAAGCGCTACCGTCAATGCCATATGTTTGCGACACTTCATTGACGGACACACCCAAACTTATTTGTTCAAGCGCTGCCGTCAATGCCATATGTTTGCGACACTTCATTGACAGACACACCCAAACTTATTTGTTCAAGTGCTGCCGTCAATGCCATATGTCTGTGACACTTCATTGACGGACACACCCAAACTTATTTGTTCAAGCGCTGCCGTCAATACCATATGTCTGTGACACTTCATTGACGGACACACCCAAACTTATTTGTTCAAGCGCTGCCGTCAATGCCATATGTCTGTGACACTTCATTGACGGACACACCCAAACTTATTTGTTCAAGCGCTGCCGTCAATGCCATATGTTTGTGACACTTCATTGACGGACACACCCAAACTTATTTGTTCAAGTGCTGCATATGTTTGCGACACTTTCTTGACAGACACACCCAAACTTATTTGTTCAAGTGCTGCATATGTTTGCGACACTTTCTTGACAGACACACCCAAACTTATTTGTTCAAGTGCTGCATATGTTTGCGACACTTCCTTGACAGACACACCCAAACTTATTTGTTCAAGTGCTGCATATGTTTGCGACACTTCCTTGACAGACACACCCAAACTTATTTGTTCAAGTGCTGCATATGTTTGCGACACTTTCTTGACAGACACACCCAAACTTATTTGTTCAAGTGCTGCATATGTTTGCGACACTTCCTTGACAGACACACCCAAACTTATTTGTTCAAGTGCTGCATATGTTTGCAACACTTCCTTGACAGACACACCCAAACTTATTTGTTCAAGTGCTGCATATGTTTGCAACACTTCCTTGACAGACACACCCAAACTTATTTGTTCGAGCGCTGCCTTCAGAGCTTGGGACCGATGACTTCCCCTCTCTTCTGGTATATTCGAGGCATTTTTCACTGTGTGAAAAAAAGTACAAGTTTTAGTGACTTGCATAAGCATTTTCATTCATTTGTTTTGCTCTCTCATTTTAAAGCCCTTTGATTACATTTTTAACATTAGCACACTTTGTCTTATTCGGACTATAAGGCAATACTTTTTTCATAGACTCGGACCCCTGCACCTTATAATATGATTAATAAATTAGTAAGAAAATATAATTTAAAAAATCTGAAATTTGGGTAAAATTTGAGGGGTGCACCTTAAGTCCGAAAAATATTGTAATTAAAGAATACACTTACCGCGATAGGGCTGTTAAAACAATAAACTGGGTAGTCCTTTCTTCTAGATGTTGGCTGTGTGGTTCAGTTGGCGATGCCGCTATAGCAGTCTGCATAGCAATAAAACAACGTGATTTGATTTGATGCTTCACAGGTGTAGGAATTGGCTGACAGAAGCAGACATTGTTTTGTCACGTGAACGTCACATGAATTTGATGATAAAGACTTGTTACCGTTCACTACAGAAGCATAATCTGCAGTGACATTAAAATATTGTGTATGGAGACCTGAGGTACTAATGGTTCTTGAGATTTAACATTGGACTCGAGCTGGTTTCAAGCTAAAGTGACAGCTGAAGACTACTGTATTGCGAGAGGACTTCAACTTGCCAGCCAAAGCTCAGACTTTGCACTCGGGACACCTAATGAATGAATGATAGATGAAGAGTGATCACCTGCATGAAGAATAGGCAGAGGCAGCATCAGTCACAACAGTGTTAAAAGACAATGCTGTTCAGGAATATGTCAAGATGTAAACATTACTGACCCGAATGCAATATTGTGAAGTAAATTTATTCATTTTGCAACCAAAACTACTTGTGTAGAACTGTGGAACGTAAGCAAGTCTGCCACAATGACGCAACATTATTCAGATCTGCTGCTTGAGACGCGCATATGCTTCAGAAATGTCATCATGTGTACCGACTTTCCAGATTCTGTTGCCTTTGCTGACTGAAGAAACACTGATGTCGGGCCGGAGCACAAAGCAGGCCCTGACCTTGGCAACATCTTCCATTTGTGGCCGTTTGAACAAGTCATTGTCTTCCCTGCACTTGGCAAGGTAGTGATACTGAACTGGCTTCTGAACGACGGAACCTGGCCGACATAAAATGAGTCATCGTAATAGACAGCCGCCCATTCTTCTGGTGTGGAGAAAGAAAAGGGACTGCCTTGGTCATCTTCAGAATTCAGACGCTGCTGTTTTGCTGGAACTTCCAGGCTGTCACTGCATTCAACTTCAAGGTTGGCTGGAACATTGGAGGCTTGGTCACTTGGTGGTGTGTTTTCCTGTATGCCGTTTCCTAGATGCAGCTCATCAGGGTTTCTTGAAGTTCTTGCACTGTGCCTGCCAAGCGCAGCTCATTTCCTGCCCCCAGGACCATCTTCTTGTAACACAGTTCATACAAATTTTCTTGACGAGTCCATTTGCCTTTCTCTCCTGTGGTAGCCTCTCCACAAGGCAAGACACATCAGCAGGACACTGACAAGGACCTCCATGGGCAATGACTGTGGATCAGGACCGCCTTCTGTTGTGCTTCCTTCATTCTCTCCAGTGGTAGCCTCTCCACAAGGTGAGACACATCAGCAGGACACTGACAAGGACCTCCATGGGCAATGACTCTGTGGATCAGGGACACCTTCTGTTGTGCTTCCTTCATTCTCTCCTGTGGTAGCCTCTCCACAAGGCGAGACACATCAGCAGAACACTGACAAGGACCTCCATGGGCTATGACTCTGTGGATCAGGGCCGCCTTCTGTTGTGCTTCCTTCATTCTCTCCAGTGGTAGCCTCTCCACAAGGTGAGACACATCAGCAGGACACTGACAAGGACCTCCATGGGCTATGACTCTGTGGATCAGGGCCGCCTTCTGTTGTGCTTCCTTCATTCTCTCCTGTGGTAGCCTCTCCACAAGGCAAGACACATCAGCAGGACACTGACAAGGACCTCCATGGGCTATGACTCTGTGGATCAGGGCCGCCTTCTGTTGTGCTTCCTTCATTCTCTCCAGTGGTAGCCTCTCCACAAGGTGAGACACATCAGCAGGACACTGACAAGGACCTCCATGGGCTATGACTCTGTGGATCAGGGACACCTTCTGTTGTGCTTCCTTCATTCTCTCCAGTGGTAGCCTCTCCACAAGGTGAGACACATCAGCAGGACACTGACAAGGACCTCCATGGGCTATGACTCTGCGGATCAGGGCCGCCTTCTGTTGTGCTTCCTTCATTCTCTCCAGTGGTAGCCTCTCCACAAGGTGAGACAATCAGCAGGACACTGACAAGGACCTCCATGGGCTATGACTCTGCGGATCAGGACCGCCTTCTGTTGTGCTTCCTTCATTCTCTCCAGTGGTAGCCTCTCCACAAGGTGAGACACATCAGCAGGACACTGACAAGGACCTCCATGGGCTATGACTGTGGATCAGGGACACCTTCTGTTGTGCTTCCTTCATTCTCTCCTGTGGTAGCCTCTCCACAAGGCGAGACACATCAGCAGAACACTGACAAGGACCTCCATGGGCTATGACTCTGCGGATCAGGGCTGCCTTCTGTTGTGCCAGTTGTGCTTCCTTCATTCTCTTCTTTCATTCGTTTTCCAACAACCGTTCTCCCACTTGCTGCACGACGATGCGTTCCTGCTGGCGGTGTTGCTGCCTCAGTGTTGTTGTTGCTGTACTCTGGCTTAAGGACTCCAGGGATCAGCCAAAGCACTTGAACACTATGGTACAAACGCGTCAGCTAGGGATGAGAACATTACGTGTGTGACCGTTTTTGATTACCCCGCCACGTGGGCAGCTGCACTCCGACTTCGGAGGAGGCTGCCTCAGTGGCTTGGCACTTTTCCGTGCAGTGCACATCAGGGTGGAAATCTGCTCTGGTTCGTTGGTGCTCAGCCAGGTCAGTGTTCTGTTGGTTTTCATCATCTGTGTAGTCTGTAGATGAGTGATGATTGAAACGAACAGTGTCGCTTTCTGTTCATGTTAAAGTCTTTCATACACGCAGATGTTCCGTGTGGAAACCCATGCGCAATCCGTAAGTAAGAAGAAAAGAAGGAAAACAATATACGCACATGTTCGTATTTCCCTTAATCCGTATCTTTTGTTTCCTTCTTTCTTTTACTTATTGATTATTTCCGCGCGGAAAATCCGGTTGTACTGTGTACCAGGCCTAAGAATCCAAAGACATGTTCCGCCATCAGGTTTTGTCAAAGAACAGTGGCTCAGGTCTTGTTGGAGGTGAGCAGGGAGCTCTGTACTGTACTTACTGACTCCAAACACATGTTCCCCCATCAGGTTTTGTCAAAGAACAGTGGCTCAGGTCTTGTTGGAGGTGCACAGGGAGCTCTGTACTGTACTTACTGACTCCAAACACATGTTCCCCCATCAGGTTTTGTCAAAGAACAGTGGCTCAGGTCTTGTTGGAGGTGCACAGGGAGCTCTGTACTGTACTTACTGACTCCAAACACATGTTCCCCCATCAGGTTTTGTCAAAGAACAGTGGCTCAGGTCTTGTTGGAGGTGCACAGGGAGCTCTGTACTGTACTTACTGACTCCAAACACATGTTCCCCCATCAGGTTTTGTCAAAGAACAGTGGCTCAGGTCTTGTTGGAGGTGCGCAGGGAGCTCTGTACTGTACTTACTGACTCCAAACACATGTTCCCCCATCAGGTTTTGTCAAAGAACAGTGGCTCAGGTCTTGTTGGAGGTGCACAGGGAGCTCTGTACTGTACTTACTGACTCCAAACACATGTTCCCCCATCAGGTTTTGTCAAAGAACAGTGGCTCAGGTCTTGTTGGAGGTGTGCAGGGAGCTCTGTACTGTACTTACTGACTCCAAACACATGTTCCCCCATCAGGTTTTGTCAAAGAACAGTGGCTCAGGTCTTGTTGGAGGTGTGCAGGGAGCTCTGTACTGTACTTACTGACTCCAAACACATGTTCCCCCATCAGGTTTTGTCAAAGAACAGTGGCTCAGGTCTTGTTGGAGGTGTGCAGGGAGCTCTGTACTGTACTTACTGACTCCAAACACATGTTCCCCCATCAGGTTTTGTCAAAGAACAGTGGCTCAGATCTTGTTGGAGGTGCGCAGGGAGCTCTGTACTGTACTTACTGACTCCAAACACATGTTCCCCCATCAGGTTTTGTCAAAGAACAGTGGCTCAGGTCTTGTTGGAGGTGTGCAGGGAGCTCTGTACTGTACTTACTGACTCTAAACACATGTTCCCCCATCAGGTTTTGTCAAAGAACAGTGGCTCAGGTCTTATTGGAGGTGCGCAGGGAGATCTGTACTGTACTTACTGACTCCAAACACATGTTCCCCCATCAGGTTTTGTCAAAGAACAGTGGCTCAGGTCTTGTTGGAGGTGCGCAGGGAGATCTGTACTGTACTTACTGACTCCAAACACATGTTCCCCCATCAGGTTTTGTCAAAGAACAGTGGCTCAGGTCTTGTTGGAGGTGCGCAGGGAGCTCTGTACTGTACTTACTGACTCTAAACACATGTTCCCCCATCAGGTTTTGTCAAAGAACAGTGGCTCAGGTCTTGTTGGAGGTGCGCAGGGAGCTCTGTACTGTACTTACTGACTCCAAACACATGTTCCCCCATCAGGTTTTGTCAAAGAACAGTGGCTCAGGTCTTGTTGGAGGTGTGCAGGGAGCTCTGTACTGTACTTACTGACTCCAAACACATGTTCCCCCATCAGGTTTTGTCAAAGAACAGTGGCTCAGGTCTTGTTGGAGGTGCGCAGGGAGATCTGTACTGTACTTACTGACTCCAAACACATGTTCCCCCATCAGGTTTTGTCAAAGAACAGTGGCTCAGGTCTTGTTGGAGGTGTGCAGGGAGCTCTGTACTGTACTTACTGACTCCAAACACATGTTCCCCCATCAGGTTTTGTCAAAGAACAGTGGCTCAGGTCTTGTTGGAGGTGCGCAGGGAGATCTGTACTGTACTTACTGACTCCAAACACATGTTCCCCCATCAGGTTTTGTCAAAGAACAGTGGCTCAGATCTTGTTGGAGGTGTGCAGGGAGCTCTGTACTGTACTTACTGACTCCAAACACATGTTCCCCCATCAGGTTTTGTCAAAGAACAGTGGCTCAGGTCTTATTGGAGGTGCGCAGGGAGATCTGTACTGTACTTACTGACTCCAAACACATGTTCCCCCATCAGGTTTTGTCAAAGAACAGTGGCTCAGATCTTGTTGGAGGTGCGCAGGGAGCTCTGTACTGTACTTACTGACTCCAAACACATGTTCCCCCATCAGGTTTTGTCAAAGAACAGTGGCTCAGGTCTTGTTGGAGGTGCGCAGGGAGATCTGTACTGTACTTACTGACTCCAAACACATGTTCCCCCATCAGGTTTTGTCAAAGAACAGTGGCTCAGATCTTGTTGGAGGTGCGCAGGGAGCTCTGTACTGTACTTACTGACTCCAAACACATGTTCCCCCATCAGGTTTTGTCAAAGAACAGTGGCTCAGGTCTTATTGGAGGTGCGCAGGGAGATCTGTACTGTACTTGCCCCCTGAAAGAAATACATCCAGCTGACTTCTGGGTGACTACCAGTAGTTCTCGCATTATGTATTCCATGGATGACTTCACAGCTGCTGAGTGCTCTAGTGCAAATGTGAAGACTGCAGTTAACATTTTTTACTTCACTTTTAATTGATGATTAAAAAAACAAAAAACAGGAAAGTCTTTAGAAGATCGCTGGCATCTTCCCGCCACCTGTCAAAACAGGCTTCATTCTGGTGAGGTAGTGATGGAAGTGGCTGTACTTGACGTCACTGATTACGTGGTAAGATTTAACATGGTGACAGCCCTGACATGGCCTTAGTTGTTGACGGGGTAATGATTTTAATCTTAATCTTAATTTGACGTCACTCTCCACCAGCTGGAAGAAAGTCCCGGTCTTCAACGTGGTGACAGCCCTGACATGGCCTTTGCTGTCGACGGGGCTATCATTTTAATCTTAATCTTAAAGGCCCGGTCACCAGCTAGAACAGAATAGCCACTGCACAAACCATGGTCAGCAGACTGGTGTCGTGAATGTCTGCGGCAACACTCTCAATCTTCAAATTGCTGCGACTCAGGTAGCCTCCACTGAGCAGTTATCTCAGGTAGCCTCCACTGAGCAGTTATCTCAGGTAGCCTCCACTGAGCAGTTATCTCAGATGGATATGGTGATGAACGAGGGCTGCTGCCGATTCAAAGAAACAGTTGAATCGGTTTGACCGATATTTGGTCATGCAGCTGGACACTTCTTTTTCCTCACAAAATGCCATCCACTCTGGTCTGAAGCTTTTCCTGTCCTGTGAGATCACTGGTCAGTCTGATGACTCTGGCTGTGCCTGGTTCATTGCCCTTGTTAATTAAAGCGCTGACATTTTGCCAGAGAGTCTCTTCCAAGTTTCACACCAGCATCCGCAAGCTCGGATCCTTTCATTTTCAGGGCAGTGTCGCATGCACGACTCAAACCCAAGAGAAAATGAGCATTACAAGGAAGATTATGAAGAGTTGTGTCTTTATCTTTGAACTCACAGTGGGCGGCTAAGTGGCGCAGACTTCTAACAGACTGCTCCACACTTTCACCAGTATGTTGAGTGCAGAAGTAGAATCTGGCTCACTCGTGCAAAATGTTTCTTTTGGGAATGAAATGCTCGTTGAATTTGGTGAGCACTGCATCAAAATTGCTGCTTTGTCCCTCTGTGAACTTAAAAGTCCAGAATATTTTCTCTGCTTCTGGTCCCATTGCATATATCAAGGTACTCAGTGTTTCAAACTTCATCCACATATTCTATGCACACAGTTCCATGACTCAAAACTGTGCATGTTGTGCAGCACCCGTGCATCGTTAAGTTTTCCCCTTTTATTCTTACTCAGCGCTAGAGTTGATTGCTACAGAATGGGGGACGCTTTGTTTTCATCAGTAGTGAGGGAAAGGGATCTGTGATGTTGGGCTGAATCTCCCCATGATGTGGAGATCCCTGGTATTGTGTAACACCCCACATATCTCTGGTGTAGCACTAATCTCCATATTGGCATGTACATTGGCTTACTATCGAATGCTTTTTTTAATCGGGTCTAACGTATTTCAAATGTTTTCGATGTCAAAGGTTTACAGTATTAATAGTACTGTCTTTTGCCATGGAGCATGTGGTTAGCCCCATGGCTGTAGCTGTAGCCTAGTGCCGCCAAGTCTATCACACTGTAGCCTGAATGGAAAGTGGTTTCCAGCTGTATGCACAAGAGGTCCGAAACAACTGTAGGTTGAATCAGATGTTGTTAATCCTGGTGGCATGCAATTGTGAAAATCAGAACATGAAGTAACTGTACTAGAATGCGCTTCATGCATGGTCTTTGATGAATGCTCACCTGTCTGGCATGGAACGTCTGTACTTTTTCCAAGATTTGTACTACTAATGTTGGTATTGTTACGATCTTTTGTGGGACTAATGCGAACAGGCAGTTTAGATTTAGCATGCAACGTTCTCTCACCTAATGTATTTGACGTTTCAGGTAACATACTTACTTCAGGAGCATTTAAATCAGGATCAGGATGAGCACTAGTCCTCATCATGGACCGAGTTAAGGGTCTTCGAGGTAGAATAGGAGGTGCCTGCTTACCTTCCATACTTGACAAATATGGGATGGACTTGCGAGGCGGTACAGGTAGTACATATTTACTATCCATAGTAGGTACAAAGCAATAAGACTACCACAAGGGTTCAACAAATGAAACCTGTTACATGATATCTAAGGAAGTACCAATTTCCTAAATTAGACAAAACCCAGAGAAACTCTCAATGTGGCCTGGACAGGAAAAACCAAGAAGGGATTGTAATTAAAATCAAAATCCAGTCCCTTATAGTTTCCACCAAAGGAAACCCACAATGATACCCAAATCCAGGCTGTGGTCACAGCTGCCTCCCACTTCACGAAGAAGTGAGAACAACACCAACGAAGGCCCTCACTAATCACCAAAGATTAGCAGGTTGTTGTCCCCTGGGGTACGACCCCTAACACAGTCTACTGTTTACTCTTAACAATAACTGGATGAACAGACTCGAATGAAGAGCCAATAAATAACTCCCCACTGTACACCAAGATAGTTAAGGTGGACGACAGAAGTTTCTGTATTCACGAGCCTCGGCTCTGGCTCACCCAGCTGGACCTCCCTTTCTTGAATGCATGCACATGTAATACTCAAACCACATGCAAACAATAGCCAAACCCAGAACCAAATGCCTAGACAGGAGAAAGAGGGGTAGACAGTAAGCAAAAAGAAAGTGTCCAAAGTAATTGTTGGGACAATGAGGGGAGTGAAAGGTGTAAATAGGTTGAAAATCCCGTGCGAGCCCACAAAAATGTAACGTGTCGGACACGTAAGAGATGTTTCAAGTTCATTATACAACCCACAGCCTCACAGATACTCTGGACAAAATAAATGAAGCTCAATATTTATCAAGTTCATATAGATTTGATTATATAGTGTATGTCTCTCTAAAAAAAACAACTTTATATATATATATATATATACATCTGAAGAAAAAACAACAACAAATCCTTCGTAAGTTCTAATTTTACTCCAAGCTTTCGAGGGGGTAACCCCTCTTTTTCAAGGTACAGAACTGACAAAGGTAGAAACACCACGTAAAAAAGACTTATGACGTAGAACGATGACATTCCATAGAAACTAAGCCAACTAACATGACGTATCCTTAAACTTTATCATTGCCTTGTCAACACTCCCCCCCCCACACACACACACACACATATATCACCCTCTCCCTACCCTCTCTCCTCTCACTATAAAAATTGAAAATGTAGGATAAGTCAATACAATTATGAAAAGTGAAGTGACAATTAAACCCTATTTAATGAAGAAATGTTTCTTCTAAATTAAAACCAATATGCTAAAACTAAAGACACGATTTGTTTATCAACAAAAGGTATTATTAGGACTGAGCAAAAAGTCTATGACTCTAGTGAATGGAGTGACGTAGAAAAGCAATGAATGGATGACGCAAGTTTTGAATGACGTGATGGTATGACGAAATAGGCGGCACACTTGTTCTGAATGAAACGACGTACATGATCTATCTTTTTATCTCTTCACCATCTTCTTCCCTATCCCCTACTCCTCAAATATCCTCCCCCACTACCACCCTCACCCCCACCCTCCAACCTTCTCTCAACCCTCCCCTCCCCCTATCCTGCCCCCCCCCCCCACACACACACACACACCCCCCCTTATGTTTCCGTGTTCGCCTTTTTTGGCCATCACTTTTTCTTTTTCTTTTGAGATATATATATATATATATATATTCAGTTCATTTTGAAGATGTACAAGACAATGTCATTTTAATACGGTAATGTTTTAAGTTCGAATTTAAGGTTGTTTCTCTGATGAAGGTCACTGGAGACCGAAACGTTTGGAAATAAAAGATTCCTAGTAGTTTTAACAGATGCATTCTTTCCTGATTTTATTATTTTTAGTGTGACTCAGCTACACTCCAGGATGCATCCTCACAGTGAAAAGAATGAAACTACAAAGTGTGTTTTAATGACTTATTATATATATATAAGTATATATATATTTGTTTATCAACAAAAGGTATTATTAGGACTGAGCAAAAAGTCTATGACTCTAGTGAATGGAGTGACGTAGAAAAGCAATGAATGGATGACGCAAGTTTTGAATGACGTGATGGTATGACGAAATAGGCGGCACACACTTGTTCTGAATGAAACGACGTACATGATCTATCTTTTTATCTCTTCACCATCTTCTTCCCTATCCCCTACTCCTCAAATATTCCTCCCCCACTACCACCCTGCATATATATATATATATATATATATATATATATAATATAAGGATATTTCTGGACTTAGGGAGACTACATAGAATTTAAATGTTATGGGGACCGGGGTTGTGTCTTTTCTCCTTTGACAGGGGAGGTTAAAATTTGGCCGATGTACTACTGTATTACCACTTTGTCTCCCTTGTTCATAATATGTCTTAGTTTTCGATAGTAACAGATATAGATTTTTTACCTGGTCCCCTTAAGGATTTTAAGGATTTGATCAGACTTGGGGTGACTTAGGATCTGGGCAACATTAGGGTGACATTAAGATTTAGGGCGACCTTACTACTTATGGGGAGATTTTAGGCCTCGCCTATTCTTACAATCTGTCCTTGAACAGAAACCAGACTAAGACACATAGCGAGAGGAAAGAGACAATGAGAGAGACAGAGTTAGGACATAGAGACAAGGAGAGGAGAGTGTGTGTGGTCAGAGACAGAGGGAGAGAGCAAGTGAGCGAGAAAGAAACAGAGAGACACACATATATACCAGAGGAGATTGACACACCAGAGTGAGAGAGAGAGAGACAGTGAGGGACAGTTGGTGGGGGGGGGGGGAAAAACACACAGAGACAGGGAGAAAGACCAGAGAGAGAGGAAAACAGAGAGAGCGGACCGTGATACACAAACACAGATAGGAGAGACATAAGGAGACACAGAGGCGCGAGACAGAAGAGAGGGAGAGTACAGAGAGAGAGAGAGGATGGAGACGAGACACACACGGAGTGGATAATACAAAATAACTCATGAAAACAAATCGAGACAAAACAAATGAGGAGAATAACTATAGTTTTTGTGCTTGACCGATTCACAAAAATCCCCCCATCGAGAAGAGAGAGGGAGCGAGGAAGAAAGACAGAGAAGACAGCCAGACGGCTACAGATTCAGAGAGAGACGGGGAGAGGGGATAGTAAGATACCACCACATGGAGATGACTCAAAGCATACGCACACACACACCAAAACTGCTGCAACAAATAAATCTTTCCATTGATCCTTCTAATCATGTATTGATTGCATATCATTGTACATGGTCCAGTTGTTTTGAAGTGACACTGGCAGTGTTTGGGAATAAGCCAGAATACGTCCAGATGATCATTTACCCACCCTCTACTCATGTCAAAACATCCACAATGCTCTGTGTTTGTAAAAATTAGAACTGTTTTATTAGCAATTTCTCTTGGTAGATTTTTTCCCTTTGAGGGCTGTATAACATAGAGCCCGATACGCTGGGTTTTTTTTAATGGGGCAGAGAAAGTTTTCGTTTCTGAAGGGGAAAAAAGCATCTCGTTTTTTTAATGGTCTCATGCATAAAGACATAAATGTTGTGTTGATTGAACTATTTAATTTCTACCCCCAAGGCAACTACTTTAGAGAAAGCCAGTCCATAAGATAGTTTTTATTTCTGGTTTTATGCCATCGGAAAGGAGTGCATGTTCCTCAAACGTAAAAACAATTTATTTGATCTAAACCTTAGGTGTGACAAGCCTCAATACTAAAAACCAATGCGCAAAAAAAAAGCGCCTTTTCTTTGGGGCAACTGAATGTTTGGGCTTATAGTTTTCCTATGTAGGAAAATGGTGCAATTTAACAGTTCATTTCTAGGAATGGGAGGTTTTGATCCATGTAGGGAGTGTTGAAATGAACATCTGGATTATCGCTGGCGATTTACTTAGTTTTTGTTTTTTTAGTGTTTCATAGTGTCCGCCGGCGCAGTACTACTTTGAGCCAATCATGACAACAGCAATCAAAAACTGAACAAAATCGTACCTATTTACTGCTTCCTTGAAACCCGGTAA
>CM065704.1:37840646-37979779 GCA_017654935.2 Phymorhynchus buccinoides
CAGCAAGTTGTATCCCTCTCGACCAATCCCGTTGCGCGTTGCCTTTCAGTAACTAGAGACAGAGTCTATCCTAACCTCTCATTGGTCAAAGTTTTCGACTCTCTCACTCTGTGTTTACGCCTAAGTTTTGCAATACCATGCTTCTGATTGGTTGGATTTCAAAACGAGCACGCGAGCAGAAGCAGGTTAAGGTCACAAGCTTTCCAGAGATATGTAACATGATGGGGCCCGATCAGGGTTTCAGTTTACAGTTTTCAATCAAACATTTAGTCTTTACAGGCGATTAAAATAGGATAATTGCCATGGGGTATATCATTTAAAATGTGTTTTAATGCATTTACAATTTGAATTTCACTTAGTCCAATGCATGAAGTTGAAGTTTAATGGTGGCAGAATCCATTTCAAGTGAAAACGCAAAATCCATACTTTTGACCCACTGAACCTTTTTTGGGCCTCTACCACAATCGCTGCTTGCGAGTTAAGACCCGGTTCGTGAAATCGGGTCACATATAGTTTTCTCCTTTGAGCTCCTCCGAAATCGAAATGTGTCGGCTGTATGCGACTAGGACACCAGTGAAAACTGGAAAACGGACACATGCGTACCCATTGCGGCCTTATGGCCTGGGAACGCAGAAGAAGAAGAAGTAGCTTTTTAACACCTGAACTGCCTTTCTCTGTTTCAGACCAGTAAGGAATTCCAAGAAGCGTGTGAGAACAAAATGATTGAGGCTCAGAATGGTAAGTCAATTTTGTGTGTGTTTGTGTATGTGTGTGTGTGTGTGTGTGTTCGTGTGTGTGTGTGTGTTGTTGTGTGTGTGTGTGTGTGTGTTGTTGTTGTGTGTGTTGTTGTTGTGTGTGTGTGTGTGTGTGTGTTGTTGTTGTTGTGTGTGTTGTTTGTTGTGTGTGTGTGTGTTGGTTGTTGGTTTGTGTGTTTGTGTTTGTGTTGTGGTGTGTGTGTGTGTTGTTGTTGGTGTGTGTGTGTGTTGTTGTGTGTGTGTTGTTTGTGTGTGTGTGTGTGTGTGCCTTTTTTGTTTGTTACCAACCCGTCAATGATTATAAAATGATAAAAACAGACCTGCCACTTGCTCCGATTTCAGAGTAGCAGCTCAGATATGTTGAGCATTGCTCCTAGCTCCTCTTGCAACCTCCCCAGCTCCTATATTTTAAAATCTGTCTTGTATACATTTTCCACTCAATTTCACAACAAAGAGCATGCATTCAAAGCACCAGCTAATGGACATCTAAGGGTCAGCATGAGACAGTGAAGGGCTACACGAAAATGGATCTCAACAAATATTGAAAAAAAAAAAACAATGGGGGGGGGGGGTTCAATATTTCTTACTCTAAAATGGATCTCAAACTGACAAAAACGACTGCATGTTTGAAGAACAAAAGAGAAGGCCGCACATTTCGAAGTGGCAATGGATTTTACTGGGGGGCCAGTGCCAGCGCCTAGATTCTCGCTCCTCTTTTTTATTCTCAGAATGTGGCAGGTCTGTAAAAATCTGCCTGAAGGGGGTTATAATGTATAAAGTGCACAGTGCTCTTTTTAAGGGTTGATAATTGAACAATGTTGACCAGTGCTACTTGCCTACATAGAAAATTATTCCTAATTCTTGTTGTTTCCAAACAACTTTTGCCATTGATGATTGTATGCTCGCTGTTTCCAACCCCCACCTTCCCACACCTCTCTCAATTTTTGTTTCTTTTCTTTTGAATTGTGTTCACAAATACAAATATATGCCTTGCTCTTTAGTTTCAAGTTAAC
This sequence comes from Phymorhynchus buccinoides, assembly GCA_017654935.2. Classification (NCBI taxonomy): domain Eukaryota; kingdom Metazoa; phylum Mollusca; class Gastropoda; order Neogastropoda; family Raphitomidae; genus Phymorhynchus; species Phymorhynchus buccinoides. The sequence continues at coordinate 37,842,415 of CM065704.1, forward strand.
TGTATCATTCACAGATTGGATTGTTGAGGGGGAGTATTGTTTTTTTGCTATCTTTGCTGTTTCCTTGTGTGTCTCCGAATTATCCAGATGTGTTGTGTTTCTTGTGAATAAAATAAAGATCACTTCACACTTGTTGTGTACTTGTTTGTTTGTTGTATGTTCCAGTGACGTTGCAGTGTGTTTCAATTTTTTTCATTTATTTTTTTTGTTTCAGCCAAGGCAGCGTTGGAGAAGCGAGTGGAGCAGCTGGAGAAGGATCACCAGGAACTGCTGAACGAGAACATCCGCATCACGGAGGACAGCCACAACCTGGTCAGTGACCTGTGTGCTGTGTTCCGTCTTGTTGCGTCCATGTTTTCTTTTCTTCTATTGTGTTTTAGTTGCAGGCTGATGACCTTAGGAAACAACTTGCCTCATTGCGTCCTGAGCTGGAGGAGGCCCCGCTACACACCAGGGAGTTTTGTGCACGGTACTTTTTCGTAGGCAGAACAATGAACAGTTATATTTGGCTTTACGTTTTATGTACAGAACAATTGACCTAGGAAAGCAGCTGGCCTCTACGCCATGAACTGAAAAAAGATGATCTTCAGACCAGAGAGTTTTGTGTGTAAAATGTGTGTGTGTTGAACTTTGACATTACGTTTGACGTGTGCTGTTTGCATAACAATGATCCAAGAAGCAGTTAGCCTCTCTACGCCACAAGCTGCTAGAGATCTTACAGACCAGAGAGTGATGTGTGTAGTAATCTTTGTGTGTGCAGAACACTGACACTATATTATGTACTGTGTGCTGTTTTCGCCATGAACTCCCAAGTTTTTTGTATACAGAACACATGTAACAGAACTGTATTACTATGACTCTGTCACGGTCTATGTGCAAAACAACGACCTGAGGAAGCAGTTGGCCTCTCTACGCCATGAACTGCAAGAAGCTCTACAGACCAGGGAGAGTTGTGTGTGTCGAACATTGACACTGTATGACTGTTCTTTTTAGAACAACGACCTGAGGAAGCAGTTAGCCTCTACGCCATGAACTGCAAGAAGCTCTACAGACCAGGGAGAGTTGTGTATGTTTGTGTGTGTCGAACATTGACACTGTATGACTGACTGCTTTTCAGAACAACGACCTGAGGAAGCAGTTAGCCTCTCTATGCCATGAACTCCAAGAAGCTCTACAGACCAGGGAGAGTTGTGTATGTTTGTGTGTGTCGAACATTGACACTGTATGACTGACTGCTTTTCAGAACAACGACCTGAGGAAGCAGTTAGCCTCTCTATGCCATGAACTCCAAGAAGCTCTACAGACCAGGGAGAGTTGTGTATGTTTGTGTGTGTCGAACATTGACACTGTATGACTGTCTGCTTTTCAGAACAACGCAGACCTGCCTACCCATACGATTTTTCCATATTTTGTACACAATTTTGAGCCCCAGTACTGCAATACGGTAAATGGAAAATTAATACGGCAAAAATTTGAACTTAAGGTCTTCTAAGATCGGTCCAAAATCAAGTGTTTTTCGTCATTTCGCATGGCGGTTTAATGTTCTGTAATGTTACGTTTTTGGTTCTCCTTGCAAAATACAGAATTTTGAGAAAAAGTACGGAATTTTATTTTGTGGAGTACCTAAAAAAGAAATTGGGGGTAGGCAGGTCTGAACGACCTGAGGAAGCAGTTGGCCTCTCTACGCCATGAGCTCCAAGAAGCTCTATAGACCAGGGAGAGTTGTGTGTGTCGAACATTGACACTGTATGACTGTGCTTTTCAGAACAACGACCTGAGGAAGCAGTTGGCCTCTCTACGCCATGAGCTCCAAGAAGCTCTACAGACCAGGGAGACAGCTGTGGCGGAACAGACAGACGCCCAACAGGCCCTGCAGAAACAGGTCAACCTGGCAGCAGAGGTGAGCGCTCACTGAGCACGTCTGCTTTGAGTACCAGACATGAGATTTTTCAGGATTTTAGGAAATTTTAAAGCCAGCAGGGCTGTTCTTGAAATAAGTGTAAATCCATTGAGAAAGGGCTGGTGTGTAGACTGGGAGTGGCTGATGGAAGCATGAACAAGGCAGTCATGTCCCAGTTGCCTCTCAAATCCAAAAGCCAATCTAGCATGTTCATACACTATCTTTCTGCCTTACTGGTCCATTCTCCTGCCTTTTTTTTTCTCTCAAGAAACACTTTCAAAAACATTCCCTACAGCCGAAGTCGGACATACTGGACCTTATTATTTCTTACTTAGGCGCATAACGGCAGCATGACGCATCTTCGTTCATAATTGACAGGAAACTGTCTGAGCGATCGAAAAAGAAGTACAAGCATCATCCCATTCAGGTGAAGCCCACTTCCAACAGCCACTTCATTAACCCTTTTGCCGCCAGCCATTTTTCAGCCAAAATTTTTCCATTAAACTTACCTGGGTAGAGAAAAAAATATGTCTGTAATATTGGGATTCCTCTGTGACATATTTAAAGTAAGGCCTATAAATTAAGAGAATAGGGTGTTTGGATAACATTAACAAGTTATTGGATTTGAGTGGCAATGCGATGTTGGCGGTGAAAGGGTTAAAGTTAATTTCTTGGGCTAGGGTCAGGATTGAGTCTAAATGTGGTGTAGTCACTTAGTTCCGTAACTGCAGGATGTTATACAGTCAGTTTAAATGCGGTGTGGCAAAGCGGTAGTGTTGACTTACTGTTTCGGCACTGTCGGAATGAGTGCACTGAGCTCGCCCACTGACTAATAAAGTCATGTCGAGGATCACTTTTAACGAAATAACTCATGGATATATCATTGCAGATCTGAGAGGGAAAGGGGGGGGGGGGGGGGGGGACAAAAACAAGATCCAAATTAGTTTGAGGGGAAAAAAAGCAAAGCAAGAAGATGTGATGCAGCACAGGAAAAGGAGGCTAAAAGTCGGGCAGCCACAAGAGAGAGAGAGAGAGATTTGATTGATTGAAAAATTGTTAAAAATAAACTATTAGAGATAGATGAATTCTGTTTTTTGCCTGTTAATCTGTTGTCTCTGGCCTTTCTGAAAATATGAATAAGTCAAAAGTGATACAAATTTACGACATTAGCCTTGTTTTCCTGTGCTGCATCACATATCATTATCATTATCAAATATTAAGAATGTTATGAAATATTTATAACCCCTGATTGAAAGATCTATGTCCAGCTGATGTGTGTGTGTGCATTGATGCGTGTGCAGGCTCAGGACAAGTACCAGAGAGAGCTGATGCTGCATGCTGCGGACGTGGAGGCCCTCACTGCGCTGAAGAAACAGGTTGGTCGGTTTGTGTGTCTGTCTGTGTGCTGTTGGTTTTCCATTGTCATTTAGCCCCTTCACTGCCAGAGGAAAATGAGAAATTAACGATTTTCTTATTAAAAAGAGACCTGTTGGTGGACTCAATCTGAGAAAACGGTCTGGAGATGTATCTTTCCTGACTTGTCCAAACCAAAAAGCCATCATTCCGGGGATCAGGATCAGTATGTCGCAGGTGCCAATACTGGCAATAGTCGCGACGGAACTAGGAGGGCGCATGTACCTACAGAAAACATAGAAAGGAAAGACCTAAAGCTTGCACTGGGTTAAGACCATTAAACCCCCAGTTCAGCCGGGAAGGAACAGGCCCCACTTCCAGCAACAAGCGGGGGGAGGGGAAGGAGAGGGGGGGGGGGATCTAATTTTAGTGGGTCAGTTGGGGCAGGCTCAGATGGAGATCTGATCAGCGCTGATGTAAATGCGCTGATAGAGCCTGCGTTGACAGTGGCCTCGCTCCATTTATTCAACTCCGTAGCAGTCCGCACGAAGAAAGAGCTACCATATTGCTCTGTTCAACATTCTTGGACACGAAATCCACGCTAGTGGTTTATGACCTGTTGTTTCTGGACTGGAAGCCTTCATACTTGGTGGGTTTGATCCTGCGACACTTTATATTTGCTGGAGCGAGAAACTTTTCCGCTGGGAGTGCAGGAATGTGGCCCTCAGCTATCCTGTAGAAAAGGCTGAGACGTTGCTGCCTGCGACGTTCTTCCAGAGGAGGGAGGTTCAGTTCTGTCAACATGTTGCTTACGCAGCCTGGATTTCTGGTCTTTCAGAGATTCCGGCGAAGAAATCCTAGGGTCGATCCAGCTGTGACATCAAAAGTTATGACATCGTCAGTGACCCCGTAATAGACAGGGGGCTGGCATTGAAGGGGTTAATAGAATATTTAGCAACACAGAAGACTACTACAGACCTAAAAAAGAATAATCCCAAATAAGGTCTTAAGAGGGAGGGATCTTGATGGTTTTTTGCTCCTTCTGTTGCCTACTTTTTGATCCTTTTGCTATATTTGCTGTTTAATTGTTTGTCTGTGTTGATAAAGGCGCATTCGCCGAAATATCCAGTAGTTTTGTTTTGTCTCTTGTGAATAAAATAACGTCACTTTACACTTGTTGTCGTGTAGTTGAGTTGTTTGTTGTCGGAAAAGTAGGTCATTAAGTGGGAGGGAGTCTTATGAATGGGTGTTTCACTTATGTTGCACCATAGCCACAATTTTAGCCACGAAAAACTAAGCAGATTTTGTAGAAACTTTCGTTTTGAGAAGTTATCAGCGAAATTATTTAAAATTGCCGAAATTTAGCATATGGCATTTGATACTCTGAAGGTGCATCAGTTTCAACTGGAGATTTTATGTAAATGTGTAGAACGTGTAATGTGAAGAACGTGTAATGTGTAGATTCTATGCAAATGTGTGCCTAATTTGTGGTTGCAGTTGGAGTCTCATAACGATGACCTGGCTATAGCTCAGTCAGAAATGGAGGGCGAGAAACAGAAACTGATCAACGCGCAGGTAGGTTTGGAGTTGTTAGTGATACGACGTTTGTGTTACTTGTTTGTACGTGATTACTTACTTGTAGCACATGTATTCACACACACACACAATAGAAAGAGTACACACGCACATACACACACATACACTGTATTAATTTGGGACTTTCCTGGTGTTGCACTGCCTCCGGGCATTGCCTCCAGGATCGTTCCCACCATCTTTATATCTACTAATGTCCCATAATATGTGTCTGTTCCAGACCGGAGGACGTTAAAGAGATTTTCATCATACACACACACACACACACACACACACACACACACACACACACACATGGACATGGACTATGGACATGCATGGATGTATGCACACACACAAATGCACACACTTATATACACAAATCCACATACTTACTCGCATTCAACACACACAATCTGTCTTTTTGCCTGCATGCCATGGTTGGTTTAGTGTCTATGTAGGTATGCAGGATGGGGAAGGTGATAACTGCTCTGTTGCTCAGGTTTTGTTCTCACATAATTAAATTTTGACTTCATTTTTCATGAATTGTACAAACGCAATATTCCAATTATTTTTTTTTTTAATAGAAAAAGTTGCTTTTCACTTAGTCATTTATTGTGCAAGTGCAGTACTCAGAGAATCTTTAAGAAAAGGTTGCTTCCAGTCGTTTTATTGTCGTTTATCATGCCACAGACATTGTAATTTGTGACCCCGCACCACGAAAGGGACATTAAGTCGCTGGGCTAGTTTCTCACAACAGGCTTGCAAAGTCAAAAATCTCATTTTTTGTCAATTTTGAGTTATGGGTATTTTTGTGTTCTCTAGCATCTTATCTTTCATATTTATAAAGGACAATCTTTAATATTGTCTCTAAATGGTCTTATTTTCATCATAAGACCATTTAGTCTTAAAACGAGTAGGTCAATGCATTTTCTAAAGCTAGGCTAGACTTTAGACTGTGTTTTCTCAAAATGGTCAGACGCTCACCCTACTAACTGTAAATGCTCATAACTCTGGAACGGAAAAAGATACAAGAATGGTTCTTGTATCATTAGAAAGAGAATTGTCTGAAGTTTTCAAATGTATAATTTTCTCAGAATGGTCAGTTTGACACTTAATGTCCCTTTCGTGGTGCTGGGTGACATATTTTCTGCTGCTGCTCCACAGACCTCCTGGCAGGAGCAGGAGCGTGTTCTGCGCGAGGAGACGCGACACCTGGAGACGCGCTGCGAGGAGCTGGAGAAGCAGAACAAAACGCTGCACTCCCAGATGGAAACGGTGCCTGTTTTTATTATTTGGTGTTTGGTAGTACAGTGGAACCTCCCTTATAAGACCCTTCAAAAATCCTCCAAAATGAGGGAGGGGTCTTATAAGGGAGGTAATTTTAATACTTACAAAGAAGGGCAATGTCTCAGAAAAGTAGGTCTTGTATGGGAGGGAGTCTTATAATGGGAGGTCTTATAAGGGAGGTTCCACTGTATCAGGACTCCCAGGGACCCGCATTTGGGCGTCTATGAAGTACTAGAATTCTAAAGAACCCTCTAAAAGAATGTGCAGGGATGCACTAGAACCATTCTTTTTAGCATTCGCAATGCCACTGGGACCCTCTGTCCCCCCCGCCTCTGGGACCCTGTATACTGTAGGTGATGGAGTCTCTGGGACCCCTTGTTTTGTGGGACGTTTGGGAGCCCTGGGTACTTTATAGTCACAGAGGCGTCTCCGTGAAATTCGTGTTTCTCCCACCTGGTTTCTTCCCACAAAAAAGTTATGTGGTCAAAATTTACCCCACCCCACCTCATCAGTCACACAAAAATTGCATGCAAAAAAAAATAAAAAAAATTAGGTGGCACGCCTCTGGCTGCGACACGCTCTCCATGTGGGAGCAACCCGAATTTCACAGAGACGCCTCTGTGTCTATAAAGTACCACAAAAACCCAGGAATCATTGTGTGGCTTTGTTTTCTGTACATGTCCATTGCTGTCAAACTAGGAGTCATTCATTGCATTGAGTTAACCAGTCAAGTCAAACCAACTCTTCCCATTTTCATAGCTAAGCAGAAAACCTTACTGTTGGTAATTTTTTTTTTCCCGTGAAGATTGTACACAATTGTGTGCATTTCTTACCATTTTAATTAGGTGAGTGGTTGAATGTATCAGACAGGCATGGTAGACCTCCGTGAATCGCAGAAAATCCACAAAAGAGTTTGAAACAAAATTATTTTAAAAAAATACATTGAAACAGCATGAAAAAGTGAACATTTCACTCTCATTTATTGAATTTTATTGAATTTTCTTCAGCCCCCTGGACCCCCGGCCATTTTCCTTGAAAACCACTTTGCCGCCACTACCATGCCTGATTGAGTTAACCAGTCAAGTCAAACCAACTCCTCCCATTTTCATAGCTAAGCAAAAAACCTTACTGTAAAACTTACTGTTGGTAATTTTTTCCCAATGAATATTGTCGACAATTGTGTGCATTTCTTACCGTATTAATCAGGTGAGTGGTTGAATGTATCAGAGCGTCTGAGTGAGAATCTCTAAAGTGAAAGGGCATTGAGCTCAAATGTATGACGTGAAGAAGTTTCCATATTTTGCGAACAATAAAGCAATACTTTTAGTTGGTCGAATTCAGAACCCTTGAAAAAAGACTTGGTGTGCGAGGCAAAGAATGTCAAAAAGTGCTTGGTGCTAGAAGAGTTAGCAAATAGATGTGTGGTTGAGTATTTCAGAGCGTCTACGTGAGAATCTAAGTGAAAGGGCATTGAGGTACAAGAGTTGATTAGGTGTGTGGTTGAGTATTACAGAGCACCTACGTGAGAATTTGTAAGTGAAAAGGCATTGAGATCAACCTTATGACAAAACGAGCTATAGAAATGCTATCTATAGTTAATTTTGCTGTTATTATTTTTTCCAGCTGAGTAACCAGGCCATCGCAGTTCAGCAGAAGGCGGCAGACGACCCCCACAACCTGTCACTGAGCGAAGAGGCCGGCAAGAGCAGCGAACAGCTCCTGGAGGTCATCAAGTCAGTACCGGGCTAACGTTTTCCTTATCTTCCCAATGTGGATGAGTGTTACGCTTTTTCTTCCCATCTTTAAACCGTTCTTCTCCTCCGAAGTCGGAGTGTGGCTGCCCACGTGGGCGGTGTAATCAAAAACGGTCACACACGTAATGTTCTCATCCCTAGCTGTTGCATAGTGTTCTAGTGGTTCGGTTGTTGGGATGATCCCTGGAGTCTTAATCCAGGGTACAACAACATCAACAGCAACAGCGAGCTTTTTTTCAGGTAAAAGTTTCCATTAAACTTTCCTGGGTAGAGAAGGGATTTGTCAGCTATAATGCAGAATAATGTGTATTAACAATAAAGCCCAGCCCTCTGGAATAGCAGCTGCCCCCCTCTGCTTTCTAGCAGTCATAGTCGAAAATGACTGACTGGCATACACGTAGAATAAGGCCTATCCTTACCTCCCAAAAATAAGAACACTAGGTTATTGGATAACCCTGATCTCATGCATTTTAGTAACAAATAAATCATTGTGGTGCCAAAAGGCAATTTTTGGTGATGAAACGTTTACAGCTTTGTTGAATCTCATTTCTTTTGTGTTCCCCCCCCCCCCCCGTGGGGATACCGGGGGTCATTTGTATAAATAGTTCCCCCACCTTCTTGAAGTTCTGTGCTTGTAGCTTCTTCTAATCTATCACTCTCTTTGACTCTGCCTTTTCCCTTTGCTTAGTGTCATCTATCTTTCTGCCTTACCGGTCCATTCTCCTGCCTTTTTTCAATAAACACTTTCAAAAAGATTTCCTCCAGCCGAAGTCGACTTGTTATTAACCCTTTCAACCGCCAATGTCGCATTTATTGCACCACAATGATTTAACACCCATGTCACTTAAAACGCATCAAATCAGGGCCTGTTATCCAAAGACCCTATTTTATTATTTTTGGGAGTAAGGATAGGCCTAATGTAATATATTATATGTGACAAAGGAATTTGCAATATTGCAGATATTATATTTTTTTCTACCCAGTTAAGTTTAATGGTATTTTGGGGCTGAAAATGGCTGGCGGCGAAAGGGTTAAGGCGCATATAATGGCAGCATGACGCATCTGCGCTCATAATTGACAGGAAATTTGTCTGAGCGATCGAAGAAGAAGGAGATTTATTTTGTGTTTCCAGATTGTCTGGCCACAAGAGCTATAAAAAAACCCAGCAAACAAACAACTACATGACAAGTGTAAAGTGACGTTATTTTATTCACAAGAGACAAAACAAAACTACTGGATATTTCGGCGAATGCGCCTTTATCAACACAGACAAGCAATCAAACAGCAAACATCAAATATAGCAAAAGGAGCAAAAAGTAGGCAACAGAAGGAGCAAAAAAATAAAAACGCACACATGAAGATCAAAAATAAAAACAATACTTCCTCTCTACAGTCCAACGTAGACTGTAAAATAAAAACGCACACATCAAGATCAAAATAAAAACAATACTTCCTCTCTACAGTCCAACGTAGACTGTAGAGAGGAAGTATTGTTTTTATTTTGATCTTGATGTGTGTGTTTTTATTTTTTGCTCCTTCTGTTGCCTACTTTTTGCTCCTTTTGCTATATTTGATGTTTGCTGTTTTGTTTGTCTGTGTTGATAAAGGCGCATTCGCCGAAATATCCAGTAGTTTTGTTTGTCTCTTGTGAATAAAATAACGTCACTTTGCACTGTCTTGTCGTGTAGTTGTTTGTTTGCTATATGTTCCAGTGCAGTATGCCGTCTCTTTCAGTTGTTTATTTAAAAAAAAGCAAAAGAGGGTGAGGGGGGGGGGAGGGGGGAGTGGGGGGGGGTGATATAACCACTGCAAAGGGGTTAGCATGTTAAAAATTGTTATGTATTTAATTGCATATAAAGATTTTTCACATGTGTGTTTTTCCATTTCTCTCTCCCCCTCCACCCCCCCCTCTCTCTCTCTCGCTCTCTATCTCTTATTTACACACTACACATTAGAAACAAAAATAACCTGCGCAAAAGTAAAATGGCTGTGTTTTCTACGGCATTTACGAATTTTCCCCCAGATTTTTGCCGGCGTGAGAAGGAGATTGATGAAACGAAGTTGGAAGTGGCAGAGTCGTCATCAACTCGTCTGCAGCAGAGACTTTACCGTTCTGGACTAACAGCTGGAGGAAACCAAGCAGGCCCTGAGTGAGGAGAGACAACAGAATCAGGTAGGTTGATCGTCATCGTCGTTGTCGTCGTCATTATCATCAACATCATCATTATCATATTCATAATCATCACCATCATCATCATCGTCATGACTGGTTGTTCTGGACAAACAGCTGGAGGAAACCAAGCAGTCCCTGAGTGAGGAGAGACAACAGAACCAGTTAATGGGGTTGATCGTCTTCGTCGTCGTCGTCATTATTATCATCATCATCATCAATTATCATCATCATGACTGTTTGTTCTGGACTAAACAGCTGGAGGACACCAATCAGGCCCTGAGTGAGGAGAGACAACAGAATCAGGTAGGTTGATCGTCATCGGCGTTGTCGTCGTCATTATTAATCATCATCATCATCATCGTGACTGGCCATTCTGGACAAACATCTGGAGGAAACCAAAACAGGCCCTGAGTGAGGAGAGGGGGACAACAGAACCAGGTAGGTTTCTCATCAATTGTCATCATCATGCATTGTTACCATCATCATCATCATCACCATCGTGACTGGTTGTTCTGGACTAACAGCTGGAGGAAACCAAGCAGGCCCTGAGTGAGGAGAGACAACAGAACCAGGTAGGTTCATCATCATCATCATCATCATCATACACCATCATCATCATCATCATCATTGTCATGACTGGTTGTTCTGGACTAACAGCTGGAGGAAACCAAGCAGGCCCTGAGTGAGGAGAGACAGCAAAACCAGGTAGGTTGATCATCTTCATCATCATTGTTATCATCATCATCCTCGTCATCATTTTAATCATCATTATTCATATCGATCATCATCATCATCATCATCATCATCTTCGTAAACATAGTTTCCTCCACCATCTGGAAGTTCTGAGCTTGTAACGTCCTCTAATTCTGTCATTCTCTTTGACTCTTGCCTTCTCCCTTTGCTTTTCCCATCATCCACTATTTTTTTCCTGACTTATTGGCCCATTCTCCTGCCTTTTTTTTTTTCTCCTAATAAATCTTCCAACATAAAATTTTCTACTCTGAAATCGTAATGTATCGGTTGTACGCACACAGCGGTGGATACCAGTGAAAAACTGAAAAACCGGATACGATACATACCTTATCCATTATTGCCATATGGCCTGGTAACACAGAAGAAGAAAGAAAAAGAAGAATGTTTTGTTTTTGTTTCCCAGCTTAAGCACTCTGGGGCCAAAACCCAGTGCGATGTGAACATTTCTCATGGCCTTGAGTGGGAGGATTACGTGTATGGCTGCTTTTAAAGGGCCCCGCTACAAGGACGGCCATACTCCGACTTCAGGGGATAGAAGTACCTGTAATCTGACTCTTTTCACTTCAGGCCAGTGTGCAGACCATGTCCCAGCACATGGAGCTGATGAGGAAGGTGGAGACCGTCAACCTTCTGCAGGAGAGCAACAAGCTGCTGAGAGAGGAGAACGGCCGACTGCAGTCACTGCAGCAGGAACAAGAGGCCCTAAGGTACAATTGTTGTTGTATAGTATTGTAGTGTTGTAAAGGGTTGTAGAGTGACACTCTACAACCCTTTACCACACTACAATACTATATAAAAAAAAAAAACAACAACAATGTACCTTGGCCTCTTGTTCCTGCTGCAGTGACTGCAGTCGGCCGTTCTCCTCTCTCAGCAGCTTGTTGCTCTCCTGCAGAAGGTTGACGGTCTCCACCTTCCTCATCAGCTCCATGTGCTGGGACATGGTCTGCACACTGGCCTGAAGTGAAAAGAGTCAGATTACAGGTACTTCTATCCCCTGAAGTCGGAGTATGGCCGTCCCATTGTGGCGGGGCCCTTTAATAGCAGCCATGCACGTAATCTTCCCACCCAAGGCCATGAGAAATGCTCACATGGCACTGGGTGTGGCCCCAGAGTGCTTAAGCTGGGGAACAAAAACACATGTACTTCTTCTTTTTCTTCTGCGTTCCCAGGCCATAATGGCCATAAGGTACATTATGTATGTATCCGGTTTTCAGTTTTCACTGGTCTCCCCGCTGCGTACAAACAGCCGATACATTCTGATTTCACACCGAGGAGTAAAATTTATTTGGAAGATTTATTTGGAGAAAAAAACAAGGACATGGAGAATGGGCGCAATAAGTCAGAAAAATAGTGGATGATGGAAAGCAAAGGGAAAGGCAGAGTCAAAGAGAGTGGCATATTAGAGGACAGTTACAAGCACATAACTTCCAGGTGAGGGAAACTATGTTTACGAAGATGATGATTGATGATGATGATGATAATAATGATGATGATGATAAATGATGATTTTGATGATGATTATTATGAACTCGATGACGACGGTGATGAACCTACCTGGTTCTGCATGTCTCTCCTCACTCAGGGCCTGCTTGGTTTCCTCCAGTCTGTTAGTCCAGAACAACCAGTCATGACTAATGATGATGATGATGATGATGATGGGGTGATTGATGATGATGACAATGATGATGAACCTACCTGGTTTCTGTTGTCTTCTCCTCACTCGGGCCTGCCCTTCTCTTTCCTCCAGCTGTTAGTCCTTAGACAACCCGTTCACGATGGTGAGGATGATGATGATGATAACAATGATGATGATGACAATGATGATGAACCTACCTGGTTCTGTTGTCTCTCTATCACTCAGGGCCTGTTTGGTTTCCTCCAGCTGTTTGTCCAGAATGGCCAGTCACGATGATGATGATGATTATTATAATGATGATGACAACGACGATGATGATGAACCTACCTGATTCTGTTGTCTCTCCTCACTCAGGGCCTGCTTGGTTTCCTCCAGCTGTTTTTGTCGCAGGAACAACAGTCATGATGAGGATAATGATGATGAGGATGATAATAATGACGACGACGACGATGACGATCAACCTACCTGGTTCTGTTGTCTCTCCTCACTCAGGGACTGCTTGGTTTCCTCCAGCTGTTTGTCCAGAACAACCAGTCATGACGATGATGTGATGATGTGATGATGATGACGATGATGATAACGATGATGATAATGATGATGAACGACAACGACGATGACGATCAACCTACCTGGTTCTGTTGTCTCTCCTCACTCAGGGACTGCTTGGTTTCCTCCAGCTGTTTGTCAAGAACGGTAAGTCTCTGCTGCAGACGAGTTGATGACGACTCTGCCACTTCCAACTTCGTTTCAGCAATCTCCTTCTCACGCCGCAAAAATCTGGGGGAAAATTATAAAATGCCGTAGAAACACAGCATTTTTACTTTTGGCAGGTTATTTTTTTCTCATGTTGTAATAAGAGATAGAGAGCGAGAGAGAGAGAGGGGGGGTGGAGGGGGAGAGAGAAATGGAAAAACACACATGTGAAAAATCTTTTATGTTCATTAATACATAACAATTTTTAACATGCTACCCCCTTTGCAGTGGTTTATTCAAAATCTCACCCCGCCCCCCCCCCCCCCCCTCTTTTGCCTTTTTTTTAAATAAAAAAAAATGAAACAGACTGCAACGTCACTGGAACATATAGCAAACAAACAACTACACGACAAGTGCAAAGTGACGTTATTTTATTCACAAGAGACAAAACAAAACTACTGGATATTTCGGCGAATGCGCCTTTATCAACACAGACAAACAATTAAACAGCAAACATCAAAATATAGCAAAAGGAGCAAAAAGTAGGCAACAGAAGGAGCAAAAAAAAAAACGCACACATCAAGATCAAAATAAAAACAATACTTCCTCTCTACAGTCTACGTTGGACTGTAGAGAGGAAGTATTGTTTTTATTTTGATCTTGATGTGTGCGTTTTTATTTTACAGTCTACGTTGGACTGTAGAGAGGAAGTATTGTTTTTATTTTGATCTTGATGTGTGCGTTTTTATTTTTTGCTCCTTCTGTTGCCTACTTTTTGCTCCTTTTGCTATATTTGATGTTTGCTGTTTAATTGGCTGTTTGTCTGTGTTGATAAAGGCGCATTCGCCGAAATATCCAGTAGTTTTGTTTTGTCTTGACTCTTGTGAATAAAATAACGTCACTTTGCACTTGTCGTGTAGTTGTTTGTTTGCTGGGTAATTTTTTTTTTTTTTATAGCTCTTGTGGCCAGACAATCTGGAAACACAAAATAAATCTCCTTCTTCTTCGATCGCTCAGACAGATTTCCTGTCAATTATGAGCGCAGATGCGTCATGCTGCCATTATTGCGCCTTAACCCTTTCGCCGCCAGCCATTTTTCAGCCCCAAAATACCATTAAACTTAACTGGATAGAAAAAAATAATTTCTGCAATATTGCGGAAATTCCTTTGGTGACATATATAATATATTACATTAGGCCTATCCTTACCTCCCAAAATTAATAAAATAGGGTCTTTGGATAACAGGTCCTGATTTGATGCCTTTTAGTGACATGGGTGTTAAACCATTGTGGTGCATAATGCGACATTGGCGGTGAAAGGGTTTAATAACAAGTCCGACTTCGGCTGGAGGAAATCTTTTTTGAAAGTGTTTTTTATTGAAAAAAGGCAGGAGAATGGACCGGTAAGGCAGAGATAGTAGCAAGCAAAGGGAAAAGGCAGAGTCAAAGAGAGTGATAGAATAGAAGGAAGCTACAAGCACAGAACTTCCAGAAGGTGGGGGAACTATTATACAAAAGACCCCCCGGTATCCCCACGGGGGGGGGGGGGGAACACAAAAGAAATGAGATTCAACAAAGCTGTAAACGTTTCATCACCAAAAATTGCCTTTTGGCACCACAATGATTTATTTGTTACTAAAATGCATGAGATCAGGGTTATCCAATAACCTAGTGTTCTTAATTTTGGGAGGTAAGGATAGGCCTTATTCTACGTGTATGCCAGTCAGTCATTTTCGACTATGACTGCTAGAAAGCAGAGGGGGGCAGCTGCTATTCCAGAGGGCTGGGCTTTATTGTTAATACACATTATTCTGCATTATAGCTGACAAATCCCTTCTCTACCCAGGAAAGTTTAATGGAAACTTTTACCTGAAAAAAAGCTCGCTGTTGCTGTTGATGTTGTTGTACCCTGGATTAAGACTCCAGGGATCATCCCAACAACCGAACCACTAGAACACTATGCAACAGCTAGGGATGAGAACATTACGTGTGTGACCGTTTTTTTTGATTACCCCGCCACGTGGGCAGCCACACTCCACACTTCGGAGGAGACGAACGGTTTAAAGATGGGAAGAAAAAGCGTAACACTCATCCACATTGGGAAGATAAGGAAAACGTTAGCCCGGTACTGACTTGATGACCTCCAGGAGCTGTTCGCTGCTCTTGCCGGCCTCTTCGCTCAGTGACAGGTTGTGGGGGTCGTCTGCCGCCTTCTGCTGAACTGCGATGGCCTGGTTACTCAGCTGGAAAAAATAATAACAGCAAAATTAACTATAGATAGCATTTCTATAGCTCGTTTTGTCATAAGGTTGATCTCAATGCCTTTTCACTTACAAATTCTCACGTAGGTGCTCTGTAATACTCAACCACACACCTAATCAACTCTTGTACCTCAATGCCCTTTCACTTAGATTCTCACGTAGACGCTCTGAAATACTCAACCACACATCTATTTGCTAACTCTTCTAGCACCAAGCACTTTTTGACATTCTTTGCCTCGCACACCAAGTCTTTTTTCAAGGGTTCTGAATTCGACCAACTAAAAGTATTGCTTTATTGTTCGCAAAATATGGAAACTTCTTCACGTCATACATTTGAGCTCAATGCCCTTTCACTTTAGAGATTCTCACTCAGACGCTCTGATACATTCAACCACTCACCTGATTAATACGGTAAGAAATGCACACAATTGTCGACAATATTCATTGGGAAAAAATTACCAACAGTAAGTTTTACAGTAAGGTTTTTTGCTTAGCTATGAAAATGGGAGGAGTTGGTTTGACTTGACTGGTTAACTCAATCAGGCATGGTAGTGGGGGCAAAGTGGTTTTCAAGGAAAATGGCCGGGGGTCCAGGGGGCCGAAGAAAATTCAATAAAATTCAATAAATGAGAGTGAAATTTTCACTTTTTCATGCCATTTCAATGCATTTTTTTAAAATAATTTTGTTTCAAACTCTTTTGTGGATTTTCTGCGATTCACGGAGGTCTACCATGCCTGTCTGATACATTCAACCACTCACCTAATTAAAATGGTAAGAAATGCACACAATTGTGTACAATCTTCACGGGAAAAAAAAAATTACCAACAGTAAGGTTTTCTGCTTAGCTATGAAAATGGGAAGAGTTGGTTTGACTTGACTGGTTAACTCAATGCAATGAATGACTCCTAGTTTTGACAGCAATGGACATGTACAGAAAACAAAGCCACACAATGATTCCTGGGTTTTTGTGGTACTTTTTATAGACACAGAGGCGTCTCTGTGAAATTCGGGGTTGCTCCCACATGGAGAGCGTTGTCGCAGCCAGAGGCGTGCCACCTAATTTTTTTTATTGTTTTTTTTTTGCATGCAATTTTTGTGTGACTGATGAGTGGGTGGGGTGGGGTAAATTTTGACCACATAACTTTTTTGTGGGAAGAAACCAGGTGGGAGAAACACGAATTTCACGGAGACGCCTCTGTGACTATAAAGTACCCAGGGCTCCCAATCGTCCCACAAAACAAGGGGTCCCAGGGACTCCTTCACTTACAGTATACAGGGTCCCAGAGGCGGGATAGAGGGTCCCAGTGGCATTGAGAATGCTAAAAAGAATTTTCTAGTGCATCCCTGCACATTCTTTTAGAGGGTCCTTTAGAATTCTAGTACTTCATAGACGCCCAAATGGGGGTCCCTGGGAGTCCTGATACAGTGGAACCTCCCTTATAAGACCTCCCATTATAAGACTCCCTCCCATATAAGACCTACTTTTCTGAGACATTGACCTTCTTTGTAAGTATTTTAAAATTACCTCCCTTATAAGACCTCATTTTGGGAGGATTTTTGAAAGGTCTTGTAAGGGAGGTTCCACTGTACTACCAAACACCAAATAATAAAAACAGGCACCGTTTCCATCTGGGAGTGCAGCGTTTTGTTCTGCTTCTCCAGCTCCTCGCAGCGCGTCTCCAGGTGTCGCGTCTCCTCGCGCAGAACACGCTCCTGCTCCTGCCAGGAGGTCTGTGGAGCAGCAGCAGAAAATATGTCACCCAGCACCACGAAAGGGACATTAAGTGTCAAACTGACCAATTCTGAGAAAATTATACATTTAAAAACTTCAGACAATTCTCTTTCCAATGATACAAGAACCATTCTTGTATCTTTTTCCGTTCCAGAGTTATGAGCATTTAAAGTTAGTAGGGTGAGCGTCTGACATTGAGAAAACACAGTCTAAAGTCTAGCCTAGCTGTAGAAAATGCATTGACCTACTCGTTTTAAGACTAAATGGTCTTATGATGAAAATAAGACCATTTAGAGACAATATTAAAGATTGTCCTTTATAAATATGAAAGATAAGATGCTAGAGAACACAAAAATACCCATAACTCAAAATTGACCAAAAATGAGATTTTTGACTTTGCAAGCCTGTTGTGAGAAACTAGCCCAACGACTTAATGTCCCTTTCGTGGTGCGGGGTCACAAATTACAATGTCTGTGGCATGATAAACGACAATAAAACGACTGGAAGCAACCTTTTCTTAAAGATTCTCTGAGTACTGCACTTGCACAATAAATGACTAAGTGAAAAGCAACTTTTTCTATTAAAAAAAAAAATAATTGGAATATTGCGTTTGTACAATTCATGAAAAATGAAGTCAAAATTTAATTATGTGAGAACAAAACCTGAGCAACAGAGCAGTTATCACCTTCCCCATCCTGCATACCTACATAGACACTAAACCAACCATGGCATGCAGGCAAAAAGACAGATTGTGTGTGTTGAATGCGAGTAAGTATGTGGATTTGTGTATATAAGTGTGTGCATTTGTGTGTGTGCATACATCCATGCATGTCCATGTCCATGTCCATGTGTGTGTGTGTGTTGTGTGTGTGTGTGTGTGTGTGTGTGTGTGTATGATGAAAATCTCTTTAACGTCCTCCGGTCTGGAACAGACACATATGGGGCATTTAGTAGATATAAAGATGGTGGGAACGATCCTGGAGGCGATGCCCGGAGGCAGTGCAACACCAGAAAAGTCCCAAATTAATACAGTGTATGTGTGTGTGTATGTGCGTGTGTACTCTTTCTATTGTGTGTGTGTGTAATACATGTGCTACAAGTAAGTAATCACGTACAAACAAGTAACACAAACGTCGTATCACTAACAACTCCAAACCTACCTGCGCGTTGATCAGTTTCTGTTTCTCGCCCTCCATTTCTGACTGAGCTATAGCCAGGTCATCGTTATGAGACTCCAACTGCAACCACAAATTAGGCACACATTTGCATAGAATCTACACATTACACGTTCTTCACATTACACGTTCTACACATTTACATAAAATCTCCAGTTGAAACTGATGCACCTTCAGAGTATCAAATGCCATATGCTAAATTTCGGCAATTTTAAATAATTTCGCTGATAACTTCTCAAAACGAAAGTTTCTACAAAATCTGCTTAGTTTTTCGTGGCTAAAATTGTGGCTATGGTGCAACATAAGTGAAACACCCATTCATAAGACTCCCTCCCACTTAATGACCTACTTTTCCGACAACAAACAACCAACTACACGACAAGTGCAAAGTGACGTTATTTTATTCACGAGACAAAACAAAACTACTGGATATTTCGGCGAATGCGCCTTTATCAACACAGACAAACAATTAAACAGCAAAAATATAGCAAAAGAGCAGCAAAAAGTAGGCAACAGAAGGAGCAAAAAACCATCAAGATCCCTCCCTCTTAAGACCTTATTTGGGATTATTCTTTTTTAGGTCTGTAGTAGTCTTCTGTGTTGCTAAATATTCTATTAACCCCTTCAATGCCAGCCCCCTGTCTATTACGGGGTCACTGACGATGTCATAACTTTTGATGTCACAGCTGGATCGACCCTAGGATTTCTTCGCCGGAATCTCTGAAAGACCAGAAATCCAGGCTGCGTAAGCAACATGTTGACAGAACTGAACCTCCCTCCTCTGAAAGAACGTCGCAGGCAGCAACGTCTCAGCCTTTTCTACAGGATAGCTGAGGGCCACATTCCTGCACTCCCGGCGGAAAAGTTTCTCGCTCCAGCAAATATAAAGCGTTGCAGGATCAAACCCACCAAGTATGAAGGCTTCCAGTCCAGAAACAACAGGTCATAAACCACTAGCGTGGATTTCGTGTCCAAGAATGTTGAACAGAGCAATATTGTAGCTCTTTCTTCGTGCGGACTGCTACGGAGTTGAATAAATGGAGCGAGGCCACTGTCAACGCAGGCTCTATCAGCGCATTTACATCAGCGCTGATCAGATCTCCATCTGAGCCTGCCCCAACTGACCACTAAAATTTTAACCCCCCCCCCCCTCTCATTCCCCTCCCCCCGCTTGTTGCTGGAAGTGGGGCCTGTTCCTTCCTGGCTGAACTTGGGGTTTAATGGTCTTAACCCAGTGCAAGCTTTAGGTCTTTCCTTTCTATGTTTTCTGTAGGTACATGCGCCCTCCTAGTTCCGTCGCGACTATTGCCAGTATTGGCACCTGTGACATACTGATCCTGATCCCCTGGAATGATGGCTTTTGGTTTGGACAAGTCAGGAAAGATACATCTCCAGACCGTTTTCTCAGATTGAGTCCACCAACAGGTCTCTTTTTAATAAGAAAATCGTTAATTTCTCATTTTCCTCTGGCAGTGAAGGGGCTAAATGACAATGGAAAACCAACAGCACACAGACAGACACACAAACCGACCAACCTGTTTCTTCAGCGCAGTGAGGGCCTCCACGTCCGCAGCATGCAGCATCAGCTCTCTCTGGTACTTGTCCTGAGCCTGCACACGCATCAATGCACACACACACATCAGCTGGACATAGATCTTTCAATCAGGGGTTATAAATATTTCATAACATTCTTAATATTTGATAATGATAATGATATGTGATGCAGCACAGGAAAACCAGGCTAATGTCATAAATGATCACTTTTGACTTATTCATATTTTCAGAAAGGCCAGAGACAACAGATTAACAGGCAAAAAACAGAATTCATCTATCTCTAATAGTTTATTTTTAACAATTTTTCAATCAATCACATCTCTCTCTCTCTCTCTTGTGGCTGCCCGACTTTAGCCTCCTTTTCCTGTGCTGCATCACATCTTCTTGCTTTGCTTTTTTTCCCCTCAAACTAATTTTGATCTTGTTTTGTCCCCCCCCGCCCCCCCCCCCCCCTTTCCCTCTCAGATCTGCAATGATATATCCATGAGTTATTTCGTTAAAAGTGATCCTCCGACATGACTTTATTAGTCAGTGGGCGAGCTCAGTGCACTCATTCCGACAGTGCCGAAACAGTAAGTCAACACTACCGCTTTGCCACACCGCATTTAAACTGACTGTATAACATCCTGCAGTTACGGAACTAAGTGACTACACCACATTTAGACTCAATCCTGACCCTAGCCCAAGAAATTAACTTTAACCCTTTCACCGCCAACATCGCATTGCCACTCAAATCCAATAACTTGTTAATGTTATCCAAACACCCTATTCTCTTAATTTATAGGCCTTACTTTAAATATGTCACAGAGGAATCCCCAATATTACAGACAGATTTTTTCTCTACCCAGGTAAGTTTAATGGAAAATGTTTGGCTAAAAAAATGGCTGGCGGCAAAAGGGTTAATGAAGTGGCTGTTGGAAGTGGGCTTCACCTGAATGGGATGATGCTTGTACTTCTTTTTCGATCGATCAGACAGTTTCCTGTCAATTATGGAGCGCAGATGCGTCATGCTGCCGTTATGCGCCTAATTAAGAAATAATTAAGCCCAGCATGTCCGACTTTCGGCTGGAGGAAATCTTTTTTGAAAGTGTTTATTGAGAAAAAAAGGCAGGAGAATGGACCAGAAAGGCAGAGAGATAGTGTATGAACATGCTAGATTGGCTTTTGGATTTGAGAGGCAACTGGGACATGACTGCCTTGTTCATGCTTCCATCAGCCACTCCCAATCTACACCCACCCCCTCCCCATTTCTCAATGGATTTACACTTATCTCAAGAACAGCCCTGCTGGCTTTAAAATTTCCTAAAATCCTGAAAAATCTCATGTCTGGTACTCAAAGCAGACGTGCTCAGTGAGCGCTCACCTCTGCTGCCAGGTTGACCTGTTTCTGCAGGGCCTGTTGGGCGTCTGTCTGTTCCGCCACAGCTGTCTCCCTGGTCTGTAGAGCTTCTTGGAGCTCATGGCGTAGAGAGGCCAACTGCTTCCTCAGGTCGTTGTTCTGAAAAGCAGACAGTCATACAGTGTCAATGTTCGACACACACAACTCTCCCTGGTCTATAGAGCTTCTTGGAGCTCATGGCGTAGAGAGGCCAACTGCTTCCTCAGGTCGTTCAGACCTGCCTACCCCCAATTTCTTTTTTAGGTACTCCACAAAATAAAATTCCGTACTTTTTCTCAAAATTCTGTATTTTGCAAGGAGAACCAAATACGTACCATTACAGAACATTAAACCGCCATGCGAAATGACGAAAAACACTTGATTTTGACCGATCTTAGAAGACCTTAAGTTCAAATTTTTGCCGTATTAATTTTCCATTTACCGTACTGCTGTACTGGGGCTCAAAATCGTGTACAATATACGGAAAAAAATCGTATGGGTAGGCAGGTCTGCCGTTGTTCTGAAAAGCAGACAGTCATACAGTGTCAATGTTCGACACACACAAACATACACAACTCTCCCTGGTCTGTAGAGCTTCTTGCAGTTCATGGCATGTAGAGGCTAACTGCTTCCTCAGGTCGTTGTTCTGAAAAGCAGTCAGTCATACAGTGTCAATGTTCGACACACACAAACATACACAACTCTCCCTGGTCTGTAGAGCTTCTTGCAGTTCATGGCATAGAGAGGCTAACTGCTTCCTCAGGTCGTTGTTCTGAAAAGCAGTCAGTCATACAGTGTCAATGTTCGACACACACAAACATACACAACTCTCCCTGGTCTGTAGAGCTTCTTGCAGTTCATGGTGTAGAGGCTAACTGCTTCCTCAGGTCGTTGTTCTAAAAAGAACAGTCATACAGTGTCAATGTTCGACACACACAACTCTCCCTGGTCTGTAGAGCTTCTTGCAGTTCATGGCGTAGAGAGGCCAACTGCTTCCTCAGGTCGTTGTTTTGCACATAGACCGTGACAGAGTCATAGTAATACAGTTCTGTTACATGTGTTCTGTATACAAAAAACTTGGGAGTTCATGGCGAAAACAGCACACAGTACATAATATAGTGTCAGTGTTCTGCACACACAAAGATTACTACACACATCACTCTCTGGTCTGTAAGATCTCTAGCAGCTTGTGGCGTAGAGAGGCTAACTGCTTCTTGGATCATTGTTATGCAAACAGCACACGTCAAACGTAATGTCAAAGTTCAACACACACACATTTTACACACAAAACTCTCTGGTCTGAAGATCATCTTTTTTCAGTTCATGGCGTAGAGGCCAGCTGCTTTCCTAGGTCAATTGTTCTGTACATAAAACGTAAAGCCAAATATAACTGTTCATTGTTCTGCCTACGAAAAAGTACCGTGCACAAAACTCCCTGGTGTGTAGCGGGGCCTCCTCCAGCTCAGGACGCAATGAGGCAAGTTGTTTCCTAAGGTCATCAGCCTGCAACTAAAACACAATAGAAGAAAAGAAAACATGGACGCAACAAGACGGAACACAGCACACAGGTCACTGACCAGGTTGTGGCTGTCCTCCGTGATGCGGATGTTCTCGTTCAGCAGTTCCTGGTGATCCTTCTCCAGCTGCTCCACTCGCTTCTCCAACGCTGCCTTGGCTGAAACAAAATTTATAATTAAAAAAATTGAAACAGACTGCAACGTCACTGGAACATGCAACAAACAAACAAGTACACGACAAGTGTGAAGTGATCTTTATTTTATTCACAAGAAACACAACACATCTGGATAATTCGGAGACACACAAGGAAACAGCAAAGATAGCAAAAAAACAATACTCCCCCTCTACAATCCAATCTGTGAATGATACAGTCAACTTGAAACTAAAGAGCAAGGCATATATTTGTATTTGTGAACACAATTCAAAAGAAAAGAAACAAAAATTGAGAGAGGTGTGGGAAGGTGGGGGTTGGAGACAGCGAGCATACAATCATCAATGGGCAAAAGTTGTTTGGAAACAACAAGAATTAGGAATAATTTTCTATGACTTTAGGCAAAGTAGCACTGGTCCAACATTGTTCAATTATCAACCCTTAAAAAAGACACTGTGCACTTTATACATTATAACCCCCTTCAGGCAGATATTTCAGACCTGCCACAAAATGATTAATAAAAAAGAGGAGCGAGAATGATTAGGGGCTGGCACTGGCCCCCCAGTAAAATCCATCTGCCACTTCGAATTGTGCGTTCTTCTCTTTTGTTCTTCCTAACATGCAGTCGTATTTTGTCAGTTTGAAATCCATTTTAGAGTAAGAAATATTGACCATTGTCAATTTGAGATCCATTTTCATGTAGCCCCTCACTGTCTCATGCTGACCATTAGATGTCCATTAGTTGGTGCTTTGAATGCATGCTCTTTGTTGTGAAATTGAGTGGAAAGTGTATACAAGACAGATTTTAAAATATAGGAGCTGGGGAGGTTGCAAGAGGATCTAGGAGCAATGCTCAACATATCTGACGCTGCTCCTCTGAAATCGGAGCAAGTGGCAGGTCTGTTTTTATCATTTTATAATCATTGACGGGTTGGTAATTAAACAAAAAAGGCCACACAACACACACACACACAACACACACACAACAACACACACACGACACCAACAACAACACACACACACACCACAAAACAAAGCACAAACCATACAACAAACACACACGCACACAATACAACACACTGTCAACAACAACACACACACAACACACCACACACAAACACACAAACACAAAAAAAACAACACTACACACACACAACACACACCACACACACGACACAGACACACACACACACAAACATACCCGAACACACACAAAATTGACTTACCATTCTGAGCCTCAATCATTTTGTTCTCACACGCTTCTTGGAATTCCTTACTGGTCTGAAACAGAGAAAGGCAGTTCAGGTGTTAAAAAGCTACTTCTTCTTCTTCTGCGTTCCCAAGCCATAAGGCCACAATGGGTACGTATGTGTCCGTTTTCCAGTTTTCACTGGTGTCCTAGTCGCATACGGCAGCCGACACATTTCGATTCATAACACTGATCAATCAAAGAAGACGATATCAGACTATTCATCACAATGGCATTTCTTCTCGGTATCTCTGTCGTCAGTTGTTTTATCTGTCGTCTCTAGATCTGTTGTTACCCAGTGTCTTCATTTTTTGCTCACTCTACTATGAAGTTGTGTGTGTGTGTGTCTGTGTGTATGGTGTGTGTGTGTGTGGTTTGTGTGTGTGTGTGTTGTGTGGTGTGTGTGTGGTGTGTGGTGTGTGTGTGTGTGTGGGGGTGTGTGTGTTGGTGTGTTTGTGAGTGTGATTCAGATTCAGATTCGGATTCAGATACTTTATCTGTCTTTGAAAACCGTAACAGGTTTTATATGACACTAAAATAAAATAAAATAAAAAATAAACAAACAACGAAACACTAAATGTAAGAAACAAAGCATTAATTTTGTAATATGAACTTTTTCATCAAACATTCTGTTCTTGTTTGTACTTTTTCCCCGTTCTACTTTAGTAACTGCTGACACTCATATACATATTTCGCAACCTCGCTGATAACATTGTCATTTGATATTAAATTGGTTGGTAGCGCGTTTTGTATTTTGTATTTGTCTTCATGAAGTGCTTTCTTATATCGTCATATTTGATACAATTATCTAAGAAATGAATTTCATCTTCGATTTCATTACTTTCCAAACATAATCTTCTTTCCCTTGGAGTTTTAGTATATCTACCTTTTTCTATTTTAAGGTCGTGACAAGAAATTCTTAATTTACATAATGATTGTTTTGGGTTAAATCTTATGAAAGAGTTTGCTAAATATGGTTCCATTCTATATTCTGTAGTAATACTGTTGGAAAATTTAAGCTTTGATTCTGTTTCTGATTTTCTTTTCTTCCAAAATAATATGTATTCAGCTTTTAATTTATATTGGACAACATGACATAACTTATTAATATTAAAAGTATGCTGGTTGTTCCAAACATGCTCCAATCCAATTAGGTTAAGAATTTGTTTGACAAATTTAAACCAAGGTGTTTGATGATCTTCATTCTTTAACATGTTCGTGTATATGATTTTGATAGGAGAGTTGTCTTTAGATTCTAAAATATGGTACCAGAACTTTATAATCTGATTGATTTTTGTTAGGCTAATTGGCAAACTTCCGAGTTCTCCAATAACAGCTAAGTTTGTAGCTTTTATGTGAACTCCTAAAATGTGCTTGAAGAACTTATGTTGAGTATGCTCATGTGGTAATTTGTTTGAAAGGCATTGATTAAACATGTTTTCTAGAGTAAAGTTGTCATTTAACTTCAAGCAAAAAGGTAGCCATATATCTGCACCATACATCAATATTGGTGACACAAGACTATCAAATAACTGTAAAACAATTTGATCATTAATATTTTCATTTTGAAACGTTCTTTTTAGGGTATATGTTGCTTTGTTCCCTTGCTTGCTTAGATGTTCTGCTGCCATATCAAGTTTTCCTGATCTATGACAAATTATTCCGAGATATTTGTATTGTTCTGCTGTTTCAATGAATGTTGTACCACATTTAAAGAATAATCGAGTTTTAGGTTCTGTTTTAGAAAATATTATTACTTTAGTTTTGTCAATGTTAATTTGCAACCCCCATTCCCTACAATATAAGTATAATTGATCTAATTTTAATTGCAAACCTTGTTTAGATGTTGCAAGGAGTATAAGATCATCTGCATATAATAAAGTATATATACATGTATTGCTCGAAGGATCCAGTGTTGGTGAATCATCTTTTGGAAGCCAGTTTGTTAAATCGTCTATAAACATATTGAATAATGTTGGACTTAGTGAGTTCCCTTGCATAATTCCTCTTCGCATATTGACTGAATGACAAATTCCATTTTTTCCAGCTGAGTAGATTTGTGTATTTGTGTGCATGTTTTTAACCAAATGATATACACACACACACACACACACACACACACACACACACACACACACACACACCACACACACACGCACGCACACGCACGCCGCCCCCCCTCCCCACACACACACACATGTACACACACACACACACACACACACACACACACACACACACACACACACACACACACACACACACACACACACACACACACACACACACACACACACACACACGTACACAGACACACATTTACCGTTGATACCAAATCTTTGTAATTTTATTAATAGTCCTTCGTGTGAAATGTTATCAAACGCTTTCTGAAAGTCAACAAAGCATGCATACAATCTGCCATTACGCGATTTCATTGTGTGGTCTACAATACTTTTTAAAATAAAGATATTATCCGTAGTTCTATGGCCTTTTCTAAAACCTGCTTGTTCCTTAGATAACAAATTGTTTGATTCTAAGTACTTGTGTGTATGTGTGTGTATGTATGCAGGTATGCATGTATGTATGTTTGTATGTATGTATGCATGCTATGTATGTATGTATGTATGTATGTATGTATGTATGTATGTATGTATGTATGTATGTATGTATGTATGTATGTATGTATGTATGTATGTATGTATGTATGTATGTATGTATGTATGTATGTATGTAGGATGTATGTATGTATGTATGTATGTATGTATGTATGTATGTATGTATGCATGCATGCATGTATGCATGTATGTATGTATGCATGTATGTGTGTGTATGCATGTATGTATGTATGTATGTGTGTGTATGTATGTATGTGTGTATATATGCGCGTGTGTATGTGTATGTGTGTATATGTGTGTGTATGTGTATGTAAATTGTTTGTGTGCGCGCGTGCGTGCGTGTGTGTGCGTTATTATATACACATTACTGTGTGTATGCTTGCGCGCACGCATGCTTGCACCCACGCATGCGCGTTTATGCGATATCATTTCACACATGATTAACTGCTTAATAATCAGATATTCAGTCAGCATGGACGAGATGTAGAAAGCTATGGGTGACCTATTTTACCCGAGGGTCACCATAAGGCATTTGCCAATATTCCATCTCTGTTAACATCTGTAGCTGGCTAAAAGGACCGATCCACGCGTCCAACAAAAGCCGAACGACTATGCAACTATGGCACAGTGGTAACGCGTTCGCCTCGTGTCAAGTAAACCCGAGTACGAACCTGGGTACAGGAGATTTTTTCCTCTCACTTTGCACTAGGCCTTACGGTCTGAATGTGGAGTCTTTCGGATGAGACGATAAACCGAGGTCCCGTGTGCCCATGCACTTAGCACACGTTAAGCCCAGTGGCAACGAAAAAGTTGTCATTTGGTCAACATTTACCCCCACCCACCCTTTCCTTCCTCATCAGTCACACTAAAAATCGCATGCAAATTATAAAATTAAAAAAATTAAAGGGTGGCGCGCCTCTGGCTGCGACGCGCTCTCCAGGTGGGAGCAACCCGAATTTCACAGATATGCCTCTGTTGATATAAGATACCTAATACCTAATAATCTTTGAGGCATGGGTTGTACTAATGCTTAAATGAATTTAATGTAATGTTGCTCGCTTCGTTCACTACAATTATTCGTAAAATACCTGATAATATAGAAATACGTAATCTTTGTTTGTGTGGAATTTTTGTTTGGGGATCTACAGTAAGCTTATGCAATTATAGCGAACAAAACGTGTATGATTTCATCAAATTCCTTTAATTAATCAGTAGTATTTCGGCAGATTCATCCTCGCAAATAGTCAATCGTACGGCTACAGTTGGACGTGTGGATCGGTACTTTAAACTTACTCATTGAAAGCCCTCATTTTCTCCCACACAAACTCGCAAGGCAAGGCAAGGCAAATGGTTTATTTCATATCCACTTGGGGCACATAAATATAAAACAAAGCACACACATAGTTAAACACTCAAACATCATTACAGAGTGATGTCTATACTAATTACTATCAGAAACGACAAACAAGATCAACAAATAGATATGTAACATCATGAACAAATATACTTGTACCATAATATAAAATTAAAAAAAAACATCTGACATTTTATTCATATAAATCATCGAAAATAATTGGTTATATCTGTAATGAAGTGCTTAAGCTTAATACATTGTGGAATTTATCTGTATCCTACCAGCCAAGAATGTCTTAATACAATACAAAACATTGCATTTTTTAAAATGTATATAATATTGCATGAATAAAAAAGAGAAAGAGGAATACTTGACTGATAAGCTTACACGTTGCAAAAAAACAAAACAAAGTAAAACAAAAAGGTCGTGATATTAAAATCCTATTCGTTTTTTGTTCACTATTATTTCTATATGCCTTGCTCTTTAGTTTCAAGTTGACTGTATCATTCACAGATTGGATTGTATGAGAGGGAAGTATTGTTTTTTGATACTTATCTTTTGCTGTTTCCTTGTGCATGTCGCCGAAATATCCAGATGTGTTTGTGTTTCTTGTGAATAAAATAAAGATCACTTCACACTTGTCGTGTACTTGTTTGTTTGTTGCATGTTCCACAACCTGACACCGTTGCAGTCTGTTTCAATTTTTTTATTTATTTTTTTTGTTTCAGCCAAGGCAGCGTTGGAGAAGCGAGTGGAGCAGCTGGAGAAGGATCACCAGGAACTGCTGAACGAGAACATCCGCATCACGGAGGACAGCCACAACCTGGTCAGTGACCTGTGTGCTGTGTTCCGTCTTGTTGCGTCCATGTTTTCTTTTCTTTTTTTCTATTGTGTTTTAGTTGCAGGCTGATGACCTTAGGAAACAACTTGCCTCATTGTGTCCTGAGCTGGAGGAGGCCCCGCTACACACCAGGGAGTTTTGTGCATGGTACTTTTTCGTAGGCAGAACAATGAACAGTTATATTTGGCTTTACGTTTTATGTACAGAACAATTGACCTAGGAAAGCAGCTGGCCTCTACGCCATGAACTGAAAAAAGATGATCTTCAGACCAGAGAGTTTTGTGTGTAAAATGTGTGTGTGTTGAACTTTGACATTACGTTTGACGTGTGCTGTTTGCATAACAATGATCCAAGAAGCAGTTAGCCTCTCTACGCCACAAGCTGCTAGAGATCTTACAGACCAGAGAGTGATGTGTGTAGTAATCTTTGTGTGTGCAGAACACTGACACTATATTATGTACTGTGTGCTGTTTTCGGAGCAACAACCTGAGGAAACAATTGGCTTCACTTCGCCATGAACTCCCAAGTAGGCCCTACATACCAAGGAGTGATGCATGTAATGTTTTTTGTATACAGAACACATGTAACAGAACTGTATTACTATGACTCTGTCACGGTCTATGTGCAAAACAACGACCTGAGGAAGCAGTTGGCCTCTCTACGCCATGAACTGCAAGAAGCTCTACAGACCAGGGAGAGTTGTGTGTGTCGAACATTGACACTGTATGACTGTCTGTTCTTTTCAGAACAACGACCTGAGGAAGCAGTTAGCCTCTACGCCATGAACTGCAAGAAGCTCTACAGACCAGGGAGAGTTGTGTATGTTTGTGTGTGTCGAACATTGACACTGTATGACTGTCTGTTCTTTTCAGAACAACGACCTGAGGAAGCAGTTAGCCTCTCTATGCCATGAACTCCAAGAAGCTCTACAGACCAGGGAGAGTTGTGTATGTTTGTGTGTGTCGAACATTGACACTGTATGACTGTCTGCTTTTCAGAACAACGCAGACCTGCCTACCCATACGATTTTTCCGTATTTTGTACACGATTTTGAGCCCCAGTACAGCAGTACGGTAAATGGAAAATTAATACGGCAAAAATTTTAACTTAAGGTCTTCTAAGATCGGTCAAAATCAAGTGTTTTTCGTCATTTCACATGGCGGTTTAATGTTCTGTAATGTTACGTTTTTGGTTCTCCTTGCAAAATACAGAATTTTGAGAAAAAGTACGGAATTTTATTTTGTGGAGTACCTAAAAAAGAAATTGGGGGTAGGCAGGTCTGAACGACCTGAGGAAGCAGTTAGCCTCTCTACGCCATGAGCTCCAAGAAGCTCTATAGACCAGGGAGAGTTGTGTGTGTCGAACATTGACACTGTATGACTGTGCTTTTCAGAACAACGACCTGAGGAAGCAGTTGGCCTCTCTACGCCATGAGCTCCAAGAAGCTCTACAGACCAGGGAGACAGCTGTGGCGGAACAGACAGACGCCCAACAGGCCCTGCAGAAACAGGTCAACCTGGCAGCAGAGGTGAGCGCTCACTGAGCACGTCTGCTTTGAGTACCAGACATGAGATTTTTTCAGGATTTTAGGAAATTTTAAAGCCAGCAGGGCTGTTCTTGAAATAAGTGTAAATCCATTGAGAAATGGGGAGGGGGTGGGTGTAGATTGGGAGTGGCTGATGGAAGCATGAACAAGGCAGTCATGTCCCAGTTGCCTCTCAAATCCAAAAGCCAATCTAGCATGTTCATACACTATCTCTCTGCCTTTCTGGTCCATTCTCCTGCCTTTTTTTTCACCCAAGAAACACTTTCAAAAAATATTTCCTCCAGCCAAAGTCGGACATGCTGGGCCTAATTATTTCTTAGTTAGGCGCATAACGGCAGCATGACGCATCTGCGCTCATAATTGACAGGAAACTGTCTGAGCGAATCGAAAAAGAAGTACAAGCATCATCCCATTCAGGTGAAGCCCACTTCCAACAGCCACTTCATTAACCCTTTCGCCGCCAGCCATTTTTTTAGCCAAAATTTTCCATTAAACTTACCTGGGTAGAGAAAAAAATATGTCGTAATATTGGGGATTCCTCTGTGACATATTTAAAGTAAGGCCTATGAATTAAGAGAATAGGGTGTTTGGATAACATTAACAAGTTATTGGATTTGAGTGGCAATGCGATGTTGGCGGTGAAAGGGTTAAAGTTAATTTCTTGGGCTAGGGTCAGGATTGAGTCTAAATGTGGTGTAGTCACTTAGTTCCGTAACTGCAGGATGCTATACAGTCAGTTTAAATGCGGTGTGGCAAAGCGGTAGTGTTGACTTACTGTTTCGGCACTGTCGGAATGAGTGCACTGAGCTCGCCCACTGACTAATAAAGTCATGTCGAGGATCACTTTTAACGAAATAACTCATGGATATATCATTGCAGATCTGAGAGGGAAAGGGGGGGGGGGGGGGGGGGGGGGGGGGGGGGGGGGGGTGGGGGGGGGGGGGGGGGGGGGGGGGGGGGGGGGGGGGGGGGGGGGGGGGGGTGGGGTGTGGGGGGGGGGTGGGGGGGGGGGGGGGGTGGGGGGGGGGGGGGGGGGGGGGGGGGGGGGGGGGGGGGGGGGGGGGGGGGGGGGGGGGGGGGGGGGGGGGGGGGGGGGGGGGGGGGGGGGGGCGGGGGGGGGGGGGGGGGGGGGGACAAGATCAAAATTAGTTTGAGGGGAAAAAAAGCAAAGCAAGAAGATGTGATGCAGCACAGGAAAAGGAGGCTAAAGTCGGGCAGCCACAAGAGAGAGAGAGAGAGATGTGATTGATTGAAAAATTGTTAAAAATAAACTATTAGAGATAGATGAATTCTGTTTTTTGCCTGTTAATCTGTTGTCTCTGGCCTTTCTGAAAATATGAATAAGTCAAAAGTGATCATTTACGACATTAGCTTTGTTTTCCTGTGCTGCATCACATATCATTATCATTATCAAATATTAAGAATATTATGAAATATTTATAACCCCTGATTGAAAGATCTATGTCCAGCTGATGTGTGTGTGTGCATTGATGCGTGTGCAGGCTCAGGACAAGTACCAGAGAGAGCTGATGCTGCATGCTGCGGACGTGGAGGCCCTCACTGCGCTGAAGAAACAGGTTGGTCGGTTTGTGTGTCTGTCTGTGTGCTGTTGGTTTTCCATTGTCATTTAGCCCCTTCACTGCCAGAGGAAAATGAGAAATTAACGATTTTCTTATTAAAAAGAGACCTGTTGGTGGACTCAATCTGAGAAAACGGTCTGGAGATGTATCTTTCCTGACTTGTCCAAACCAAAAGCCATCATTCCGGGGATCAGGATCAGTATGTCACAGGTGCCAATACTGGCAATAGTCGCGACGGAACCAGGAGGGCGCATGTACCTACAGAAAACATAGAAAGGAAAGACCTAAAGCTTGCACTGGGTTAAGACCATTAAACCCCCCAGTTCAGCCAGGAAGGAACAGGCCCCACTTCCAGCAACAAGCGGGGGAGGGGAAGGAGGAGGGGGGGGGGGAATCTAATTTTAGTGGTCAGTTGGGGCAGGCTCAGATGGAGATCTGATCAGCGCTGATGTAAATGCGCTGATAGAGCCTGCGTTGACAGTGGCCTCGCTCCATTTATTCAACTCCGTAGCAGTCCGCACGAAGAAAGAGATACCATATTGCTCTGTTCAACATTCTTGGACACGAAATCCACGCTAGTGGTTTATGACCTGTTGTTTCTGGACTGGAAGCCTTCATACTTGGTGGGTTTGATCCTGCAACGCTTTATATTTGCTGGAGCGAGAAACTTTTCCGCCGGGAGTGCAGGAATGTGGCCCTCAGCTATCCTGTAGAAAAGGCTGAGACGTTGCTGCCTGCGACGTTCTTTCAGAGGAGGGAGGTTCAGTTCTGTCAGCATGTTGCTTACGCAGCCTGGATTTCTGGTCTTTCAGAGATTTCGGCGAAGAAATCCTAGGGTCGATCCAGCTGTGACATCAAAAGTTATGACATCGTCAGTGACCCCGTAATAGACAGGGGGCTGGCATTGAAGGGGTTAATAGAATATTTAGCAACACAGAAGACTACTACAGACCTAAAAAAGAATAATCCCAAATAAGGTCTTAAGAGGGAGGGATCTTGATGGTTTTTTGCTCCTTCTGTTGTCTACTTTTTGATCCTTTTGCTATATTTGCTGTTTTAATTGTTTGTCTGTGTTGATAAAGGCGCATTCGCCGAAATATCCAGTAGTTTTTGTTTTGTCTCTTGTGAATAAAATAACGTCACTTTGCACTTGTCGTGTAGTTGTTTGTTTGTTGTCGGAAAAGTAGGTCATTAAGTGGGAGGGAGTCTTATGAATGGGTGTTTCACTTATGTTGCACCATAGCCACAATTTTAGCCACGAAAAACTAAGCAGATTTTGTAGAAACTTTCGTTTTGAGAAGTTATCAGCGAAATTATTTAAAATTGCCGAAATTTAGCATATGGCATTTGATACTCTGAAGGTGCATCAGTTTCAACTGGAGATTTTATGTAAATGTGTAGAACGTGTAATGTGAAGAACGTGTAATGTGTAGATTCTATGCAAATGTGTGCCTAATTTGTGGTTGCAGTTGGAGTCTCATAACGATGACCTGGCTATAGCTCAGTCAGAAATGGAGGGCGAGAAACAGAAACTGATCAACGCGCAGGTAGGTTTGGAGTTGTTAGTGATACGACGTTTGTGTTACTTGTTTGTACGTGATTACTTACTTGTAGCACATGTATCACACACACACACAATAGAAAGAGTACACACGCACATACACACACATACACTGTTATTAATTTGGGACTTTCCTGGTGTTGCACTGCCTCCGGGCATCGCCTCCAGGATCGTTCCCACCATCTTTATATCTACTAATGCCTCATATGTGTCTGTTCCAGACCGGAGGACGTTAAAGAGATTTTCATCATACACACACACACACACACACACACACACATGGACATGGACATGCATGGATGTATGCACACACACACATGCACACACTTATATACACAAATCCACATACTTACTCGCATTCAACACACACAATCTGTCTTTTTGCCTGCATGCCATGGTTGGTTTAGTGTCTATGTAGGTATGCAGGATGGGGAAGGTGATAACTGCTCTGTTGCTCAGGTTTTGTTCTCACATAATTAAATTTTGACTTCATTTTTCATGAATTGTACAAACGCAATATTCCAATTATTTTTTTTTTTAATAGAAAAAGTTGCTTTTCACTTAGTCATTTATTGTGCAAGTGCAGTACTCAGAGAATCTTTAAGAAAAGGTTGCTTCCAGTCGTTTTATTGTCGTTTATCATGCCACAGACATTGTAATTTGTGACCCCGCACCACGAAAGGGACATTAAGTCGTTGGGCTAGTTTCTCACAACAGGCTGGAAAGTCAAAATCTCATTTTTGGTCAATTTTGAGTTATGGGTATTTTTGTGTTCTCTAGCATCTTATCTTTCATATTTATAAAGGACAATCTTTAATATTGTCTCTAAATGGTCTTATAAGTGTCTTAAAACGAGTAGGTCAATGCATTTTCTACAGCTAGGCAAGACTTTAGAAATTAGACAGTTTTCTCAAAATGTCAGACGCTCACCCTACTAACTGTAAATGCTCATAACTCTGGAACGGAAAAAGATACAAGAATGGTTCTTGTATCATTGGAAAGAGAATTGTCTGAAGTTTTTAAATGTATAGTTTTCTCAGATTGGTCAGTTTGACACTTAATGTCCCTTTCGTGGTGCTGGGTGACATATTTTCTGCTGTCGCTCCACAGACCTCCTGGCAGGAGCAGGAGCGTGTTCTGCGCGAGGAGACGCGACACCTGGAGACGCGCTGCGAGGAGCTGGAGAAGCAGAACAAAACGCTGCACTCCCAGATGGAAACGGTGCCTGTTTTTATTATTTGGTGTTTGGTAGTACAGTGGAACCTCCCTTATAAGACCTTCAAAAATCATCCAAAATGGGGTCTTATAAGGGAGGTAATGTTAATACCTACAAAGAAGGTCAATGTCTCAGAAAAGTAGGTCTTGTATGGGAGGGAGTCTTATAAGGGAGGTTCCACTGTATCAGGACTCCCAGGGACCCGCATTTGGGCGTCTATGAAGTACTAGAATTCTAAAGGACCCTCTAAAAGAATGTGCAGGGATGCACTAGAACCATTCTTTTTAGCATTCTCAATGCCACTGGGACCCTCTGTCCCCCGCCTCTGGGACCCTGTATACTGTAGGTGATGGAGTCTCTGGGACCCCTTGTTTTGTGGGACGTTTGGGAGCCCTGGGTACTTTATAGTCACAGAGGCGTCTCCGTGAAATTCGTGTTTCTCCCACCTGGTTTCTTCCCACAAAAAAGTTATGTGGTCAAAATTTACCCCACCCCACCTCATCAGTCACACAAAAATTGCATGCAAAAAAAATTAAAAAAAATTAGGTGGCACGCCTCTGGCTGCGACACGCTCTCCATGTGGGAGCAACCCGAATTTCACAGAGACGCCTCTGTGTCTATAAAGTACCACAAAAACCCAGGAATCATTGTGTGGCTTTGTTTTCTGTACATGTCCATTGCTGTCAAACTAGGAGTCATTCATTGCATTGAGTTAACCAGTCAAGTCAAACCAACTCTTCCCATTTTCATAGCTAAGCAGAAAACCTTACTGTTGGTAATTTTTTTTTTCCCGTGAAGATTGTACACAATTGTGTGCATTTCTTACCATTTTAATTAGGTGAGTGGTTGAATGTATCAGACAGGCATGGTAGACCTCCATGAATCGCAGAAAATCCACAAAAGAGTTTGAAACAAAATTATTTTAAAATGCATTGAAATGGCATGAAAAAGTGAAAATTTACTCTCATTTATTGAATTTTATTGAATTTTCTTCGGCCCCCTGGACCCCCGGCCATTTTCCTTGAAAACCACTTTGCCGCCACTACCATGCCTGATTGAGTTAACCAGTCAAGTCAAACCAACTCCTCCCATTTTCATAGCTAAGCAAAAAACCTTACTGTAAAACTTACTGTTGGTAATTTTTTCCCAATGAATATTGTCGACAATTGTGTGCATTTCTTACCGTATTAATCAGGTGAGTGGTTGAATGTATCAGAGCGTCTGAGTGAGAATCTCTAAAGTGAAAGGGCATTGAGCTCAAATGTATGACGTGAAGAAGTTTCCATATTTTGCGAACAATAAAGCAATACTTTTAGTTGGTCGAATTCAGAACCCTTGAAAAAAGACTTGGTGTGCGAGGCAAAGAATGTCAAAAAGTGCTTGGTGCTAGAAGAGTTAGCAAATAGATGTGTGGTTGAGTTTTTTTCAAAGCATCTACGTGAGAATCTGTAAGTGAAAGGGCATTGAGGTTCAGGAGTTGATTAGGGGTGTGGTTGAGTATTTCAGAGCGTCTACGTGAGAACCTGTAAGTGAAAAGGCATTGAGGTCAACCTTATGACAAAACGAGCTATAGAAATACTATCTATAGTTAATTTTGCTGTTATTATTTTTTCCAGCTGAGTAACCAGGCCATCGCAGTTCAGCAGAAGGCGGCAGACGACCCCCACAACCTGTCACTGAGCGAAGAGGCCGGCAAGAGCAGCGAACAGCTCCTGGAGGTCATCAAGTCAGTACCGGGCTAACGTTTTCCTTATCTTCCCAATGTGGATGAGTGTTACGCTTTTTCTTCCCATCTTCCCATCTTTAAACCGTTGTCTCCTCCGAAGTCGGAGTGTGGCTGCCCACGAGGCGGGGTAATCAAAAACGGTCACACGCGTAATGTTCTCATCCCTAGCTGTTGCATTTGTACCATAGTGTTCAAGTGCTTCGGCTGTTGGGATGATCCCTGGAGTCTTTAAGCCAGGGTATGACAACAACAAACCGTTGGTCGCGAGCCTTTTTTCAGGTAAAAGTTTCCATTAAACTTTCCTGGGTAGAGAAGGGATTTGTCAGCTATAATGCAGAATAATGTGTATTAACAATAAAGCCCAGCCCTCCGGAATAGCAGCTGCCCCCCTCTGCTTTCTAGCAGTCATAGTCGAAAATGACTGACTGGCATACACGTAGAATAAGGCCTATCCTTACCTCCCAAAATTAAGAACACTAGGTTATTGGATCACCCTGATCTCATGCATTTTAGTAACAAATAAATCATTGTGGTGCCAAAAGGCAATTTTTGGTGATGAAACGTTTACAGCTTTGTTGAATCTCATTTCTTTTGTGTTCCCCCCCGTGGGGATACCGGGGGGTCATTTGTATAATAGTTCCCTCACCTTCTGGAAGTTCTGTGCTTGTAGCTTCTTCTATTCTATCACTCTCTTTGACTCTGCCTTTTCCCTTTGCTTGCTGTCATCTACTATCTTTCTGCCTTACCGGTCCATTCTCCTGCCTTTTGTTAAGAAACGCTTTCAAAAAGATTTCCTCCAGCCGAAGTCGGACTTGCTATTAAGGCGCAATAATGGCAGCATGACGCATCTGCGCTCATAATTGACAGGAATCTGTCTGAGCGATCGAAGAAGAAGATTTATTTTGTGTTTCCAGATTGTCTTGGCCACAAGAGCTATAAAAAAAAAGGCAAAAGAGGGGGGTGGGGGGGGGTGGGGGGGTGAGATAAACCCACTGCAAAGGGGTAGCATGTTAAAAATTGTTATGTATTATGAACATAAAAGATGTTTCACATGTGTGTTTTTCCATTTCTCTCTCCCCCTCCACCCCCCCCCCCCCCCCCCCCCCCCCCCCCCCCCCCCTCTCTCTCTCGCTCTCTCTCTATCTCTATCTCTTATTACAACATGAGAAAAAAATAACCTGCCAAAAGTAAAATGGCTGTGTTTCTACGGCATTTTATAATTTTCCCCCAGATTTTTGCGGCGTGAGAAGGAGATTGCTGAAACGAAGTTGGAAGTGGCAGAGTCGTCATCAACTCGTCTGCAGCAGAGACTTACCGTTCTTGACAAACAGCTGGAGGAAACCAAGCAGTCCCTGAGTGAGGAGAGACAACAGAACCAGGTAGGTTGATCGTCATCGTCGTTGTCGTCGTCATCATCATCATCGTCATCATCACCATCATCATCATCGTCATGACTGGTTGTTCTGGACAAACAGCTGGAGGAAACCAAGCAGTCCCTGAGTGAGGAGAGACAACAGAACCAGGTAGGTTGATCATCATCGTCGTCGTCGTCATTATTATCATCATCATCATCATTATCATCATCATGACTGGTTGTTCTGGACAAACAGCTGGAGGAAACCAAACAGGCCCTGAGTGAGGAGAGACAACAGAATCAGGTAGGTTGATCGTCATCGTCGTTGTCGTCGTCATTATTATCATCATCACCATCATCATCATCATCGTGACTGGCCATTCTGGACAAACAGCTGGAGGAAACCAAACAGGCCCTGAGTGAGGAGAGACAACAGAACCAGGTAGGTTCATCATCATTGTCATCATCATCATTGTTATCATCATCATCATCATCACCATCGTGACTGGTTGTTCTGGACTAACAGCTGGAGGAAACCAAGCAGGCCCTGAGTGAGGAGAGACAACAGAACCAGGTAGGTTCATCATCATTGTCATCATCATCATCACCATCATCATCATCATCATCATCATCGTCATGACTGGTTGTTCTGGACAAACAGCTGGAGGAAACCAAGCAGGCCCTGAGTGAGGAGAGACAACAGAACCAGGTAGGTTCATCATTGTCATCATCATCATCATCATCGTGACTGGTTGTTCTGGACTAACAGCTGGAGGAAACCAAGCAGGCCCCGAGTGAGGAGAGACAACAGAACCAGGTAGGTTCATCATTGTCATCATCATCATCATCATCGTGACTGGTTGTTCTGGACTAACAGCTGGAGGAAACCAAGCAGACCCTGAGTGAGGAGAGACAACAGAACCAGGTAGGTTCATCATTGTCATCATCATCATCATCATCGTGACTGGTTGTTCTGGACTAACAGCTGGAGGAAACCAAGCAGGCCCCGAGTGAGGAGAGACAGCAAAACCAGGTAGGTTGATCATCTTCATCATTGTTATCATCATCATCATCATAATTTTTATCATCATTATCATCATCATCATCATCATCATCATCATCTTCGTAAACATAGTTTCCTCACCTGGAAGTTCTGTGCTTGTAACGTCCTCTAATCTGCCAATCTAATTTAATCATACTATACCAACACTCAAAACAACTGCATTAGCCTAAAACAACCTGGAACCTTACCCTAGCACATAGCTAAAACGAAAGTGGCCCCAAGGGACTGCACCCATACCGCAGGGAGTAGCGGGAGTGACTCCCCTTACTTCCGGGTATGACGCGCACCCTTGGGGCACCGGATATGTCATTCTTAAATTTTCCAGCCTTTCAACCACACCTGGGCCTACCCTGCTCCGCCTTTTCTGACTCTTGTCTATCTGGTGGGTTCGTTCCGTGTTTAGCTTTGTTCTATTCAGTTTCTTGGGAAGGCTGTTAGTCATCCTATCGATATTATTTCATTGTCATTTCTTGGTGTTCGTTTTAGTTGAAAAATTATTTCGTTCACTCTGTTGTTCGTTTTCGGGGTGGCGTCAGCCATTATGGCTTCTTGCACCCCTCGGTTTCCACTTCGGGGAAAGCAGTTTCTCTTCGGTTGTTTTTCTGTTTTCCAAGTCAGTTGACTCTTCTTCTCTCACTAGGGACCCTTTGGGCAGGTTCTCTTAATCTTCTCAAGAAGTTTTCGTCTAATCCCCTCACAAATCCTACGTCTAACGTCCAGTCACAGTCCGTTTCGGTTACACCGGCCTAACCGGTTTCGGAGCCCATTCCAGTTTCTCTCCCTTCGGAGGTTTCTGCTCCTTCTCCTTTTCCGTTGGACTCGCAGGCTTTGTACTACGTCACTTGGACTCTTCGGGTTTCAGGGTTCTCCCTTTCGCATCGACAGAATCTTCCTCCTATTTCGGTTCTATGTTTAGGCCAGAGAGGGTTCCGCCAGTTGTCTCTTCTAACGTGAGACTGTCCCTGGCGCAGCCCTCTCTCCTTCTTCTGTTCACAGGCTTGCCTCCAGGAGGCCCTTGTCCGCTAAGGCCAGCGTCGACCTCAACAGGGATAGGCAATCCCTTTCCACCTCTGGTTTCCGTCCTGTGGGCTTGATGTTTACGGAACAGAGAGGCTCCCCTCCGGGGAGCTTGCCTAGTGACAGAGGTGACTCCTCTGTCACCAGACTGGCCAGTCTGTCAGGCAATCATCCGGTGGTACCTGGGAGGTACCTCCAGGATCGGGAACGGCCTGTTCCCTTTCCTGAGTCCGGGCTCAAATCCTCCACTCAGTTCGAGGGAGAGGTTACCAGGACAGTCAAATCGGTCGGTGCGGGGCACCTTCAATACCGATAAGAGTCCATACCCCCCTCCCGGGGGATGGCTCTCCAGTGATCCTGGCACTGGCGCGGTTGGGGCCTCTTGGCAGTCCCACCGCAACCGGAAATTCGCTTCTCACGGTTGTGAGACGGTTTCCTCCGGTTCTCCCGGTGCTTACCCGGTTTCATCCGGTTTCTCCCGGTTGTCTCCCGGTTGCTTGGCCAACGCGGACATACCGGGGGATGGCACGGTTGGAGCCTATTGGCTTTCCCACCGCAACCGGTTATTTGCCTTTCCCGGTTGCGAGACCGTTTCCTCCGGTTCTCCCGGTGTTTACCCGGTAATCATCCGGTTGTCTCCCGGTTGCTTGGCCAACGCGGACATACCGGGAAAGGGTTCGCCTAGAACCGGAAAATTCCGATGATGAATTTCCGGTTCGTTCCTCCGGTTTGGGTCAACCGGGAATGTCCCGCTCGCACGGAGGACGCCACGTTCTCCCGGTTCCGGCCGGTGTTCAGTGATCCTCTCACTCCCTACCGGCAGAGCCCTCTGCCAGGCATGGCCTCCGGTGGTGTTTGACTCTTGGGCCGCCCTTATCAGAAGCTTCAACGGCCAGGCCCCTCCAGGGAATTCTCTGAGTTTCAGTCCGACTTTGAGTCAGACATGGAACTGGACCCTCAGTCGGAGGTCCCTCACTCTCTCACTGAGTCCTCGGTTCAGAATCTTCTCAAGATTTTGTCTCGATCGTGCCCTTACGTGGTACCTGTGCGTTCCTCCCATCAGGAGTCCGCCACTGATCACGCGGTTGGCTCTCTTCTGCAGGCCAAGAGCTCCTTGACTCTCCAAGCCCCCTCCTTCCCGGAGGATTTGGTGGTTAAAGCGGAGTTCACGTTGAGGACCGGCAAGGTCCTTTCGTTGAAACAGATTGCTGAGGCTAATCTGGGGCGTTCTCAGCCGGCCTCGTCTCAGTTCGGTTCCTTTTTGGTACCTGGATTCAGACCTTTCGTCCCCCTACCGACGGAATACCTGCCCTTCCCCTCCGTCTCCAAACCTTCTTCTGAGGAGGTGGAGTCCTTGGGGTCCTGCTGCTGTTCCTCCCGTCACGTTCAAGCCTTCGGCCTTCAAGTCTCTCGAGGAATCTCTGTCTGGTTCTCTCAGGGCTTGTGGCATGGCCACCTCTCTCGTGCAAACCTTGGCGGAGTCTCTAGGCAAATCAGCCTCTGATTCACCGGCGGTTTTTCAGTTCTTTGATCAGGTGGATGAAGCTTCCGTTGGAGTCTCTCTAGCCCTTTTGGGCAATGTGCTACAGAGCCTCTCTGATGTCACGGCTGGTTTGAAGGTTCAAACCTGTGCCTTGGCCCGGGATTCTTTCTGGCGCAGAACAGGTCTCTTTCGTCCAGGGAAAAGGAGCGTTTTGCGCTCTCTTCCCCTTCCGGAGTCGGGCTTGTTCGGGGAAGAATCGGTTCCCCCAGTTCTCGAGTCCTCTTCAAAGAGGAAGTCAGCTGATAGCCAGAAGGCTATCTATCGGGCCCTGTTGAACCAGCCCCGTCCCAACCATTTCGTCCGGGGTACTTCCCGTCCCGCTCTAAGAGTGTGGGATACTCCTCTAGGCCTCCTCCCCAGTTCAAGGCCTTGAGGCCCCCCTTCCCAGTCTTCTCGTGGCAACAGGAGGCCGAGCCTTCCAAGAAACGGCGATCCTGTCCGTTGGAGATCCTCCAGAGGAAGTGGAGGACCTTCTCTTGAAGGGCGCGGGCGCGAGTGAACGATCCCAGTCCGGGTTTCTATTCCCGACTTTTTCAACCGGTCCTGTCAACCGGTTTTATCAAAAATTCCCGACCGTTTTCGGCCCATTCTGACTCTAATTGGCCGGCGATCTCTTAGGCCGTTTAAAGGGTTTTTTGTTCTTCTGTTCTCTACCGTTTCCAAGTCAGTACCGTTGAAATGGGTTTTTTCCACGGTTATCCTGACGTCTCTTGGATACTCTGTTCACAGTCTCAGCCTCGGAGGACACAGGTGGTGTCCGACCTCTCAGTAACGAAGGCGGTCACACTTCGCTGTCCCCTCGGTTTTCTTAGTCTGATGGGGTCGATTTCGGAGCTCCTTCCTCTGGCCTGGGTATACATAGGCCCTTGCAGAGAGAAGTCAGAGTGCGCACTCCTTCTTTCACGGTTTCAACCATGAGTTGTTCAACCTGTTGACTCGTTCGGCCGTTCCAGTCATCCTGTTTCGGACTGGTTCCGTCCCGATCTGGCTTTAACTGTCCGGCTAGCATGATCTTCCCTTCTCAGCCGTCAGATCACCGAACGGCACAGCTTTCAACCTAAAGTTGTTCGACGGGGTGATTTTTGCCTTCCTTCAGGCCCCCCCCCCTTTTTGGTCTTCGGCGTCTCGTTCCGACCGTTTTTTATGGTTTAGGTCGAGGTGTGTCATCGTCACGTTTGCACACTGTTTCGCTTTTTGTCTACATGTTTTCCTTTTCGGTGGGGACTTTTCCGCGTCATCTGGTTTGATTTGACGTCATGCGATAGCAACTATGTTGCTGTTGCTGTCTGTTCCTACTTCATAGGCAGTTTTTTATTTTTATTTTTACCTCCCTACCGATCGAATTGTCTCCGCTGGTTTTTCACCCAGTCAACGGGGGTCCCTTTCGTCGGTCTTAGCATGTAGAGTTGGTTACGAAGTGCAGTCGCACATTCGTACCGTGGTTTCTCAGTTTGCTAGGTCAGAGGCTGAATCTGCTGCTCTTGCGGATTCTCATCCTAGTACTAGCTGTCTCTATCCCGCCATCGGTCCTTTGCTTGCCCGACATTCTGAACTAGTCTTGTCCAGTTTGTTTTCTGACCCAGACTCGCCCCTTCGATCGATATTTTCCAGTTCGAAAGGGCGTAGCAGTGTGTAGTGGCCCGGTCCGGCCACTCATAGTCCGTAATGTATCAGGCCTTGGCTGCTCTAGGTGACTCGATGCGGAGTTTGTCTTCTTCAGTATGAGTTCCATGGCCTTAGGTGCTACCGTACCGCTAAGCTGTACGCCACCACTGTCTCGCACTTCTTGCTGAAGTGCATGCCGTTGTATTCCTCCCCTCTGATGGCACTAATCCCCCGGGTGTTGAAGAAGTCCTCCGGGAGCACCCGGACTTGATTCTCGTCACACCATGTGGCCCACGAGCCATTGGTTCCCAGAGCTCCTCGACATGGCGCAAGACGGTCCTCTTCCGCTCAATCTCACTCCCGCCACTCTTCTTCAGTCAAGAAGCGGGGTCGGACACCCTTGCCCTTCAAGGCTAAACCTGGTCGCATGGCGGC
The DNA here is from genome assembly GCA_017654935.2 of Phymorhynchus buccinoides. Lineage (NCBI taxonomy): Eukaryota > Metazoa > Mollusca > Gastropoda > Neogastropoda > Raphitomidae > Phymorhynchus > Phymorhynchus buccinoides. The sequence goes on from CM065704.1 coordinate 37,886,016, forward strand.
TGTCCGACTAGGCCTTCGCTCTCAGGGGTTTTCCACGCGCACCGTGGATCTGTTGGTCGCCTCTCGGCGTAAGTCTACAAACGATCTGTATGATCTTCGCTGGGCCACCTGGTTTGCGTTTTGTCAGGAGAGAAAGTTTGACCCGCTTCGTCCCTCAACGGTTCAGTTCGTGGAGTTCCTCTCTCACTTGCTTAGAACTAGGAACTCTTCCTCTCAAACCTTGTCAGGTTATAGGGCGGTCTTGATTAGCACGATCTCGTTGTCTTTAGGTTCCAAGTTTACGGGGAATCTCTCGGCTTTGCCAGTTTCTCACTTCCTGGACGCTGTGCGCCTCCAAGCCCCGTCCAGAACGGTCCAGTGTCCTCAGTGGGACATCTTTTTGGTTCTGGCTTTTCTCTGGGTCAAATTTGAACCCCTGGAGTCGTTGTCTCTTAAGCTTCTGACTCTCAAGACAGTTTTTTCTCATTTCTTTCGCCACTCCCGTCGCCTCAGTGGTTTGCATGCTCTGAGAGGTCTCACCAAGGATGTCAGTTCGAGGAGGACTTCTCGTCTGTCTCCCTTTCTTTTCTCCCGGAGTTCCGTGCAAGAACCAGTCTGGTTATGTTTCCTCTCCCTTGGCCTCTTTTTCGAGTCTTCGCTCCGTTCTGGGTCCTGATGATCGTGATATCTTCCTCTGCCCCGTTAGGGCTCTTCGTTCTTCTGGCTCGTACCAAGTCCTTCAGAAGGGCTAAACGTCGCCTGTTCGTCTCCTTTAATCCCAAGTACTGCAGCGATGTGGCTAAGGGTACTGTGTCCCGTTGGTTCCTCGACCTCATTAAGTTGGCCTATGCCCGCTCGCTGGTTAGGTTACCTGATAACCCCATTCGCGCCCACGAGTTGCGGGCCATCAGCTCTTCCCTGGCGGTAGTCAAGGGTGTCCCTCTTGTGAAGGTTATGGCCTCAGCGTTCTGGTAGTCGCAGAACACCTTTCTTCAGTTTTACCTGAGGGATATCTCTGCTCAGGGCGAAGACGACTCCTTTTCCATCTAGAAGGTGGTCGTTTCGCAGGTCCCGGTCTCCTTGTAGTGTGAGTTCCGGTGTTTTTTGTGCCTCTGTTTTTTCTCTGTGTTCTTTGGTATATCATTGACATGACTGTTTGGGGGTATTTATTTGCATATTTTCAGGGATGTTGTACATCTTTCGGGGGATTCTCTTAGGAGTGTTTCCCCTCTTTTACTGATATGCTTTTGGGGTTGTTGGTGTGTCAGTTGGCACGCATCACCCTCCACCACGGTGGTAATCTGCAGTTGTTTTGAGTGTTGGTATAGTATGATTAAATTAGATTGGTGGATTTTGATTAATCCTACTATCTATTTAATTTAATACTTACCAACACTCAAAACAAAAAATGTTCCCTCCCAGCCTCCCTCCTGATGCGGGGCTGTAAAATTACATGAATGACATATCCGGTGCCCCAAGGGTGCGCGTCATACCCGGAAGTAAGGGGAGTCACTCCCGCTACTCCCTGCGGTATGGGTGCAGTCCCTTGGGGCCACTTTCGTTTTAGCTATGTGCTAGGGTAAGGTTCCAGGTTGTTTTAGGCTAATGCAGTTGTTTTGAGTGTTGGTAAGTATTAAATTAAATAGATAGTAGGATTAATCAAAATCCACCACTCTCTTTGACTCTGCCTTTTCCCTTTGCTTTCCATCATCCACTATTTTTCTGACTTATTGGCCCATTCTCCTGCCTTTTTTTTCAAATAAATCTTCCAAATAAATGTTCTCCTCTGAAATCAGAATGTATCGGCTGTACGCAGCGGGGAGACTAGTGAAAACTGAAAACCGGATACATACATACCTTACCCATTATGGCCATATGGCCTGGGAACACAAGAAGAAGAAGAAGAAAGTACATGTTGTTTTTGTTCCCCAGCTTAAGCACTCTGGGGCCACACCCAGTGCCATGTGAACATTTCTCATGGCCTTGAGTGGGAAGATTACGTGTATGGCTGCTTTAAAAGGGACCCACCACATGGGTGGCCATACTCCGACTTCAGGGGATAGAAGTACCTGTAATCTGACTCTTTTCACTTCAGGCCAGTGTGCAGACCATGTCCCAGCACATGGAGCTGATGAGGAAGGTGGAGACCGTCAACCTTCTGCAGGAGAGCAACAAGCTGCTGAGAGAGGAGAATGGCCGACTGCAGTCACTGCAGCAGGAACAAGAGGCCAAGGTACATTGTTGTTGTATAGTATTGTAGTGTGGTAAAGGGTTGTAGAGTGTGGTGTAGTGTAGTGTATTGAAGAGCAAGCTGCTGAGAGAGGAGAATGGCCGACTGCAGTCACTGCAGCAGGAACAAGAGGCCAAGGTACAGTGTTGTATAGTATTGTAGTGTGGTAAAGGGTTGTAGAGTGTGGTATAGTGTAGTGTATTGAAGAGCAACAAGCTGCTGAGAGAGGAGAATGGCCGACTGCAGTAACTGCAGCAGGAACAAGAGGCCAAGGTACAGTGTTGTATAGTATTGTAGTGTGGTAAAGGGTTGTAGAGTGTGGTATAGTGTAGTGTATTGAAGAGCAACAAGCTGCTGAGAGAGGAGAATGGCCGACTGCAGTCACTGCAGCAGGAACAAGAGGCCAAGGTACAGCGTTGTATAGTATTGTAGTGTGGTAAAGGGTTGTAGAGTGTGGTATAGTGTAGTGTATTGAAGAGCAACAAGCTGCTGAGAGAGGAGAATGGCCGACTGCAGTCACTGCAGCAGGAACAAGAGGCCAAGGTACAGCGTTGTATAGTATTGTAGTGTGGTAAAGGGTTGTAGAGTGTGGTGTAGTGTAGTGTATTGAAGAGCAACAAGCTGCTGAGAGAGAATGGCCGACTGCAGTCACTGCAGCAGGAACAAGAGGCCAAGGTACATTGTTGTTGTATAGTATTGTAGTGTGGTAAAGGGTTGTAGAGTGTGGTGTAGTGTAGTGTATTGAAGAGCAACAAGCTGCTGAGAGAGGAGAACGGCCGACTGCAGTCACTGCAGCAGGAACAAGAGGCCAAGGTACGGCGTTGTATAGTATTGTAGTGTGGTAAAGGGTTGTAGAGTGTGGTGTAGTGTAGTGTATTGAAGAGCAAGCTGCTGAGAGAGGAGAATGGCCGACTGCAGTCACTGCAGCAGGAACAAGAGGCCAAGGTACGGCGTTGTATAGTATTGTAGTGTGGTAAAGGGTTGTAGAGTGTGGTGTAGTGTAGTGTATTGAAGAGCAACAAGCTGCTGAGAGAGGAGAACGGCCGACTGCAGTCACTGCAGCAGGAACAAGAGGCCAAGGTACGGCGTTGTATAGTATTGTAGTGTGGTAAAGGGTTGTAGAGTGTGGTGTAGTGTAGTGTATTGAAGAGCAACAAGCTGCTGAGAGGAGAATGGCCGACTGCAGTCACTGCAGCAGGAACAAGAGGCCAAGGTACGGCGTTGTATAGTATTGTAGTGTGGTAAAGGGTTGTAGAGTGTGGTATAGTGTAGTGTATTGAAGAGCAACAAGCTGCTGAGAGAGGAGAACGGCCGACTGCAGTCACTGCAGCAGGAACAAGAGGCCAAGGTACGGCGTTGTATAGTATTGTAGTGTGGTAAAGGGTTGTAGAGTGTGGTATAGTGTAGTGTATTGAAGAGCAACAAGCTGCTGAGAGAGGAGAATGGCCGACTGCAGTCACTGCAGCAGGAACAAGAGGCCAAGGTACATTGTTGTTGTATAGTATTGTAGTGTGGTAAAGGGTTGTAGAGTGTGGTGTAGTGTAGTGTATTGAAGAGCAACAAGCTGCTGAGAGAGGAGAACGGCCGACTGCAGTCACTGCAGCAGGAACAAGAGGCCAAGGTACAGCGTTGTATAGTATTGTAGTGTGGTAAAGGGTTGTAGAGTGTGGTATAGTGTAGTGTATTGAAGAGCAAGCTGCTGATAGAGGAGAATGGCCGACTGCAGTCACTGCAGCAGGAACAAGAGGCCAAGGTACGGCGTTGTATAGTATTGTAGTGTGGTAAAGGGTTGTAGAGTGTGGTATAGTGTAGTGTATTGAAGAGCAACAAGCTGCTGAGAGAGGAGAACGGCCGACTGCAGTCACTGCAGCAGGAACAAGAGGCCAAGGTACGGCGTTGTATAGTATTGTAGTGTGGTAAAGGGTTGTAGAGTGTGGTGTAGTGTAGTGTATTGAAGAGCAACAAGCTGCTGAGAGAGAATGGCCGACTGCAGTCACTGCAGCAGGAACAAGAGGCCAAGGTACAGCGTTGTATAGTATTGTAGTGTGGTAAAGGGTTGTAGAGTGTGGTATAGTGTAGTGTATTGAAGAGCAAGCTGCTGATAGAGGAGAACGGCCGACTGCAGTCACTGCAGCAGGAACAAGAGGCCAAGGCACAGCGTTGTATAGTATCATGGGTGCTGCTACTCTTTCATTTTTCCATTGATTTCAGTATTTTTAATTTTGCTAGAAACTGAACTTCAGTTTTTTTATTTCATAACAAAACAAAATAAATTGACCACTAGCAGGCCTAAGATTTAGGGCGTTTTGAACTTAATGGTTCTATCTTGGAAGTTTACAAGTTGACTCTGTTCTGGGCAATCCCCCTCAGTTGGGCCCATGTCCGTCTGGCAGCCCTCGCTTCTTTTTCCACAGATCTTCTCCAGGTCTGCTTTGGCCTTCCAACTTTCCTCTTGCCCGGACTGTGGGTTCCAGTCCAGCGCCTGCCTGGTGACGGTGTCCGCTGGTTTGCGTAGGGTGTGCCCTAATTCATGTACATACTGTAGGGTCTTCATTTATTTATTTATAAAGAAAACTTTTACAGTGCTTAATCTTAAAGCGCTTAAGCGCATTTGAGCAAATCAGCTCCCCGCAAGCCTCGGTTGACAAGGTGGCTCTGCAAAAAAGAAAAGTAGTGAAGATGTGTTTGGTTAGCTTCTTGGACTATGTATTCTTGTCGACGTTGTGGGTGTGCAGGCTGATCGCGCCCCCCCCCCCTCTCTCCTGTAGGTCTCTTTGTGTGAAGTTTTGACACCGGAAGTGATAAGTCGGTACTTTATTCCTGTGTTATTGAAATCAACAGATATTGTTAATATTTGTAGGTAAAGAAGCCCCTAAGTTATAAGCCTCAGTGCATGGGGTGTCTGCATAGGAGAAGTTGGTGTAGGTGGAGAAGAAGACTCTGGCTATTGACATAACTAATGTGTTGTTATGTTATCAATATTATTGCAGGTAAAGAAGCTGGAGGAACAGATCAGCCCCTTGCAGGCCTCGGTGCGTGAAGTCACAGCCCAGAAGGAGGTGGTTGAGGTGGTAATTCCTTCATTGATTTTACATCAACTATATAGTGATGATATTATGACAGGTAAAGAAGCTGGAGGAACAGATCAGCCCCTTGCAGGCCTCGGTGCGTGAAGTCACAGCCCAGAAGGAGTTGGTTGAGGTGGTAATTCCTTCATTGATTTTACATCAACTATATAGTGATGATATTATGACAGGTAAAGAAGCTGGAGGAACAGATCAGCCCCTTGCAGGCCTCGGTGCGTGAAGTCACAGCCCAGAAGGAGTTGGTTGAGGTGGTAATTCCTTCATTGATTTTACATCAACTATATAGTGATGATATTATGACAGGTAAAGAAGCTGGAGGAACAGATCAGCCCCTTGCAGGCCTCGGTGCGTGAAGTCACAGCCCAGAAGGAGGTGGTTGAGGTGGTAATTCCTTCATTGATTTTACATCAACTATATAGTGATGATATTATGACAGGTAAAGAAGCTGGAGGAACAGATCAGCCCCTTGCAGGCCTCGGTGCGTGAAGTCACAGCCCAGAAGGAGGTGGTTGAGGTGGAGAAGAAGACGTTAGCGGCGGAGGCGGAGCGCTGGAAGTCCCGCACACACCGCCTGGTGGAACAGAGCAACAAGACGGACCCGGAGGAACACCGCAAGCTGGTGTAAGCACTTCTTCTTCTTCATTCGTTCGCTGTTTCCTGTCACATGAGCGTAGATGCATCATGCTGCCATTATGCGTTGTGACTAAGAAATAAGGTCAAACTAAGAAATAGTTAGGCCCAGCATGTCCGACTTCGGCTGAAGAAATTTTTGTAAGAATTTATATAGAAAGAAAAAAAAAGGCAGGAGAATGGACCAGTAAGACAGAAAGACAGCAGATGACAGAAAGCAAAGGGAAAAGACAAGGGTCAAAGAGAGTGACAGATTAGAGGAAGTTACAAGCACAAAGCTTCCAGAAGGTGGGGGAACTATTTTTACGAAAGAGCCCCCAGTATCCCCCGGGGAGGGGGGGGGGGGTGTAAGCACTTTGCCTTCATGTAATATGTGATTCGCCTTGGCTTAAGGCTGTGTGAGACCAATTGACATACGCTAGAACACCAAGGCTACATCAAAAGGTTGTTATGCTATGCATAGTTATGTGGGGATTGTCTTTAGCCATGACAAGCTCCTAGCATCTAAAATTCTCCAAAGTCAGAGTGTGGCTTCTCACGTGGCGGGGTAATCAAAAACGGTCACACACATAATGTTCTCACCCCTAGCTGGTGCATTTGTACCATAGTGTTTAAGTGCTTTGGCTGTTGCGATGATCCCTGGATTCTTTTACAACAACACAATATGTGACACAGCACCATGAAAGGGCCATTAAGTGTCAAACTGACCATTCTGAGATAATCATGCAGTTAAAAACTTCAGACAATTCTCTTTCTAATGATATGGGGACTATTCTTGTATCTTTTTCCATTCCAGAGTTATGAACATTTACAGTTAGTAGGATGAGTGTCAGCAGCTTTGAGAAAACAGTCTAAGCCAACAACATCAACAAGGGAAGGCGTAAAAGGAGTATTTAGAGACAATATTAAAGAATACCCTTTGTAGATATGAATGATAAGATGTTAGAGAACACGAAAATACCCACAACTCAAAAATCTTTTCTGTAACCAAGCAATTTTAATGGGCATTTTGGGCTCAAAGATGGCTGGCGGCAAAAGGGTTAAATCCTACTACTAAGGTATGATAAGTCTTATACTATCTCAATGTGAATACAGGCCCAGTACTTGTTCATAAACATACCTATCCAGGGTTTTCATTTTTAACCGATTGCCGATCGAGAACAACGGTTAAAATCGGCTTTGAATCGGTTGTTTTTGTTGGAGAGCTCACCAAATGGGATGAAAAATGCTCAAAATCGGCCCTAGCGGCCCCCTGGACCCCCGGCCGAATCTGTTGTTTTTACTCTTTTATCTGTTGTTTCATTTCAAAATGAAAACCCTGCCTATCATATGCACCCACATGTTTTCAGACAGGAGAAGGACCTGATCAGGAAGCAGCTGGCACAAACCAAGGAGGAACTGTTCAGAGTCAGGTCAGTCAGAATGTGTTGGTTGATTGCCAGAAGGAACCATCACAGAAAGGTTCAAGAATGCCGGGGCCGGACCTGGAAGACATTGGGGTTGGGGGCGGTTACAAGCAAGGGCAGGTGTCTGGGGGCCGGCGTAGGCCCCCAGTGGGGTCCAGGGGCAACGTCCTAGGTGGGGGTCAGGGGGGAACGCCCCCTGAAGCTTTTTTAAAGAAAATTAAGTGCAAAAAAACCTTTATATTGCACAGGGTCTAAGAACAATAAAACAGTAATAATTATGTCTTTCTCAATCTCCCTCTATTTTTTTTATATATATTTTTGCGGAAGGGGTGGGGGGGTTACGGAAACCAGGTACCCCCCCAGGATCCGGTCCTGAATGCTGATAGTACCTTCTGGCTTTTACGCGATCAATGTTTGAGCTGAAATGATTGTCGTGGGATTAGCCTACCATCTCTACACGGAGTGGAAGGTATTTGTGATCGTTTGTGCCTACCCTTCTCATTGTTTTTTGTTCGCTGTGTGTCACCTTAACCCTTTCACCGCCAATGTCGCAGTTTTGCACCACAAAGGTTTAACACCCATGTCACTAAAAGGTATCAAATCAGGGCCTGTTATTTGAAGACCCTATTTTCTTAATTTTTGGGAAGTAAGGATAGGCCTAATGTTATACATGTCACAGAGGAATTCCCAATATTGCAGATAATTTTTTTTCTCCTCCCAGTTACGTTTAATGATATTTGGGGGCAAAAAAATGGCTGGCGGCGAAAGGGTTAACTCTTCTTGTGCTATGTATGTTTTGTTACGTTCTTGGTTGTCCGTAGTGTTTCAACGACAAGAGGGAGGTAACTTCTTTCTTTTTGTAGTGTGCATGCATTGCTTTAATGACAGAAACTTACAAAAGCTCTATAAAATTAAAAAAAAACATGGCAGGGTGTTTAGCAATGAATGTCCTTGCATTTGGTGGGAGTGTAGAGTGATGTCTTGGGCGAGTATATTCGCCCATGGCGCTAGAAGAGTTACTTTGGTTATTCTGCCACGGAACCAGGCAGGTTCTACTACCACTTTTGCAGGAAGAAAAGGCCTCAAGGCCTGAGAAGAAACAGAAGAACAGATGAGAGGACAGGTATAAGAGAAATAAAGGATTGGAGAAGAGCGGATCTGCTGGTTAAAAAAAAAGGAACTCCCACCAAATGCAGAGACATTTACTGCCAAGCACCCCACCATGTGTTTGTCTATCTTTGGAGCTTATGTCAATGGGTTTTTTCTATGAAGGCAATGGACAAAAATAGTTATTCCTCTTGTCGGTTGACATGCAACACACAACCAAGAACATCAAAAAAATACATGCTGCTTGAAGAGTTAAAAGGCTGTTGCACGCAAAGACATTCATTTTCTCTTTGATTTTGTGAAGTAACATTTAACCACTTGTATCCTGATATTGCAAACAAATGCCGATCATTTTCTCTTTGATTTTGTGGAGTAACATTTAACCACTTGTATCCTGATATTGCAAACAAATGCCGATCATTTTCTCTTTAATTTTGTTGAATAACATTTAACCACTTGTATCCTAATATTGCACACAAATGCCGATCATTTTCTCTTTGATTTTGTGGAGTAACATTTAACCACTTGTATCCTGATATTGCAAACAAATGCCGATCATTTTCTCTTTAATTTTGTTGAATAACATTTAACCACTTGTATCCTAATATTGCACACAAATGCCGATCATTTTCTCTTTGATTTTGTGGAGTAACATTTAACCACTTGTATCCTGATATTGCAAACAAATGCCGATCATTTTCTCTTTGATTTTGTTGAGTAACATTAAATCACTTGTATCCTGATATTGCACACAAATGACGATCATTTTCTCTTTGATTTGTGGGGTAACATTTAACCACTTGTATCCTGATATTGCACACAAATGACGATCTTTTTCTCTTTGATTTTGTTGCAGGGCTGAACTGAGCAGGGTCAACGCCGTTGTTACCACCAAGGAGTAAGGTTTTTTGTTATTTTCTATTCCTCCCCCCCCCCCCCCTAAATTTGGGTATGTCTACATGGATGCGGGATGTCCTAAATTGCAGGATTTTTAAATTGCCTAGAGCCAGCGTCCTTGTACCAGTCTAGATGGGTGAAAACAAAGCAGTAAATGTGTGTGCGCGCTGCCCCTGCACTCCGCCAGGGCAGAGGATTTTTGCAGGATTTTTTAAATTTCACAATAGCACCCATGTATCTAATATGACTTTTTTTGTGGTTAACATAAGCATAATCATTAACCCTTTCACCGCCAGCCATATTTCAGCAAACAATTTCCATTAACTTTACCTGGGTAGAAAACAAAATCCATCTACAGTATTGGGGATTCTTCTGTGACATATATAAAATAAGGTCTATCCTTACTTCCAAAAACTAAAACAATAGGGTCTTTGGATAATAGACCCCAATTTGATGCCTTTTAGTGACATAGGTGTTAAATCACTGTGGTGCTAAAATGCGACTTTGGCGGTGAAAGGGTTAATGAACTGATTTGAGCATGGGTGAAAGTGGTTCAGACATTCTCCTGAAAAGAAATCAGGATTGGAAAAGCTGATAGAAAGAATCGTCAGGATTGGCCATTTTGTTATCTCCGGAACTACGGTCTTATGAAATCAAACACTTCCGCCAAAATTGATGGCAGGTTAACCCCTTGACTGTCAGAGAAAATTAAAGAAAAAATCATTGGGCATGATAGACAACTGATAGAGCCAATCTGGCAAAATTGTCTGGGGATACGACTCTCTTGACTGTTAGAGCAAAAGCCAGCTTATTAGAGTTATTCCTCTTCATCTGATGGCATCATCAGTATGTGATATGTTGGTGGCAGTCAAGGGGTTAAAACAAGTGATAGATGTGCAATTCTAACACTTATCCCCCACCCATTCTGTATACACAGATACACACATTGGAAATAATGTTTAATGCGGTCACTACTTCAGGATTGGGAAGATTCAGAGAACATTGAAACGTGTAGTTTCAGGATTGAGGAAATGTTATGCTTTCACCCCATGTTTGTGGGGTTTTGTGAGTTGAAGCACAGGTGTGAACATCGTCTTTTATGTATATTTATATATTTTAATTTACCTTCCTATATTTCACTGTTTTTAATTTACAGGACCGACTTGAGCACTCAACGAGAGGAGATGACCAAAAAAGTGTAAGTTTTTCTTTTTTGTTGTACTGTGTTTAGGTGTGTGTGCGCGCGCATGTATGTAAGTGTTTGAGCACAAACATGTGATGCAATGGCAAATTATTAAAGCCTAGAGTTTCAATAATCAGAGTTTGAAAATGCTGCATATGTGATCACTATCCAAACATGAACATGGATTGACAATTAAAATTGTACTGAATAAAGAATGTCTTATAAGTGTTTTAAAACAAGTAGGTCAATGCATTTTCTACAGATAGGCTAGACTTTAGACTATTTTCTCAAAATGTCCAACGCTCACCCTACTAACTTTAAATGCTCATAACTCGGGAACGGAAAAAGATACAAGAATGGTTTTTGTATTATGAGAAAGAGAATTGTCTGAAGTTTTCACATGTATAATTTTCTCAGAATGGTCAGCTTGACACTTAATGTCCCTTTCGTGGTGCTGTGTCACAAATGTTTGGTGTTTTTCAGTGAAGAGCTGACAGAAGCGAAGCGACTTTTGGACGAGGAACAGAAGGAGGGAGAGAAGAAGAACACTACTATCAACCAGGTTAGTTAGACCTAATTGTAAAATGACCAAACAATTTGATTCTTGTTTTCATTCACATAGCGAATTTATAATTCTATAGTGCTGCTTATTGAGGTGCTTTAACCAGTTTAATGTTCGACTTTCGTCTCTTCTGCTAAGCCTTGACTCCCATCTGCTTTTGTTTGTTTTTTGACTCACACAGTTACCGTGACTGATACTTTGATTTATCAGACAAGATGTTGATCCCCACCCCCACCCCTAAAGACCCACCACATCACGTGTCAAAATCATGGTTTTCACATGTTTTCCCTCTTATAGCTGGTAAGAAATCTTCCTAGCATAAGAGGGAATGTGACACGTGACGTGATGGGTCTTAAAACAGTTGTCCATAAAACTCGAGGCGTGAGTTTGGACTTTTTCTCCCAAGAAAATACCTCTTGAAGTTAAAACGTCAAACACAAGTGAACTCGATGGGCATGTACGGTTAAGGTTAGGGTTTTTGTTTTAGCGAATGCAAAATGGTTAAATGCCATTTATTTTTTCCTTCCTTTTTTTCTTCTTTCTTTTCTTTCCTTTGTCATTTTTGTTCCTTATGCTTCTTTTAGTTCTTTTTTTTCTCACTTCTCATTTTTCATCTTTTTGTTTGTGGCTCAAGCCACAAACCTATAACTCACTTTGTCGGTCTGTCTGTCTGTCGGTCGGTCTGTCGTTCCAAAATTGTCGCACTTCAAATCGAGGCTACACTTCTGGCCGCTCTTTAAAATTATGTATTTTAAAAGCGTACAAAATAATAAACATGTAATACAGACACTACAACAGACACGACAAGTGTGCGGTGCTTCTTTCGATGAGCATAAGTAGGATACATAGTTTTAAATGTTTTCCAAAAGATATAAAAAGTTACGAAATGGTGCAGAGATAACATTCTGGTTTACAGATTAAAATTATTGAAAATCCAGGGGAGGTAACTCATGATTGGAGTGGTAAAAATAGACCGCGTGCCACAAACTATTGCGATTTCGCGCTTGTTTTTTGTTTGCTCTTTGTCGTCATTGTGATTGTCATCATCAGGTTATCATCATGATTTTCTGGCTTACAGCTGATTAATGTCGGGCACAAATACAAAGAGCAGTCAGAAGCCATCCAGAAAGAGCTAGACCTGCTGAAACAGCATCTTCTTTTTCTCCCTCCCCTTTTCTTCTTCATCATCATCATCATCATCATCTTTTGTGGTTCACAGCTGAAGAAGATCGGATGCAAATACAAGGAGCAGTCGGAAGCCATCCAGAAAGAGCTGGACCTGTGAAAGCAGCGTCTTCTTTTTGTCCTTCCCCTTTTCTTTTCTATTTGTTATTCTTTTTCTTCTTCATCATCATCGTTTGTGGCTCACAGCTGAAGAAGATCAGACTCAAATACAAAGAGCAGTCGGAAGCCATCCCAAAAGAGCTGGACCAACTGAAAACACATCTTATTATTCTTTATCCCCTTTTCTTCTTCATCATCATCATCATCTGTGGTTCGCAGCTGAAGAAGATCGGACGCAAATACAAAGAGCAGTCAGAAGCCATCCAAAAAGAGCTGGACCTGCTGAAAACACATCTTATTATTCTTTATCCCCTTTTCTTCTTCATCATCATCATCATCTGTGGTTCGCAGCTGAAGAAGATCGGACGCAAATACAAAGAGCAGTCAGAAGCCATCCAAAAAGAGCTGGACCTGCTGAAAGCACATCCTCTTTTTCTTCCTCACCTTTTCCTTTCTTTTTGTTTTGTTCTTTTTCTTCTTCATCATCATCATTATCATCTTTTGTGATTCACAGCTGAATATTGGACGCAAATACAAAGAGCAGTCGGAAGCCATCCAAAAAGAGCTACACCTGCTGAAAGCAGCATCTTCTTTTTTATCCCCTTTTCTTCTTCTTCATCATCATCATCATCATCATCTTCTGTGGTTCACAGCTGAACTTGAAGATTGGACGCAAATACAAAGAGCAGTCGGAAGCCATCCAAAAAGAGCTAGACCAGCTGAAAGCAGCGTCTTCTTTTTTATCCCCTTTTCTTCTTCTTCATCATCATCATCATCATCATCATCTTCTGTGGTTCACAGCTGAACTTGAAGATTGGACACAAATACAAAGAGCAGTCGGAAGCCATCCCAAAAGAGCTGGACGTGCTGAAAGCGCTTCTTTTTCTTTATCCCCTTTTCTTTTCTTTTTGTTTTGTTCTTTTTCTTCTTCATCATCATCATCATCATCTTTTGTGGTTCACAGCTGAAGAAGATTGGACGCAAATACAAAGAGCAGTCGGAAGCCATCCAAAAAGAGCTAGACCTGCTGAAAGCAGCATCTTCTTTTTTATCCCCTTTTCTTCTTCTTCATCATCATCATCATCATCATCTTCTGTGGTTCACAGCTGAACTTGAAGATTGGACGCAAATACAAAGAGCAGTCGGAAGCCATCCAAAAAGAGCTGGACGTGCTGAAAGCGCATCTTCTTTTTCTGTATCCCCTCTTCTTCTTAGTAACAATAATAATAATAATGATGAAAATTTATATAGCGCCCATCCTTCTATGTAGGCTACAGGGCGCTTTACACTGAATTGAAATGGAATAAAAACATGAAACAAATATCCAATAACATGAGCAGACAAAACAATGCCGGTCTTCATCATCATTATCATCATCATCATTTGTGGTTCACAGCTGAAGAAGATTGGACGCAAATAATAATAATAATAATAATAGTGAATCATTTATATAGCGCATTCCTCCACCAATGTGGAGCTCTATGCGCTTAACAACAACAAAAATTAAGAAGCAACAAATTCAACAACAACACGAAATAATCGCTCACGCACATGCAAATAGGCATACACATACACACCCCACCCACACATACACGCACGTACCGGCACATACACACACACACACACACACACACACACACACACACACACACACACACACACACACACACACATACACACACACACACACACACACACACACACACCGTTACCATCACCACCACTCACCCCACCCAAAAAAACACAATACAAAATACAATCAGTTGAACAAAGCATCACACACACACACACACACACACTCTCTCTCTCTCTCTCTCTCTCTCTCTCTCTCTCTCTCTCTCTCTCTCTCTCTCTCTCTCTCTCTCTCTCTCTCTCTCTCTCTCTCTCGCAACAAAGCTGACGTACACATTGCAGTCAACACACAGTGAAACTAATATGGGGGGAGGGGAGTGTGTGTGTGAGAATAGAGTCCAGAAGTAATGTGGCCTAAAGGTTGTGATGTAGCTTGAACAGGTGGGTCTTGAGAGCTGATTTGAAACATTGCAAGGACTGGATATGGCGGATTTCGCGTGGTAAGGAGTTCCAAACTGATGGGGCCGAAAAGGAAAAGGAGCGCTCACCAAACATTTTTGTTCGTGTACTAGGAACACAGAGAATTTTGGAATCTGAAGATGACCGCAATTGCCTTGATGGAGTATAGACAGAAAGCATGTCAGAAATGTAGCTAGGGGCATTTCCAGAGAAATAAGAATGACATAGAGTGGAAATTTTGTAGTCAATACGTGCTTTGATGGAAAGCCAATGAAGGGATATCAGGAGTGGTTGAACATGATGATACTTAGAGACCTTGAGGACAAGTCTGGCAGCAGAGTTCTGGACTTTTTGAAGCTTGTCAATGAGGTGTTGGGGGCAGCCATACAAGAGTGAATTACAATAATCTAGTTTAGAGAGAACAAAAGCGCAGACTAGTATTTTAGTAGTATCTATAGACAGGAGATGGCGAATCGTACCAATGCGACGCAGCTCACAGTATGCTGACCGACAGATAGTTTGAACTTGTGAGTCAACACTCATATCTTGAGAGATGTGGAAGCCAAGATTTCTAGCAGAAGGAGAAAAAGGTATTTGAGTGTCACAGACAGAGATGGAATCAGGCTTTGGGTACGGAAGTTTTCTAGATGGAGAGTGGATGAACAAGGCCTCCGTTTTGTCGTCATTCAGCTTCAGTTTGTTTTGTAGCATCCATGATTTGATGTTGCGAATGCAGAATTCAAGTGAAGATATAGAAGGAAGAATGGTAGATGGGGATACAGGCTTGTGGAGTTGTGTATCATCAGCAAAAGACTGAGAATCAACTGAATGAGAAGTGATCAACTCGGACAGGGGTTTAGTGTACATGATGAAGAGGACTGGTCCAAGTACTGAGCCTTGAGGAACCCCACATGTGAGGCCAACCATTGCAGAAGATGAGTCATTGATGGAGACAGACTGAGTTCGACCAGAAAGGTAAGACGAGAACCATGACAGAGCAGTGCTTGATATTCCATAGGTGATTTGAAGCCTCTTAAGGAGTATATGGTGGTCAATAGTATCAAAAGCAGCTGAAAGATCCAAAAGAGTTAATATAGATGCGTCACCAGAGTCAAGAGCTAAGAGAATGTCATTAGTTACTTTCAACAGTGCCGTTTCAGTGCTGTGAAATGGCCTGTACGCTGATTGTGAACAACTGATGAGTTGATGTTCATTGAGATAGCCTAGGAGTTGATGAAGAACTAATTTCTCGATGATTTTTGATATGAAAGAGAGGTTGGATATAGGCCTATAGTTCTTGAGAGTGTTTGGGTCAAGGGATGATTTCTTTAGAAGTGGTTTGACAATGGCAGTTTTGAACACAGATGGAAAGGAGCCAGATGTCAGAGAGTTGTTGACAATATGGGTGAGAGTAGGGAGTAGTTCATCAAGATACTCTATGAAAAGTGGCGTCGGTATAGGGTCAAGAGGACAGGAAGTGGGTTTAGCTTTTAGAATGATCTTCTTCAATTCAAAGGCAGTAACTGGCTGAAATTCCAAGAACGTGGATGTTGTTCCTATTTGGTCTAGCAGGGTGGTAGGCCTAGGTGTGGAAGAAGCCTGATCAAGTTCGTTTCTGATGAGCTGGATTTTCTGAACAAAGTAGTCGTTAAAGACATCAGGAAGGTCACTGACAGGGTGGGTGGTAGGGAGAGGGGTGCTTTTTTCACGCCCCAGTAGTTTGCTGCAGATAGAAAACAGCCGACTAGAGGTCACTGCATTGTTTATTTGGTCAGTGTAAAAGGAGGATCTTGCTGTCAACACTATGTTCGCTATTTTTCGTTTCGCAGCGTTGAAGATTTGTTTTGTAACGGTAAGGGGGGTCTTAAGCCATGCTCTTTCAGCTACACGCTTTTCTGACTTCGCCGAGTTCAGTTCAGTGCTAACTAAAGGGTACCACGGCTCCAGTCTATCGGCACGCTCTTGGCGGTGACGTAACGGCGCGTGTGTGTCGATAACGCGAGTGAGAGCGCTGTTAAGGTTGTTGACCGTGGGGCATGATTCAGGGCAGATAGTCGCGCGCAACTCTGCTTGAAATGCTGATCTATCCATGCCGCGTACATTACGAGACTGTCTGTACGATGGGGTGTCAGACGGGACAGACAAACATAGTTCACAAACAATACAGAAATGGTCAGAAGCAAGAGATTGAGTGACATGAGTAGAGCGTAGCAAATCATCATCTGGTCTATAAATTACCCAGTCCAGAATGTGGCCACGTTCATGAGTTGGCTCGGTAACAGATTGACAAAAGTTAAACATATCCAAAGCATTAATCGTCTTAGTAGTTACAGGGTTATGCTGAGTATCAAAATGAACATTAATGTCTCCTAATATAATACACTTTCCAGAAAGGTTATTACAGTACTCTAAAAGGTCAGGGAATTCACTGAGAAACATAGCGTCTGTCAGTTTATTTTTGCGGCTTGGTGGAGGTCGGTACACGCAGATGAAGTGGACAGGAGAAGACGACGTTGCCAGGGTAACGCGAACTGCTTCAAAGCTGAGATGTTGGAAGGGAAAGGCAGTGGAGGTAGAAAGATGCTTGGCCAGAGAGTTCTTAGAGATGAGCGCAATCCCCCCACCGCGTGAAGGGCGGGGGAAGGAAGAGAGTGTGTAGCCAGATGGTGTCAGGTCAGCACACTTTGCTTCATCGCCTTGTTTTTTAAGCCAGGATTCTGTTATTACGAAAACATCACAGTCATTGTCCGTAATGAAAGAGTGGATCTCTGCTCGTTTCAGTGGGTCGCTAACAGATCTTGCGTTAAAGAGGGCCAGTTGTAGACTGTTGGAATCGTTACGTTGTGTTGTACTGGAGGGCCCATTGCTAATTGGAATACGTATCAGGTTGTCAGGGGAACGCTTGGTTGTACAGCTAGTATTTGTACAGTTCAGGGATTGTTCCACAGGATGGCAGTGAGAGGGAGGTAAGGGGTAGACAGGCAAGGCGTGTCGACTGACCCAGTGTTGGTTGATGTCAGGCGTTGGCAGCTTAGTGGTGGCCGAATCAGGTCTGTTACCACACACTGTGCTGATCTTTCTCTGTTTCCGCCGGCCAGCACGGTGTTTCCGGACCCGTGGAAGATGGTATCCAATTCCCACTCCTTTGATGGCCTCTATTACAGAGGGGTCCAGTGGTGCAGGGGCAACAGACAGCAGTTGTTCTCGACCATAGGAGATTCGAG
This sequence comes from Phymorhynchus buccinoides, assembly GCA_017654935.2. Lineage (NCBI taxonomy): Eukaryota > Metazoa > Mollusca > Gastropoda > Neogastropoda > Raphitomidae > Phymorhynchus > Phymorhynchus buccinoides. Next base: position 37,903,635 of record CM065704.1, read on the forward strand.
AAAGAGGCGCGGTGGGGGAGTGGTGAGGGGCTTGACTGAATGGAGTAGGGTCAACAAGTGGAGGGAGAGGCCCGTACAAGAATGGGGGAGAGGAGGGGTGAGGAGGATGGGGGATGGAAGAAATGGGTTCCATACAAAGAGCAGTCGGAAGCCATCCAGAAAGAGCTAGACCAGCTGAAAGCAGCGTCTTCTTTTTCTTTATCCCCTTTTCTTCTTCTTCATCATCATCATCATCATCTGTGGTTCACAACTGAAGAATATTGGACGCAAATACAAAGAGCAGTCGGAAGCCATCCAAAGAGAGCTGGACCAGCTGAAAGCAGCGTCTTCTTTTTCTTCCTCACCTTTTCTTTTTTTGTTATTCTTTTTGTTCTTCATCATCATCATCATCATCGTTATCATCTTTATTATCGTTTGTGGTTCACAGCTGAAGAAGATCGGACGCAAATACAAAGAGCAGTCGGAAGCCATCCAAAGAGAGCTGGACCAACTCAAGGCAGCGTCGGCAGGGCAGCAGACCCAGCAGTCCTCGGCAGCCGCCGCGGCCGAACAGGCCAACAAGCAGCTGGCCGACCGACTGGCCGCGGCCGAGAAGGAGCGGGAAGAGGTGAAGGTCAAGATCGGCCAAAAGGACGCAGAGGTGGCCGGCCTGAAGGAACAGATACAGAAGATACAGCAGGTGAGCTGGCGGTTTCAGTTATGGATTCGTTACAGATTTTGAATGGTTGGTTTCCCCGTGGGAAGACCTGGGGGTCTTTCGTAAAAATAGTTCCCCCTCCTTCTGGAAGTTCTGTGCTTGTAACTTTAATGCGCCTTCTGGACACCTTGCTGTTCATCTGGGAGCCTTTCACGTTTTAATTTCGTTTATCGTTCTTTCTTTGCATCACCTCTCTTCCATTCTCTCTAACCATTCTCTCATCACTGTTCTTAATATGTAATTATGTGTTTTTTTCTTCAAATTTGTAAAGCGCTCTGGGGATGATGTTTTCATCAAAGAGTGCTATATAAGCTCCATTTATTATTATTATTATTATTATCAATTCTCCCCCTTCACCTTCCTTTCTCACGTTTCCTTTCTCTCTTCCACTCTCACCTTCCTTTCTCACGACTGCTTGTTCACTTTCACCATGACTCTCATCTCTCACGTTTCCTTGTTCAAAGCTACCACACTGTGGATCACCCTGTTTATGTCCAGATTTCCTGCAGGACCTGTACACAATGTCTTTGGAATATTCCGACCAGTGATGCCTTTTTTCCCAAGCACCAGGAACACACAACCCCTTTCCTCATGGATTTCTGTTCTTTGTCAATGATTTGGGCCGACAACGAGCTCATCTTCTGGTCTTTGTCAGGGGGAACAGACAGGGGACTGTCGCAAAGACGAATCTCCACCCTGAGACGAACCGCATAAGCTTGTTGTCGGCATCTCTATATCTTTCTGGGGAACAGACAGGGGACCGTCGCGAAGATGAATCTCCACCCTGAGACGAACCGCATAAGCTTGTCGGCATCTCTATATCTTTCTGGGGAACAGACAGGGGGACCGTCGTGAAGATGAATCTCCGCCCTGAGACGAACCGCATAAGCTTGTCGTCGGCATCTCTATATCTTTCTGGGGAACAGACAGGGGACTGTCGCGAAGATGAATCTCCGCCCTGAGACGAACCGCATAAGCTTGTTGTCGGCATCTCTATATCTTTCTGGGGAACAGACAGGGGACTGTCGCGAAGATGAATCTCCGCCCTGAGACGAACCGCATAAGCTTGTTGTCGGCATCTCTATATCTTTCTGGGGAACAGACAGGGGACTGTCGTGAAGATGAATCTCCGCCCTGAGACGAACCGCATAAGCTTGTTGTCGGCATCTCTATATCTTTCTGGGGAACAGACAGGGGACTGTCGTGAAGATGAATCTCCGCCCTGAGACGAACCGCATAAGCTTGTTGTCGGCATCTCTATATCTTTCTGGGGAACAGACAGGGGACTGTCGCGAAGATGAATCTCCGCCCTGAGACGAACCGCATAAGCTTGTCGGCATCTCTATATCTTTCTGGGGAACAGACAGGGGGACCGCCCGCATCTCTATATCTTTCTGGGGAACAGACAGGGGGACCGTCGTGAAGATGAATCTCCGCCCGCATCTCTATATCTTTCTTCTTGTAATTTGGAACCACGGCTGGCAACCACATTTCGTGAGGGCATGTTCTATTTCTGAATGCACCACTGACATCGGGAGTTTGTCAATCCACACTTTTTGAGGACTGTTTTTCTTCGTCCGGAGTCTTCATATTTTAGAAGTTTCGGGTCTGTGGTTACAACTCGTCATTATCGGTTTCTCTCGTGTCTTAGAGCTTTGAGGTCAAACACTGTACGATCACATGAGTGTAACTATGTCCATTTTACACGGATTTCAGTTATTTTTAAATTTTCTCATAAACAGAAATTCCGTTGATGGGGCTCTACCCCTGTACCCAGCCGGGGCCTCAGCGGCCCCTGAACCCTGCCTTTCAGAGTGTTTTTCATTTTGAGGAGTTACACCGATACAATCAACATCTGTCTGTGGCAGGACCTGACCCAGCACCAGGAGCTGCAGCAGAAGCACCAGGAGGAGAGCGGCCGCCTGCAGTCGGAGATGGCCCGCCTGCAGGCCGAGGGCGCGGAGCTGGAGAGGAAGCAGAACCAGTCACGTATGGTGCTGACCACCGCCCGCACCAAGATCACCCAGCAGAAGGAGCAGATTGACCGCCTCAATGAGGAGCTCAAGGCCAAGGCTGGGAGCAGTGCAGGGACTCACTCCAAAGGTAAACATGGTGTTGTCCTTTGTCACACTGTGGAGGGGAGACAGATAATGAATTAACATCCACACCAATATCACCCAGCAGAAGGAGCAGATTGACCGCCTCAACGAGGAGCTGAAGGCCTAGGCTGGGGGGAGTGCAGGACTCACTCCAAAGGTAAATATTGTGTTCTCCTTTGTGATTTGTCACACTGTGGAGTGGAGACAGATAATGAATTAACATCCACACCTAGGTCACCCAGCAGAAGGAGCAGATCGACCTCAATCAGCCGAAGTCAGACTTGCTGGGTCTAACTATTTCTTAGTTAGGCGCATAACAGCAGCATGACGCATCTGCGCTCATAATTGACAGGAAACTATCTGAACGATCGAAGCAGAAGAAGAAGACCTCAACGAGGAGCTGAAGGCCAAGGCTGGGGGCAGTGCAGGGCCTCACTCCAAAGGTAAGCATTGTGTTGTCCTTTGTCACACTCTGGAGGGGAGACACCTAGGTCACCCAGCAGAAGGAGCAGATTGACCGCCTCAACGAGGAGCTGAAGGCCAGGGCTGGGGGCAGTGCAGGGCCTCACTCCAAAGGTAAACATTGTGTTGTCCTTTCTTACACTGTGGAGGGGAGACAGATAATGAATTAACATTCACACCTAGATCACCCAGCAGAAGGAGCAGATCGACCGCCTCAGCGAGGAGGCGTGGGACCAAGGCTCAGTTCACCAATAATACAATACAATGTAGTGCAGCACATGGCTCTGTTTTTATCTTTTCAGAGGAGGGTGACCAGCGCCTTGCGTCCATGAAGTCTCACTACGAACAGCAGGTGTCTAGAGTTCAGTACAATGCAATACAATACAATGTCATTGCAATGGCTCTTCTCTCTACTTTACAGAGGAGACCGACCAGCGCTTTGCTGCCATGAAGTCTCACTATGAGCAGCAGGTGTCTACAATACAATACAATGTCATTGCAATGGCTCTTCTCTCTACTTTACAGAGGAGACCGACCAGCGCTTTGCTGCCATGAAGTCTCATTATGAGCAGCAGGTGTCTACAATACAATACAATACAATGTCATTACAATGGCTCTTCTCTCTACTTTACAGAGGAGACCGACCAGCGCTTTGCTGCCATGAAGTCTCACTATGAGCAGCAGGTGTCTCAGCTGCAGAGCGATCTGGAGGCGGCCCGGCGCGGGGCTCAGGCTCAGGCGGGGCCTGTGGAACAGGACAGGCTGGCTGCCGAGAACTCTGAACTCCACAACAAGGTCAGTTGGTGTGCAGTGTGCACTTTGCCGTGTTAACAGGATGACAGACTTAGGTCAGTAATATTGTGTGGTATAAAGTCAGTTTGAGGAGTAGACTTATGAACGATGCATTCTACCATGTTAAAAAGATGACAGACTTTGGTCAGTAATGTTGTATGGTGTAAAGTCGGTTTGAGGAGTAGACTTATGAATGATGCATTCTACCATGTTAAAAAGATGACAGACTTTGGTCAGTAACGTTGTATGGTGTAAAGTCGTTGCCGTGGTTCTGCGACCTGAACAAGCGAAGGTGTGGCTGCGAGTTGGGACTAAGAACGAGCGGCGTGGGAGCAACGCCACTGTACGTCCCAGAAGATGGGACAGCCAAAAAAATCAGCACAAAGTACGAGGAGGTACTATTATGCTTCTCGGGTGAAAGCCAAAAAGCAGTATCAGTCTTCTTTATGACTTTGTGGGTAGCACCAAAAAGCCTAAATACAAAGAGTGATTACTTCGCAGCCTACAAACCTTGCAAAGAATGAAGCCAACTTTCTTACTTCCCACCAGGAAGGTAAAAAGGTGGAAAGTTTTAAGTATGGTAACGGAGGCAGTGAGTTGAGTTCACAATGATCCCCATCTGTAGTGTAAGTGAAAAGGTGGGAGTAAAAAAAATTGTTAAACGGCTTCAGTCAGCTGCAGAGTTTTCACTCTGTGTGTGAGAATGGGAATGTTTGTAGTTTTATTTCTTTGCAGAGCGCCATGAATATAATTTTCTAGATATGTGCGCTATGTAAGTGCTAATTATTGTTGTTATTATTATGATTATTATATTATTGAGGCTTATTGGTAGTACCTTCTGGGGTGTTTTTTTCTGAGAAGGTTTTTAGTACGTTCTAGCACATAACCTTGGATTTGTTTGTGTGTTGTGTGTTTCTCAGGTGCAGCAGCTGCAGCGTCAGGTGGAGATGATGTCCAAGGCCTCAGCCTCCCACCAGACCACCCAGCCCATGCCGCGCCAGGCCTCCACCTCTGGAACCAGGTAGGGGGCTCAGGGCTCCTCCCAATTGTCCCGCAAAACAAGGGGTCCCAGGGACTCCTTCACTTACAGTATAGAGGGTCCTAAAGGCAGGATAGAGGGTCCCAGTGGCATTGCGAATGTTAAAGAGAATTTTTCTAGTATATCCCTGGGACCCTTTCGTAAAAATAGTTCCCCCATGTTCTGGAAGTTCTATGCTTGTAACTTCCTCTTGTCTTTCACTCTCTTTGACTCTGCCTTTTCCCTTTGCTTTCTACCATCTACTAAAGTACTATCTTTCTGACTTATTGGCCCATTCTCCTGCCTTTTTTCAAAAAAAAATCTTCCAAATAATTTTTCTCCTTTGAGCTCCTCAGAAATCGGAATGTGTTGGCTCTACGCAGCGGGGAGACTAGTAAAAACTGAAAACCGGACACATGTACCTTATCCATTATGGCCATATGGCCTGGGAACGCAGAAGTAGTAGTACAGTGATGCATTACCTGCAGCTGATGTGTTTCCTACTGACTGACCATTGCGGGCATTGAATTTTTGGTGTGCTTTGCAACATCTTTGTTTTCACTGTTGTTGTTGTTTTATATATACAGTGGAACCTCCCTTATAAGACCTCCCATTTTAAGACTCCCTCCCGTATAAGACCTACTTCTCTGAGACATTACCCTTTGTAAGTATTAAAATTACCCCCCTTTAAGACCCCTCCCTTATAAGACCTTCAAAAATCATCCAAAATGAGGTCTAATAAGGGAGGTTCCACTGTAACTGGCAATTATATGAAGACATAATTGGGTTCTCAAACGCCCCATGAAACTGTCGGTCTGTGCAGCCCCACCTCAACAGAAACCCCCAAGATGGCCAGCATCAAGCCAGTGGCCACGGCGGCCGCCGCACCGGCCATGCAGCACACGGCCAGCCAGGCCAAGGCCACGGCCAGCATCCGGCCCATGGCCATCGCCCCGGCCAACACAGCCGGCCCGCTGCCCCCCTACCCGTCCAGTTCGTCCACGCCGCCCATCGTCACCGTCATGCCGACGACGGTCGTGCAGCCGGAGCCACAGAACGAAGGTAGGTGTTTGTTTTTTGTTGATAATGACATCGTAATGATTGATGTTCATCTCTGATGTGCCTACGACTTCTCTTTCGGGTGGATTCTTTTTGTTTTTATTACTAATGAGGATCGTAATGATGATGTAAATCTCAGACTTATGTACCATTTGGGTGGAATTCTTTTCAGTGAGACTAATATTTTTTCTGCCATGCATGCTGGCTACAGTTTACACTGATGAAGGTGGTTTTTTTTTGGGGTGGTGGTGGTCATGTTCTCGGGTTGTTCAGTGCTGTTAAGACCCACGTATTGTGAGTTGTTGCACAACTGGCACTACAGAAGGCAGGGGATGTTTTCTGCTTGGCAAGGGGTGTGGTGACATGTTTTGGTTTTTACGCAGTGTTGTTTGCGTAAGATGCATTTATTTGTACGCTTATAGAAACCTCAGGGGTTTTAGTCTGGCTCTGCAGAGGGAGATGGCAATGTTTTCTTTAAAGCTTGTGTTTGTGGTGATAAGAATGAAGGTGCTGTGGGCTGTTTGGGTTTAGGAGCCTGGTGCTGATGAAAAGATCTGCAGTTGGGTCCATAGCTCTTCCTACCATTGTCTTGTTGAAGGGCAGCTTCCATCATTCTTCTCAAGTTCTTTCGTTTCTTTGATTGACGTGTTCGAACCGTCGCCAAAAAACTGGTCCGCTGTTTTGATTGTCGAGCTCTCATCACACATGCGCAGCACAGTCATGAAAGACTTGAGAGAAATATGCCTGCACAGTGATATTTCCTGTGACTCATATCCAAGTAGTGCGATCGCATTCATTCAATTGCATGGATGCTCCTTCTTGCAGGTTGTCCTGAATTGGTGAATTTTTTTTATTAATCCCTACTATCTATTTAACTAAATACTTACCAACACCTGAAACAACTGCATGAGCGTTAAACGACCTGGAGCTATACTATAGCAAAGAGAAAAACGAAAGTAGGCTCTGGCCTTGACCCCCTAGCCGGATGTGGGGCGGGAGTTATCCCCCCTTACCGGTCTAGTAGTGGCTAGGCCAATGAGCGCCTACTTCCGCCATTACAAATTTTACAGGAAGCATCTTATTTAGTGAGGGAGGATACAAGGATGGGTACCTCGTTTGTTTCAGGTGTTGGTAAGTATTAAGTTAAATAGATAGTAGGGATTAATAAAAATCCACCAATCTACTTTAACCATACTGTACCAACACCTGAAACAACTGCAGATTACCAAAGCGGAGGCGAGAGATGCTTCAGTAACCAAACCAACCTCGAGAGAGCAAGACCTGGGCTTTTTTGGGGAAAAGTACCAATCCCCCCACAAAAACAACCTAGTCCCTTTACCCCCTAGCCCGTAGGAGGCTTTCTTAGGGAGGTAAAAGGCATGCTCCGAATATTGCCCCAAAACATCATAGTAATGATATCCCCACTAACGTACCATCAGTAGGAGCTTGCCTCCGTACTTACATTTACATGGAGACGGCGGTCTCGGCGACGACTATCTTCCGGATAGTGAAGGAGTCGTCGTCATGCTTCGTGTCCATGTCCCGCAGGTAGAAGTGCAGGAATGTGTTCACAGACTTCCAGTAGGCGGCTGACATGATTTTGACCAAGGGCACCCCCTTAACGAGAGCGAGTGAGGCGCTGATTGCGCGCAGATCGTGAACCCTGATAGAGCCGGATGGCAGGCTAACGAGAGACTGAGAGTATGCTAATTTGACACAGTCCAACAACCACCTAACCACTGTGTTCTTGGAAATGTCCTTACCGTAGTTAGGGTTAATGGAAAGGAACAACCTTCTCCTAGAGCCCCTAAACCCTTTGGTCCTAGACAAAGGTAAGACTTGAGCGCACGGACCGGACACAGAAACCGGTCCGCATCGTCCAGACAGAGAATTGTCCGCAAACTGGAGATAGAGATCAACGAAGACTCGACATCGCCCGGCTGATTTTTGGTCCTGAACTCGGGCAAAAAGCAAAGCGAAACAGAAAAGAAATCCTCCGCGAACTCGACATCCCTGGAGAGCCCGCTAAGGGCGTGGAGGCCACTGACCTGTCTGGCCGAGGCTAGAGCGATCAAGAACACCGTCCTGAACGTGAGAACCTTGAGAGAGAGGGAACCGAGAGGTTCACAGCGATCCCGAAGAAAATTCAACACTAGGAAAACATCCCACTGCGGAACCCGGACAGTCCTCGCTGGGGCCCGCAAATGCACAGCGTCCAAAAAGTGGGACACCTGCGGAGCTGAGAGCTTAGAGGTACGATCAAAACCTAAGGCCAACGAAATGGTGTTAATCAGAGCAGCCCTGTAGCCAGAAAGGGTCTGAGCAGAGAGGCTCTTAGTCCTGTGCAAGTGGGACAGGAACTCCACAAACTGGACTGTGGTAGGGCGCAGCGCGTCAAATTTCTTGCGCGCGCAGAAAGAGAACCATGCCTTCCAGCGCAAATCATACAAAGCATTGGTAGATTGGCGCTGAGAGGACAGCAGGAGCTCCATGGTTCTCGAAGAGAAGCCCTGTCGCCGGAAACCGAGTCTTATAGTTTCCATGCGGCCAGGTTTAGCCTGAAAGGATTTGGATGGCCGAGACCGCTCCTTGGCTGAAGGAGGGTCTTGGGTGTGAGCCCTAACATGAGAGGGCCGTCCCTGGCCAGAGCCAACAGTTCCGGAAACCAGTGTTGCGTCGGCCAGTGGGGCGCGACGAGAATCATGTCTGGTTTTTCCAGAAAGCACTTTGCCAAGACTTTCGGAAGCAACGCAGTCGGGGGGAAGGCGTAAACCAACATCCCTGACCAAGACATCGCAAAGGCGTTGCGGGCCAAGGCTTGAGGGTCCCTGACTGGGGACACGTACATAGGTAGACGATTGCTGAACCTCGTGGCAAAGAGATCCACCATGGGCTTGCCCCAGCGTCTCCAGTCTGGGCACAAGGCCCGATGCGCAATCGTCCACTCCGTTTGAAGGACTTGATGAGAGCGGCTGAGTTGGTCCGCCAGCACGTTGAGCTTGCCCGGGACAAACTCCACAGACAGGGAGATCCCGTGGTTGTCGGCCCAAATCAGAGTGTCCTCTGCCGTCAGAGACAGGGAGGTGGAGCGGGTACCCCTCTGACGGCAGAGGTACGAGGTACACTTTCCCCCCCCCCTTTTTGCAAGTACTTTTGTTGAGCGCTGTTCACATGGGGTTCCCATCTCGTCCATCTTCCTCACTCTGTTCCCGTCATTCTCAGTGATATGTTGATTCCCCAGCAGTCCTTGGTAACGTAGAAAGAACTGTACCTGCTGCTTATTATCTCATTCACATCGCAACGATTTTGATTTATTTAAAAAAACTCACAAATCACTTGTTTTATTGTGTAAAAAATGAATGCTGGTTCTAAATGCTTCTTTAAATGACTTATTCAGCATGAGAGAGATAACATTATTTTATTCAAAATATTTTCTTTTTTTGAGGTCACAAATATAAATAATGAGCATTTATGTGCACTTATTCTTAAACAAGCCCTATGCACTTACAATAATAAACAAATAAATGAATAAACCCACGCAGTAGAAAATATAAGAATGTCAACAATTGGTTTGCACACGTACACACACACACACACACACACACACAACACACACACACAAGAGACACATGCACACAAGACGCACACGCACACACACACACACACACACACACACACACACACACACACACAACACACACACACACACAACACACAAGGGATGGGGGGGTGTCACAATGTGTATGCCATCTTCACATGCCAGCTGAATTGCTTTCTTACTTTTATGACTGTGATGGTCATCCAGGATGAGAACATGGGGGTTCTCTGGAGAGGGCTTTGCATAGTTTATGAAGTGTCTTAGCCACTTAAGGAACTGGTCGGCATCCCACTGGTCAGCCACTCTCCGTGCAGGAGCCAGTGCTGCCCTCTGGTGCCCCTTGCATCATGGATGGTGGCAGGTGTTTGCGGGGGAAAATGAGCACAGGGGGAATGAACTCTCCACAAGCGTTGAAACCCGTGATGTCTTCCTTTTCAGCGCTTGTCATTTTAGCCACACTTTCCCCCCCCCTTTTTTGCAAGTATTTTTTGTTGAGCGCTGTACACATGGGGTTCCAATCTCGTCTATCTTACATCACTGTTCCCGTCATTCTCGGTGATATGTTGATCCCCCAGCAGTCCTTGGTAACACATAGAAAAAAACTACCTGCGGCTTATTAACTCATTCGCATCGCAACGATTTTGAATTATTAAAAAAACTCACAAATCACTCCAGCCATACACACAAACAAAACATGCATAAACAAAAGGAGAAATGAAAGATTTTTACTTCAGGTTTAGACATAGGGTAGTGGTAGATCAGACTTTTTTAATATATAGACATTATATAGAAAAATACTACACCGATTGGTTTCCCCACAACAAGCCACTACAAAAGCAAAGTTAGAGGCAAAATTGTGGTCTAAGGGAGCGAAGCGAGTTTAGAAGTGACCAAGGTATTGTGTGCACACATATTTACTTCCCTTGAAGCAAATGCATCAAATTGACAGCTATCTATTAATTCCGGATATATATGGCCGGAACGACTTGAATGAGTTAAAGCCTGCTGCTCGTTGCCAGCTAATGTCCTCAGGTCTTCTGATGCTGACAGTTGGGTTTCGGTTTGCGAAATCCTGACACCCAGTCCTTGCCAGCCGATTTCGTGCCTGAATTGAAATAGTGGTTGAGCTTTGATTGCTCGGCCAAGTCAAAAGCCAACCAACGAAGGTCCATGACTGTTAATCCCAAATCTATTGCCTCCATTTTATTTCATTTTCATGCAAAGGGCTTCCTCAAATGCAGGGCCCAGTTCTGGCTTGAAGCGACCGAGGACAACAGTTCCTGGCGCGGAAGCCTTCCCATCCCTGTGGAGATGCAGAGCCCTCCGTCAATGCCATATGTTTGTGACACTTCATTGACAGACACACCCAAACTTATTTGTTCAAGCGCTACCGTCAATGCCATATGTTTGCGACACTTCATTGACGGACACACCCAAACTTATTTGTTCAAGCGCTGCCGTCAATGCCATATGTTTGCGACACTTCATTGACAGACACACCCAAACTTATTTGTTCAAGTGCTGCCGTCAATGCCATATGTCTGTGACACTTCATTGACGGACACACCCAAACTTATTTGTTCAAGCGCTGCCGTCAATGCCATATGTCTGTGACACTTCATTGACGGACACACCCAAACTTATTTGTTCAAGCGCTGCCGTCAATGCCATATGTCTGTGACACTTCATTGACGGACACACCCAAACTTATTTGTTCAAGCGCTGCCGTCAATGCCATATGTTTGTGACACTTCATTGACGGACACACCCAAACTTATTTGTTCAAGTGCTGCATATGTTTGCGACACTTTCTTGACAGACACACCCAAACTTATTTGTTCAAGTGCTGCATATGTTTGCGACACTTTCTTGACAGACACACCCAAACTTATTTGTTCAAGTGCTGCATATGTTTGCGACACTTCCTTGACAGACACACCCAAACTTATTTGTTCAAGTGCTGCATATGTTTGCGACACTTCCTTGACAGACACACCCAAACTTATTTGTTCAAGTGCTGCATATGTTTGCGACACTTTCTTGACAGACACACCCAAACTTATTTGTTCAAGTGCTGCATATGTTTGCGACACTTCCTTGACAGACACACCCAAACTTATTTGTTCAAGTGCTGCATATGTTTGCAACACTTCCTTGACAGACACACCCAAACTTATTTGTTCAAGTGCTGCATATGTTTGCAACACTTCCTTGACAGACACACCCAAACTTATTTGTTCGAGCGCTGCCTTCAGAGCTTGGGACCGATGACTTCCCCTCTCTTCTGGTATATTCGAGGCATTTTTCACTGTGTGAAAAAAAGTACAAGTTTTAGTGACTTGCATAAGCATTTTCATTCATTTGTTTTGCTCTCTCATTTTAAAGCCCTTTGATTACATTTTTAACATTAGCACACTTTGTCTTATTCGGACTATAAGGCAATACTTTTTTCATAGACTCGGACCCCTGCACCTTATAATATGATTAATAAATTAGTAAGAAAACGTAATTTAAAAAATCTGAAATTTGGGTAAAATTTGAGGGGTGCACCTTAAGTCCGAAAAATATTGTAATTAAAGAATACACTTACCGCGATAGGGCTGTTAAAACAATAAACTGGGTAGTCCTTTCTTCTAGATGTTGGCTGTGTGGTTCAGTTGGCGATGCCGCTATAGCAGTCTGCATAGCAATAAAACAACGTGATTTGATTTGATGCTTCACAGGTGTAGGAATTGGCTGACAGAAGCAGACATTGTTTTGTCACGTGAACGTCACATGAATTTGATGATAAAGACTTGTTACCGTTCACTACAGAAGCATAATCTGCAGTGACATTAAAATATTGTGTATGGAGACCTGAGGTACTAATGGTTCTTGAGATTTAACATTGGACTCGAGCTGGTTTCAAGCTAAAGTGACAGCTGAAGACTACTGTATTGCGAGAGGACTTCAACTTGCCAGCCAAAGCTCAGACTTTGCACTCGGGACACCTAATGAATGAATGATAGATGAAGAGTGATCACCTGCATGAAGAATAGGCAGAGGCAGCATCAGTCACAACAGTGTTAAAAGACAATGCTGTTCAGGAATATGTCAAGATGTAAACATTACTGACCCGAATGCAATATTGTGAAGTAAATTTATTCATTTTGCAACCAAAACTACTTGTGTAGAACTGTGGAACGTAAGCAAGTCTGCCACAATGACGCAACATTATTCAGATCTGCTGCTTGAGACGCGCATATGCTTCAGAAATGTCATCATGTGTACCGACTTTCCAGATTCTGTTGCCTTTGCTGACTGAAGAAACACTGATGTCGGGCCGGAGCACAAAGCAGGCCCTGACCTTGGCAACATCTTCCATTTGTGGCCGTTTGAACAAGTCATTGTCTTCCCTGCACTTGGCAAGGTAGTGATACTGAACTGGCTTCTGAACGACGGAACCTGGCCGACATAAAATGAGTCATCGTAATAGACAGCCGCCCATTCTTCTGGTGTGGAGAAAGAAAAGGGACTGCCTTGGTCATCTTCAGAATTCAGACGCTGCTGTTTTGCTGGAACTTCCAGGCTGTCACTGCATTCAACTTCAAGGTTGGCTGGAACATTGGAGGCTTGGTCACTTGGTGGTGTGTTTTCCTGTATGCCGTTTCCTAGATGCAGCTCATCAGGGTTTCTTGAAGTTCTTGCACTGTGCCTGCCAAGCGCAGCTCATTTCCTGCCCCCAGGACCATCTTCTTGTAACACAGTTCATACAAATTTTCTTGACGAGTCCATTTGCCTTTCTCTCCTGTGGTAGCCTCTCCACAAGGCAAGACACATCAGCAGGACACTGACAAGGACCTCCATGGGCAATGACTGTGGATCAGGACCGCCTTCTGTTGTGCTTCCTTCATTCTCTCCAGTGGTAGCCTCTCCACAAGGTGAGACACATCAGCAGGACACTGACAAGGACCTCCATGGGCAATGACTCTGTGGATCAGGGACACCTTCTGTTGTGCTTCCTTCATTCTCTCCTGTGGTAGCCTCTCCACAAGGCGAGACACATCAGCAGAACACTGACAAGGACCTCCATGGGCTATGACTCTGTGGATCAGGGCCGCCTTCTGTTGTGCTTCCTTCATTCTCTCCAGTGGTAGCCTCTCCACAAGGTGAGACACATCAGCAGGACACTGACAAGGACCTCCATGGGCTATGACTCTGTGGATCAGGGCCGCCTTCTGTTGTGCTTCCTTCATTCTCTCCTGTGGTAGCCTCTCCACAAGGCAAGACACATCAGCAGGACACTGACAAGGACCTCCATGGGCTATGACTCTGTGGATCAGGGCCGCCTTCTGTTGTGCTTCCTTCATTCTCTCCAGTGGTAGCCTCTCCACAAGGTGAGACACATCAGCAGGACACTGACAAGGACCTCCATGGGCTATGACTCTGTGGATCAGGGACACCTTCTGTTGTGCTTCCTTCATTCTCTCCAGTGGTAGCCTCTCCACAAGGTGAGACACATCAGCAGGACACTGACAAAGACCTCCATGGGCTATGACTCTGCGGATCAGGGCCGCCTTCTGTTGTGCTTCCTTCATTCTCTCCAGTGGTAGCCTCTCCACAAGGTGAGACAATCAGCAGGACACTGACAAGGACCTCCATGGGCTATGACTCTGCGGATCAGGACCGCCTTCTGTTGTGCTTCCTTCATTCTCTCCAGTGGTAGCCTCTCCACAAGGTGAGACACATCAGCAGGACACTGACAAGGACCTCCATGGGCTATGACTCTGTGGATCAGGGACACCTTCTGTTGTGCTTCCTTCATTCTCTCCTGTGGTAGCCTCTCCACAAGGCGAGACACATCAGCAGAACACTGACAAGGACCTCCATGGGCTATGACTCTGCGGATCAGGGCTGCCTTCTGTTGTGCCAGTTGTGCTTCCTTCATTCTCTTCTTTCATTCGTTTTCCAACAACCGTTCTCCCACTTGCTGCACGACGATGCGTTCCTGCTGGCGGTGTTGCTGCCTCAGTGTTGTTGTTGCTGTACTCTGGCTTAAGGACTCCAGGGATCAGCCAAAGCACTTGAACACTATGGTACAAACGCGTCAGCTAGGGATGAGAACATTACGTGTGTGACCGTTTTTGATTACCCCGCCACGTGGGCAGCTGCACTCCGACTTCGGAGGAGGCTGCCTCAGTGGCTTGGCACTTTTCCGTGCAGTGCACATCAGGGTGGAAATCTGCTCTGGTTCGTTGGTGCTCAGCCAGGTCAGTGTTCTGTTGGTTTTCATCATCTGTGTAGTCTGTAGATGAGTGATGATTGAAACGAACAGTGTCGCTTTCTGTTCATGTTAAAGTCTTTCATACACGCAGATGTTCCGTGTGGAAACCCATGCGCAATCCGTAAGTAAGAAGAAAAGAAGGAAAACAATATACGCACATGTTCGTATTTCCCTTAATCCGTATCTTTTGTTTCCTTCTTTCTTTTACTTATTGATTAATTTTGCGCGGAAAATCCGGTTGTACTGTGTACCAGGCCTAAGAATCCAAAGACATGTTCCGCCATCAGGTTTTGTCAAAGAACAGTGGCTCAGGTCTTGTTGGAGGTGAGCAGGGAGCTCTGTACTGTACTTACTGACTCCAAACACATGTTCCCCCATCAGGTTTTGTCAAAGAACAGTGGCTCAGGTCTTGTTGGAGGTGCACAGGGAGCTCTGTACTGTACTTACTGACTCCAAACACATGTTCCCCCATCAGGTTTTGTCAAAGAACAGTGGCTCAGGTCTTGTTGGAGGTGCACAGGGAGCTCTGTACTGTACTTACTGACTCCAAACACATGTTCCCCCATCAGGTTTTGTCAAAGAACAGTGGCTCAGGTCTTGTTGGAGGTGCACAGGGAGCTCTGTACTGTACTTACTGACTCCAAACACATGTTCCCCCATCAGGTTTTGTCAAAGAACAGTGGCTCAGGTCTTGTTGGAGGTGCGCAGGGAGCTCTGTACTGTACTTACTGACTCCAAACACATGTTCCCCCATCAGGTTTTGTCAAAGAACAGTGGCTCAGGTCTTGTTGGAGGTGCACAGGGAGCTCTGTACTGTACTTACTGACTCCAAACACATGTTCCCCCATCAGGTTTTGTCAAAGAACAGTGGCTCAGGTCTTGTTGGAGGTGTGCAGGGAGCTCTGTACTGTACTTACTGACTCCAAACACATGTTCCCCCATCAGGTTTTGTCAAAGAACAGTGGCTCAGGTCTTGTTGGAGGTGTGCAGGGAGCTCTGTACTGTACTTACTGACTCCAAACACATGTTCCCCCATCAGGTTTTGTCAAAGAACAGTGGCTCAGGTCTTGTTGGAGGTGTGCAGGGAGCTCTGTACTGTACTTACTGACTCCAAACACATGTTCCCCCATCAGGTTTTGTCAAAGAACAGTGGCTCAGATCTTGTTGGAGGTGCGCAGGGAGCTCTGTACTGTACTTACTGACTCCAAACACATGTTCCCCCATCAGGTTTTGTCAAAGAACAGTGGCTCAGGTCTTGTTGGAGGTGTGCAGGGAGCTCTGTACTGTACTTACTGACTCTAAACACATGTTCCCCCATCAGGTTTTGTCAAAGAACAGTGGCTCAGGTCTTATTGGAGGTGCGCAGGGAGATCTGTACTGTACTTACTGACTCCAAACACATGTTCCCCCATCAGGTTTTGTCAAAGAACAGTGGCTCAGGTCTTGTTGGAGGTGCGCAGGGAGATCTGTACTGTACTTACTGACTCCAAACACATGTTCCCCCATCAGGTTTTGTCAAAGAACAGTGGCTCAGGTCTTGTTGGAGGTGCGCAGGGAGCTCTGTACTGTACTTACTGACTCTAAACACATGTTCCCCCATCAGGTTTTGTCAAAGAACAGTGGCTCAGGTCTTGTTGGAGGTGCACAGGGAGCTCTGTACTGTACTTACTGACTCCAAACACATGTTCCCCCATCAGGTTTTGTCAAAGAACAGTGGCTCAGGTCTTGTTGGAGGTGTGCAGGGAGCTCTGTACTGTACTTACTGACTCCAAACACATGTTCCCCCATCAGGTTTTGTCAAAGAACAGTGGCTCAGGTCTTGTTGGAGGTGCGCAGGGAGATCTGTACTGTACTTACTGACTCCAAACACATGTTCCCCCATCAGGTTTTGTCAAAGAACAGTGGCTCAGGTCTTGTTGGAGGTGTGCAGGGAGCTCTGTACTGTACTTACTGACTCCAAACACATGTTCCCCCATCAGGTTTTGTCAAAGAACAGTGGCTCAGGTCTTGTTGGAGGTGCGCAGGGAGATCTGTACTGTACTTACTGACTCCAAACACATGTTCCCCCATCAGGTTTTGTCAAAGAACAGTGGCTCAGGTCTTGTTGGAGGTGTGCAGGGAGCTCTGTACTGTACTTACTGACTCCAAACACATGTTCCCCCATCAGGTTTTGTCAAAGAACAGTGGCTCAGGTCTTATTGGAGGTGCGCAGGGAGATCTGTACTGTACTTACTGACTCCAAACACATGTTCCCCCATCAGGTTTTGTCAAAGAACAGTGGCTCAGATCTTGTTGGAGGTGCGCAGGGAGCTCTGTACTGTACTTACTGACTCCAAACACATGTTCCCCCATCAGGTTTTGTCAAAGAACAGTGGCTCAGGTCTTGTTGGAGGTGCGCAGGGAGATCTGTACTGTACTTACTGACTCCAAACACATGTTCCCCCATCAGGTTTTGTCAAAGAACAGTGGCTCAGATCTTGTTGGAGGTGCGCAGGGAGCTCTGTACTGTACTTACTGACTCCAAACACATGTTCCCCCATCAGGTTTTGTCAAAGAACAGTGGCTCAGGTCTTATTGGAGGTGCGCAGGGAGATCTGTACTGTACTTGCCCCCTGAAAGAAATACATCCAGCTGACTTCTGGGTGACTACCAGTAGTTCTCGCATTATGTATTCCATGGATGACTTCACAGCTGCTGAGTGCTCTAGTGCAAATGTGAAGACTGCAGTTAACATTTTTTACTTCACTTTTAATTGATGATTAAAAAAACAAAAAACAGGAAAGTCTTTAGAAGATCGCTGGCATCTTCCCGCCACCTGTCAAAACAGGCTTCATTCTGGTGAGGTAGTGATGGAAGTGGCTGTACTTGACGTCACTGATTACGTGGTAAGATTTAACATGGTGACAGCCCTGACATGGCCTTAGTTGTTGACGGGGTAATGATTTTAATCTTAATCTTAATTTGACGTCACTCTCCACCAGCTGGAAGAAAGTCCCGGTCTTCAACGTGGTGACAGCCCTGACATGGCCTTTGCTGTCGACGGGGCTATCATTTTAATCTTAATCTTAAAGGCCCGGTCACCAGCTAGAACAGAATAGCCACTGCACAAACCATGGTCAGCAGACTGGTGTCGTGAATGTCTGCGGCAACACTCTCAATCTTCAAATTGCTGCGACTCAGGTAGCCTCCACTGAGCAGTTATCTCAGGTAGCCTCCACTGAGCAGTTATCTCAGGTAGCCTCCACTGAGCAGTTATCTCAGATGGATATGGTGATGAACGAGGGCTGCTGCCGATTCAAAGAAACAGTTGAATCGGTTTGACCGATATTTGGTCATGCAGCTGGACACTTCTTTTTCCTCACAAAATGCCATCCACTCTGGTCTGAAGCTTTTCCTGTCCTGTGAGATCACTGGTCAGTCTGATGACTCTGGCTGTGCCTGGTTCATTGCCCTTGTTAATTAAAGCGCTGACATTTTGCCAGAGAGTCTCTTCCAAGTTTCACACCAGCATCCGCAAGCTCGGATCCTTTCATTTTCAGGGCAGTGTCGCATGCACGACTCAAACCCAAGAGAAAATGAGCATTACAAGGAAGATTATGAAGAGTTGTGTCTTTATCTTTGAACTCACAGTGGGCGGCTAAGTGGCGCAGACTTCTAACAGACTGCTCCACACTTTCACCAGTATGTTGAGTGCAGAAGTAGAATCTGGCTCACTCGTGCAAAATGTTTCTTTTGGGAATGAAATGCTCGTTGAATTTGGTGAGCACTGCATCAAAATTGCTGCTTTGTCCCTCTGTGAACTTAAAAGTCCAGAATATTTTCTCTGCTTCTGGTCCCATTGCATATATCAAGGTACTCAGTGTTTCAAACTTCATCCACATATTCTATGCACACAGTTCCATGACTCAAAACTGTGCATGTTGTGCAGCACCCGTGCATCGTTAAGTTTTCCCCTTTTATTCTTACTCAGCGCTAGAGTTGATTGCTACAGAATGGGGGACGCTTTGTTTTCATCAGTAGTGAGGGAAAGGGATCTGTGATGTTGGGCTGAATCTCCCCATGATGTGGAGATCCCTGGTATTGTGTAACACCCCACATATCTCTGGTGTAGCACTAATCTCCATATTGGCATGTACATTGGCTTACTATCGAATGCTTTTTTTAATCGGGTCTAACGTATTTCAAATGTTTTCGATGTCAAAGGTTTACAGTATTAATAGTACTGTCTTTTGCCATGGAGCATGTGGTTAGCCCCATGGCTGTAGCTGTAGCCTAGTGCCGCCAAGTCTATCACACTGTAGCCTGAATGGAAAGTGGTTTCCAGCTGTATGCACAAGAGGTCCGAAACAACTGTAGGTTGAATCAGATGTTGTTAATCCTGGTGGCATGCAATTGTGAAAATCAGAACATGAAGTAACTGTACTAGAATGCGCTTCATGCATGGTCTTTGATGAATGCTCACCTGTCTGGCATGGAACGTCTGTACTTTTTCCAAGATTTGTACTACTAATGTTGGTATTGTTACGATCTTTTGTGGGACTAATGCGAACAGGCAGTTTAGATTTAGCATGCAACGTTCTCTCACCTAATGTATTTGACGTTTCAGGTAACATACTTACTTCAGGAGCATTTAAATCAGGATCAGGATGAGCACTAGTCCTCATCATGGACCGAGTTAAGGGTCTTCGAGGTAGAATAGGAGGTGCCTGCTTACCTTCCATACTTGACAAATATGGGATGGACTTGCGAGGCGGTACAGGTAGTACATATTTACTATCCATAGTAGGTACAAAGCAATAAGACTACCACAAGGGTTCAACAAATGAAACCTGTTACATGATATCTAAGGAAGTACCAATTTCCTAAATTAGACAAAACCCAGAGAAACTCTCAATGTGGCCTGGACAGGAAAAACCAAGAAGGGATTGTAATTAAAATCAAAATCCAGTCCCTTATAGTTTCCACCAAAGGAAACCCACAATGATACCCAAATCCAGGCTGTGGTCACAGCTGCCTCCCACTTCACGAAGAAGTGAGAACAACACCAACGAAGGCCCTCACTAATCACCAAAGATTAGCAGGTTGTTGTCCCCTGGGGTACGACCCCTAACACAGTCTACTGTTTACTCTTAACAATAACTGGATGAACAGACTCGAATGAAGAGCCAATAAATAACTCCCCACTGTACACCAAGATAGTTAAGGTGGACGACAGAAGTTTCTGTATTCACGAGCCTCGGCTCTGGCTCACCCAGCTGGACCTCCCTTTCTTGAATGCATGCACATGTAATACTCAAACCACATGCAAACAATAGCCAAACCCAGAACCAAATGCCTAGACAGGAGAAAGAGGGGTAGACAGTAAGCAAAAAGAAAGTGTCCAAAGTAATTGTTGGGACAATGAGGGGAGTGAAAGGTGTAAATAGGTTGAAAATCCCGTGCGAGCCCACAAAAATGTAACGTGTCGGACACGTAAGAGATGTTTCAAGTTCATTATACAACCCACAGCCTCACAGATACTCTGGACAAAATAAATGAAGCTCAATATTTATCAAGTTCATATAGATTTGATTATATAGTGTATGTCTCTCTAAAAAAAACAACTTTATATATATATATATATATACATCTGAAGAAAAAACAACAACAAATCCTTCGTAAGTTCTAATTTTACTCCAAGCTTTCGAGGGGGTAACCCCTCTTTTTCAAGGTACAGAACTGACAAAGGTAGAAACACCACGTAAAAAAGACTTATGACGTAGAACGATGACATTCCATAGAAACTAAGCCAACTAACATGACGTATCCTTAAACTTTATCATTGCCTTGTCAACACTCCCCCCCCACACACCCCACACACATATCACCCTCTCCCTACCCTCTCTCCTCTCACTATAAAAATTGAAAATGTAGGATAAGTCAATACAATTATGAAAAGTGAAGTGACAATTAAACCCTATTTAATGAAGAAATGTTTCTTCTAAATTAAAACCAATATGCTAAAACTAAAGACACGATTTGTTTATCAACAAAAGGTATTATTAGGACTGAGCAAAAAGTCTATGACTCTAGTGAATGGAGTGACGTAGAAAAGCAATGAATGGATGGCGCAAGTTTTGAATGACGTGATGGTATGACGAAATAGGCGGCACACTTGTTCTGAATGAAACGACGTACATGATCTATCTTTTTATCTCTTCACCATCTTCTTCCCTATCCCCTACTCCTCAAATATCCTCCCCCACTACCACCCTCACCCCCACCCTCCAACCTTCTCTCAACCCTCCCCTCCCCCTATCCTGCCCCCCCCCCCCCACACACACACACACAACCCCCTTATGTTTCCGTGTTCGCCTTTTTTGGCCATCACTTTTTCTTTTTCTTTTGAGATATATATATATATATATATATTCAGTTCATTTTGAAGATGTACAAGACAATGTCATTTTAATACGGTCATGTTTTAAGTTCGAATTTAAGGTTGTTTCTCTGATGAAGGTCACTGGAGACCGAAACGTTTGGAAATAAAAGATTCCTAGTAGTTTTAACAGATGCATTCTTTCCTGATTTTATTATTTTTAGTGTGACTCAGCTACACTCCAGGATGCATCCTCACAGTGAAAAGAATGAAACTACAAAGTGTGTTTTAATGACTTATTATATATATATATATATATATTTGTTTATCAACAAAAGGTATTATTAGGACTGAGCAAAAAGTCTATGACTCTAGTGAATGGAGTGACGTAGAAAAGCAATGAATGGATGACGCAAGTTTTGAATGACGTGATGGTATGACGAAATAGGCGGCACACTTGTTCTGAATGAAACGACGTACATGATCTATCTTTTTATCTCTTCACCATCTTCTTCCCTATCCCCTACTCCTCAAATATCCTCCCCCACTACCACCCTCATATATATATATATATATATATATATATTATATAAGGATATTTCTGGACTTAGGGAGACTACATAGAATTTAAATGTTATGGGGACCGGGGTTGTGTCTTTTCTCCTTTGACAGGGGAGGTTAAAATTTGGCCGATGTACTACTGTATTACCACTTTGTCTCCCTTGTTCATAATATGTCTTAGTTTTCGATAGTAACAGATATAGATTTTTTACCTGGTCCCCTTAAGGATTTTAAGGATTTGATCAGACTTGGGGTGACTTAGGATCTGGGCAACATTAGGGTGACATTAAGATTTAGGGCGACCTTACTACTTATGGGGACACATATTATCATTTATATATACAGAGAGCTAGAGAGAGGTGAGAGAGAGAGAGAAAGAGAAAGAGAGAGACTTAACACTTGACACTTAAAAACTTTATTACGCAAGGATTGAGATTTTAGGCCTGGCCTATTCTTACAATCTGTCCTTGAGACAGAAACAAGACTAAGACACATAGCGAGAGAAAGAGACAATGAGAGAGACAGAGTTAGAGACAGAGAGACAAGGAGAGAGAGTGTGTGTGTCAGAGACAGAGGGAGAGAGAAAAAGTGAGAGAGAAAGAAACAGAGAGACACACATATATACAGAGGGAGAGTGACACACACAGAGTGAGAGAGAGAGAGACAGTGAGGGACAGTGACACACAGAGACAGGGAGAAAGACAGAGAGAGAGAGAGAAACAGAGAGAGCGAGACAGTGAGACACACACACAGATAGAGAGACAAAGAGAGACACAGAGCGAGAGACAGAGAGAGGGAGAGACAGAGAGAGAGAGAGAGATGGAGACAGAGACACACACGGAGAGAGATAATACAAAATAACTCATGAAAACAATCGAGACAAAACAAATGAGGAGAATAAGCTATAGTTTGTGCTTGACCATTCACAATCATCAGGAAGAGAGAGGGAGAGAGGAAGAAAGACAGAGAGAGACAGACCAGACGGCGACAGATTCAGAGAGAGACGGGGAGAGGGGATAGTAAGAGACCAACACATGGAGATGAACTCAAAGCATACACACACACACACCAAAACTGCTGCACAAATAATCTTTCCATTGATCCTTTTAATCATGTATTGATGCATATCAATTGTACATGGTCCAGTTTGTTTTTGAAGTGACACTGCAGTGTTTGGGAATAAGCCAGAAATACGTCCAGATGATCATTTAAACACCCTCTACTCAGGTCAAAACATCCACAATGCTCTGGTGTTGTAAAAATTAAAACTGTTTTATTAGCAATTTCTCCTTGGTAGATTATTTTCCTTGATGGCTGTAAACATAGAGGCCGATACGCTGGGGTTTTTTTTAATGGGGCAGAGAAAGTTTTCGTTTCTCTGAAGGGGAAAAAAGCATCTCGTTTTTTTAATGGTCTCAATGCATAAAGACAATAAATGTTTTGGTTGATTGAACATATTTAATTTCTACCCCAAGGCAACTACTAGAGAAAGCCAGTCATAAGATAGTTTATATTCTGGTTGTATTGCCATCGGAAAGAGTGCATGTTCCTCAAACGTAAAACAATTTATTTGATCTAAAACCTTAGGTGTGACAAGCCTCAATACTAAAAACAAGGCGCAGCGCCTTTTCTTTGCAACTGAATGTTTGGCTTATAGTTCCTATGTTAAGAAAATGGTGCAGATTTAACCAATTCATTTCTAGGAAATGGGAGTTTTGATCCATGTAGGGAGTGTTTAAATGAACATCTGGATATATTCGCTGGCGATTTACTTAGTTTTGTTTTTTTAGTGTTCATATTGTCCCGCCGCGCAGACTACTTTGAGCCAAATCATGACAACAGCAATCAAAAACTGAACAAAAATCATAACTATTTACTGCTTCTTGAAACCACTGAATCTTTTAAAAAAAATTGGTTTCTCTCAAAAATTAAAAGAAAATTTCCAATCAGACCTTTCTTAAAGTGTCCCCTTAAACACAAAAAGAATATCAATTCCTCAAATCTAAAAGATCAGCACACAGCAACAACTCAATCAATTATCCAAATTGTCTGAACAAAACCTAATGAGTCTGAACCTTAAGAAAACTAACTTAAAGCTTGTGACCACCGCACAAAAAAAGACAACATCTGTCCTATTCTCTTCCCTTGCACATACATGGTAACAATATCAGAGAATTAAAGTCACATAAAGCACCAGGGGTCGTTATTGACATGAATTAATCAAAGTGCTACAGTATAAAAAGCCTTTGTAAAACAGTTTCGAAAACAATATATCTTATGTCCAAAATAAATCACTTTCTCAATACTGCGTCTGGTGCAATTCCCCCAAATGAAAAAAACATGAAAGGTAGGATACAGGGGCAGAGCCCTTTCGGGGGGGGGGGGGGGGGAGGGGGGGGGGGATTTAAGAGAGAGAGATAACAAGACAGACAGATAGTTAAAATGATAGACAGTTTGAGTTTGATAAGCCTTGTTAAAGTATTACATTGCCTTTGTAAACTTCCAAGATAAAACAAATTAAAAATACTGAAATCAGTGTAAAACTGAAAGAGTAGCACCCATGTGCAAGCAAATTTTTCTTTCATGCTTGTATTGATTCTCACATAAACTATGCAGAGATTCAGGAAGCAAGAACACCCTTAAACCATTAAATGAATCTTACTGAAATCATGTGTTAGTTAATCAATGCTTTTAGAGTCCTGCAGAGAACCTGAACCAAATTAGGGTGGCAGCTATCAAAAACTGAACATAAGTCAAAACTTAATCACTACTTTAAATTAACCCACTAAATCTTAAAAAAATAAACCGCTTTCTCTCAAAAAGGGAAAAAGATCTTCCAATGAAATCTTTTGAAAAATGTCCTCTAAAACAAGTATCAAAATACATATTTCTAAAAAAAATCCCAAAGATCGACGCATTCTGACGTCTAATGTTTGACACCGACTTCAGTTTCACAAAAATGACACCAAGGATTCCAAACTACGGATAAGGAAACAGTTATCAGTAGCAACAACAGGATAATAATGAACTTTTATAACAAGAACAAAAATGTAATATACATAACACTGAAACCCACAAGAACAGTAGGCACAGAAATAGCTATGACAGTCATACCAAGGCTCGGTAAAGGTCAAGATGTGCCACCCCCCCTACCTATCTTGGTTAATTGTATTTTTCCGTTATTGCCTTTCTTACCATACATAAAGCTGTATTTTAGGAACATTTTTAGCTAATAACCTTTTTGGAATACTAACCCTAGGCCTAACCCTAACCCTACCCCCACCCCCCACCGTATAAGACGGAAAAACGCAACGAACCACAACTGTGACAAATCGCGGTGTACTGCAGTACATAGTGGGGGGTAGGGTTAGGTTTAGGGGTAGGGGTAGGGTTAGGGTTAGTATTCCAAAAAGGTAATTAGCTAAAAATGTTCCTAAAATACAGCTTTATGTATGGTAAGAAAGGCAAAAACGGAAAAATACAATTAACCGAGAAATGCATGGGGGGTGGCACATCTTTACCTTTACCCAAGGCTCACCGTTGTAGTGCATACTACTTAGCTTTTTATCTCCCAGTTCTGTAAGAACAGGGGAATACATTACTTCCATATAAGACTGTGTGTTGGCTGCTGTCTGTCTCAGTGTCTGTCTGTATGTGTATGTAAGTAGGTACATGCAAAAATGTGTGCCACGTGATAGCGCCTAAACCACTGAACCAATCTTTAAATTGTTCTTTAGTGTGCCTTAATTGTGTACATGTAATTAAATGTCATAGGTTAAAGGTCAAGGTCACTAGAGTAGACCTAAAACATCATGCTTGAACAGATGAACCCAGGATTCTTAAACTGGGCAAGCAAATAGATGCTATCACCATCAAAGTTATGCTGTAAAATGAAGGTCATAGGTCAAGGTCACAAGATTCAAAAGTATGGAACGCTTGAAAGAAGCACCAAGAACATAACTGAAGACAATCACTTTAAACTGTGCCTGCCTTAGGCCTAGCCCTATGTTGAATCGTGTGTTCACACATGCAGCGCACCAGGCAATAATGAACGACAGGCCATATTTACCTTATTCCAGTGAATGTGAACCTACATGATATATGTCTTTAGGCGTTGCTGGTAACTGGGACTACATTTACATGGCATTGCCATTTTGGTTGTTTTAACATACATTCCCTACACACACATAGTCACATCTCAATGTGATACTGGTCTTTTTATGTGAACATGTGTACAAATTAGGCTGCACATTTCTCTACCCCAACCAACAAAAAAGGTTCCATGAATGTCTTTGCATCATTATCAATCACCACAATAATCAATGACAATACACGATAGCCATCATCATCATGACTCATTACATCATCATGACTCAGTGTCATAACATTACTGTTGTCATCATATCAATGACTATCAAATTTATGATTATCATAAACATGATCATCACTTTCATGACTGTCATTACATCATAACCACAATCATTACGACTGTAATTTTATCATAACTATTATCATCATGACTGTCATTACATCATAATCATAACCACAATCATGACTGAAATGATATGCAAGTCATCATCATCATGACAGTCATTACATCATAAGCATGATCATCATGACTGATTGCATCTAAAGCATCATCACGAATGTCATTACATTATCATCATCACGAATGTCATTACATTATCACCATTATCATGAATGTCATATTATAGTCCTCATTATCATGACTGTCGTTACATCATTATCACAATCACGACTGTCATTACATCAACATAATGACTGTCATTGCATCATTATCATCCTTCATGACTGTCATTACATCTTACACAGCTGTTCCATCTCATACAAAATCAAGCTTTTTAGTTAAAAGACTGAATTTAGAAATCTTAGATAAAAACTGAACCAAGCTTTTGTTTGTTAAGATAGTTGGCCTGTATGTTCTTCATTGTATGTTTAATATACTTCTTCAGTCAAATTTATGGTAAAAACTTATGTTGTTGAGCAGTTTCATACAACATATGTAGTAGAAAATGTTCTTGACCAATACACTTAGTATCGCAAAATTGCCCATGAATGAAAATCAAGCAATATCCACTGAATATAGATACGTTTGCTACATACTGCAACATATTCATTACTATTATTTAAGAAAAGTAACTTATGGTAAACTAAAGTTGGCTTGAAAAAAACGTATGAAATAATAGATAAACTAAATGTTCCTCCCAAAACAGCTGTGCTTAATCATGATCATCATGACTGTCATTACATCAACATCATGACTGTCATTGCATCATTATCATCCTTCATGACTGTCATTACATCATAATCATCATCATCATGACTGTCATTACACCATAATCATCATCGTGGCTGTCATTACATCATAATCCTCATCATCATGACTGTCTTTACACCATAATCACAGGGTTCCTTCTTGCCACAAGACATCATAGGTCATTTGACCGGTTGGCGGAAAAATCAATAGGTCATTTTCCCAAAACAATAGGTCACAGATTTACTGCAGTACATACCATGTTCATGAAGGTTAGCAAACAGATGTGTGGTTGAAGGTTTTCATCAGATTTTTTTTATATTTCTCTTCCCTCGCCCCCCCCCCCCCTCCCCCCCTCTCCCCCCCACACCCCCACACACGCATACACACACACACACGCGCACACACACACAGAGTGTAAAATGTACCTTGCCATTTCAAAGCTTAATGTAAAAATAAAGTCAAAGGAAACTAATATTCCTGCTTTTTTAATGTAATCTCATTCTCATTCATAGTGTTTGTGCACAGTGAACACATAGGCAAACACATGTGCATAACCCCTGGTTGACTACAGAGAGAGAGAGAGGGGGCGGGGAGACAAACAGATTGAGATATGGACAGAGAGACAGGCAGACAGACACACAAGGCAGCGTACACACACACTTGCATATTAATGCAGTTGCTTATGTTTTTGAGATGATGCCATTCACATCTCTAAAAGAACGGCTTGATGCTGCTGCTTTTTCCTCTGTCGAACTTGCAAAAAATTAACGTTCTAATTTCTATTTCGGCCTACTGTTCAGATTTGGTCAACGTAGAAATCAGACCTAAAACTTGAAGCGCTTCGCTCTCATGAACAAGCATTCAGATGTAAACAAAGATTGTTTTGGTATGACCGGACATGTGTCTGCTTTAGAAAGGAAAAGCCTGGATGGTCAGAAACAAGACTGACAACCAGGAAAACTAAAGCAAACAGACTGACCGCTGTGGCATGAAGCGAAAATCGGGTTCGGAGTTTTGATGTGGAAAAGTTGGGGTGGCTTGATCTAGTTCCAACGATCCTACAAGTTGCAGACGATGTCTGAGCGAGTCCGAAACGAGGCCCAGCAAACATATTCTCCTGCCCCTTTCCTACTCGTGGCTTTTTGGGAGGCATGGCTGGTTTTAAACACGAATTGTTGTCAAAAGGCCGAGAAAAAATAGTACTAGAAGACTAGGTCACGCTGGAACTTTATTTGGTTTTCAAAAAGTTGGATCGGAAAAGCTTTACCGAATGTGCAATGTCGCCGTTTCGGCGTTCGTTTCGCCAGATACAACTTTTAAGTTCTGATTATGGTCCGAGGCCACGGAAGAACTCAGCAGACGACATAATCCTTGAAGTTGTTGACTGCTTTGACAAAAAATCAATCGGTCAGATGACCGCAGAATCCTTGAAGTTGTTGACTGCTTTGACAAAAAATCAATCGGTCAGATGACCGCCTGCCTGCTAAAACTATCGGTCAAAATTGAAGGTTTATGCGTTAATGACCGATGACCGACGCCAAGAATGAACCCTGTAATCATCATCATGACTGTCATTGCACCATAATCATCATTATGACTGTCATTAATCATAATCATCTAGATTGTCATTACATCATAGTCATCAATATCATGACAGGTCAAATACATCAAAATCATCATGGCTGTCATTGCATCATCATTAACATGACTATCATTGCATCATCCATCTTTGTGACAGTCATTTTATCATCATCCTTTTCATCGTTGAATAATCAGAATCATCATATTCATCATCATTATGCGCAAGATTTCACTTTTGTACTCTTATTTTCATTAACCACTTCCGTAACCATGTTATGGTGTTAAGCCACTACACTCATAATCTGACAGTGTTGCTATGTGAAATAACAATTTTCTTAATAGAGTCAACATGTGCAGAGACCTTCATAAAACTGAATGCAGATGCTTTGATCTAGAAAACAGTTACTAATGTTGACCTTCTGACTAAATATTGCTATAAATGAACCGACTTTTAACTTATACTCTAAATACTCCCAAAACATAAAAGTCAAGGGGAGAGTGAGAAAACAGCATAGAAAACTGTGTAATCACATCACATGCTTTCAGCTCTGTACATTTTGAAAGCAAGGGGTAAATTGAGCATGATATTATGCATTTGCTATTATACATATTAAAATCAGTTACTGTGGGTCTATTTACCCCCCTACCTCCCACCGAAAATGGAGTGTGGCTGTCAATGTGGTGGGTGTTAAAAAACGGTTACACATATAATGTTCTCATTCTTAGTTGGTGCATTTGTGCCATTTTGTATTCAAGTGCTATGGCTTCTGGGATGGTCCCTGAAGTCTTTAAGCCAGGGTTAGTTAGTTAATTACCATAATTTTTGCCTGATAAAGCGCATTAGGCATGTCGCGTGCAAATCTGCAGCTCGTGCAAATCTGCAGCTCGCTACCTATGAGAGTCTGTTTGCGGCATTTTGCGACATTGAGCATGAACCACACATTTCACTTTTTCTGTGGGTTAGGGATAGGGTTAGTGTTAGTGTTAGGGTTAGGTAAAATGGTTAAAGTACGGAAAAAGTGAAGTTTGTCGCAAATACACTCTCTCATAGTAGCGAGCTGCAGATTTGCACGCGACAAGGCGTACCCAACAACATAAATAAAATAAATGTTTTTTGATAACAGCTGCGGAACACTTAAATACAGAAACACAAGCATACATTTGTTTGACAAATTATATTCCTAATGAAGTGATAACTGCAAAAAGGTGATGGAAAACATTTAAAGTATCAAAGCAATGGAAATATGTAACATTGACTGATAATCTTTTTCAGTTACAACTAGTGATACATATTAAATAATTCGTCACTCATTTTGTGTTTAAAGCTGAAAATTATAGGTCTGTAATAATGTAAAGAACATAATCAATTAAGATGTACTCAGTCTTTTATTTATTTTTGTTGTTTTTGAGAACACATAAGGTGCTGTCAACAGATGAGGTGCAGGGGTCAAAGCGCAGTAAAAAGGTTCGCCTTATAGGCCACAAAGTATGGTAGTGTTTATAGGGTCCAGCAGACTACTTTAAGCAAAATCAGGACTGCAGCAATAAAAAAAATGAAAAGTTTAAAATATTCATTTCTGAAACACACTAAATCTTTCTTTTTTTTAAATTGTTTTTTTCTCAAAAAGGAAAATAGAGTACAATCAAATGAATCCTTTAAAAAATTGTCCTCAAAATCACAATCAAAGTAAATCCTTAAATCCAAAAGATCAGCGCACACTGAAAAAAAAGTTTGATGCTGAATAGAATGCAACAAGTACCATGGAGTATCTTAAGCCACGGTACAAGAAGATGTTACAAACATGAAGTTCAATGTTTACTCAGTTACCTGAGGGTTTAATGTTTCAGTTCTGATAATGGACTCTTGATGGCAGGCTTTGCAAATTGATGCAAGTCTGTATGACCGACACATCGGGCTAAAAAGTCACCAATACATGGTTCAAGCCCCACACCCCACCCCTCCAAGACTCGCATACAGATGAATGTTTTTGCCATTTGGAGACAAACTTTGAATAAACATTACATGACAGGAAACATGGACTGTGCTTGTCGCCGGTATTTGTTCCTTTCATTAAAAAGTTTTGTTTTCACCAAAGTTATCTTTTCTGCCAGGGTCAGATTCAAGTTACAAAATATATCATTCCTTTCCAAGAATGAGCGAACTTCTTGAACTCCAGGTAACGAGCCCTTTGAACCTTTCCCTTTAGCCTTAATGTACTTTTCAAAATGTGCACAGACACATTCAGCCTCACTTTTGCTCCACTGCTTATACGGCCTATCAGATGTTGTGTCTTTCTTTCTTTTTCCTGTTGTCTTGACAGGTGTAGGTGTTGCATCCTCAGGAGAAGAAGTTATACAACTTGCTTCCCCACTTTCTGGTAAGGGCTGTGCCAACGAATTAGGAATACACTCTGAGGTCAATGTGCAGGTAGACAACAAGGCTCCATCATTCACACTTTCGTCGTTTGACAAATGCGGGTTACATGAATCTGGAGTGTGATCCGATGTAGATGGGACGGCCAAGGGGACACTTTTCTGGGAGCATGCAGACAAACTGGTTACCTGTTGAGATGTGGGTCGTTCACATGATGTGTCATCACTAGCGATAGTCGATGAGACCATAGGATGCACGTTTGGTGTTTGTTGAACAGCTCCTCTGCCATGCACATCAAGTTTTTTCAGAAAGCCACCAACTTGCGTCAGTTCAGTCACAGCCAACGGGCACTGGTAAACATCTCTGCTCGTGCTGGCTGAGTGGCCCATGTGACGATACCAGCTTGCCCGTTTCTCTTCAGGTAGGTCAAGCACAGCAAAATATGTTGAAGCCCTGTGTCTGAATTTATCAGCAATGAGCAGCTCTGGCTTTTTCAGTTTATTTTGACGCATTGTTCCTATCGCTGCCTTGATACAGTAGTACCCTGAAACGTGGTCTCTTGAACCTCCAGTGGTGGGAAACAAGATGATGTTATCTTCATGTATTTCAGGCCTGCATCGTTCAGAAACAAGTTTTCTGACAGCTTCCACCGTGTCATTTGGAATGAGCACCGGAACCATTTTCCGACTTCCTTTGCCCTGTTGATAAGCCAACTTTGTGTTCTTCACCAACTCTTGTTCAAGTGGATCAGTGATCTGCTGCACAATATTTGGATCCACCCACTGGTCTTCTTCACCCTCTCTCCATTCTTGAAGGGTCAGTCTTGCTGGCTCACCGCCACGCCTGGCATTATACAACGTTAGTCTGCTGACCACCAGATTTCGCAGCTCCACAAACACATGGTGATCCCACAAAAGGTAAGCATCCTCCATCAGCTCTTTGATCCGAGACACAACGAAATTTCGGAATGTCTTCACATCATCTTCAAGTGGCAATTGCTGTGGTTGTCGCAATGCGTCACGTCGCCTCTCACATTCCAGCTGTGCAGAATAGAAAATAAAATCCCAATTCAAGTCCAAAACTGAACTGAACAACTCAACTTCCGTCACTTTTTCCAGCTCATTCAGCTGTGTATAATAACCCTTCATAACTTTGATGGCCTTTTTTAGACCAAAGCCAAGTGCAAGCTTCATGCCAGATTTCTGTTGCCTTTCATTTTCTTTTCTGGTCAAGGTGTGTATTGCATTCTGTAAAGTTTCAAAGTACTTTCTGTCAACTACACAAGTGCCATCAATGTTTTCATCATTCGCTTCACTTCGCATTTGTATTACAAGATTTGCTAACAGCCGCATTTCATTCATCAGGACACAATTCACTGGGAATTTCTGTCAGCCTAAGGCAATGAAACAACTTTATGGCCAACTTCATTTTACTGGAAGTCGTTACAATCATCAGACTCTACGGGGTAATGAAACCTGCTGAAGGTTGGTTTCATGTCTTCGATCAGTGGCAACATGTTTTGTGTGGTCTTCTACCCGATCCAGGATCGAAATCACGATGATGGCCATCAAAGCCATGATGATCATGCTGGTGATGGGATGGATGGAGGGGGAGGAAGAGGGGCCTGATGATGAGGTTGAGTGCAATGGTCGTAGTGATTTTGATGATAGTGCTTGCAATAGTAATAGTTGTTGATGATGTAAGTGAGGCGCATGTTTGTCCTTGATGATGATGATGACAATGGGACAGATGATGATGGGATTGATGAAAGGATTAATAGTAAGTATTAAAATTACCTCTCATTTACAACTCCCTCCCATTAAAGACCCCGTTTTGGATGCTTTTTGAAGGTCTTATAAGGGAGGTTCTATTGTACCATGAAAAATAAAAAGAATATGTTATCATAATAATAATAATGATAATAAAACAATAATAATAACCTTACCAGAGATGCGTCAGCTCCACGCTGGAGTTGTCTCCTCCTGAACGATGGCCTTTGCCAAGGGGCCCCGGCGGCACCTGACTGCCTGGGTCGGGGGTCTCTGGGTTGGGGGTCTCTGGGTTGGGGGTCTGCCCCTCTCCCACTTACCAGTGGATTACCAGAGATGCGTCAGCTCCACGCTGGAGTTGGCTAGATAGTGGCCGTCTCCTCAACCTAAAAGACGGCTTCAGCCAAGGGGCCACGGCGGCACCTGACTGCCTGGGTTGGGGGTCTCTGGGTTGGGGGTCTGCCCCTCTCCCACTTACCAGTGGATTACCAGAGATGTGTCAGCTCCACGCTGGAGTTGGCTAGATAGTGGCCGTCTCCTCAACCTAAAAGACGGCTTCAGCCAACTTGCCCAAGGGGCCACGGATGTAAGCCGGACAGAAGAGACTGATTCTCTCGATCTAATCCCCCATCTCCCAGTTCCTCCCTATCCGCCTCCTCCTCCTCATCATCATCCTCAGGTTCGTAATCCTCATCGTTGATGAAACTGGACTCCAGTTCCAAATTGGTCAAGCGAGGACACCTTTTCATCAAGTATCTTGCGCCTCGGCCTCCTGGCCTCGCACGTCTGTCACCATCCAGATCTAAATGGAGGAGATTGCTATGCTTTGTCAAGAACATTGGCCGCAGCGGAGAAAGAGAATCCCACTTGAGCGCTGTTGCAAATTTGGATAAAACATTCCACCAGTGATGGAGCATGTCCGAGTCGGCCTCAGTTTCCGATAATCTTCCTTCGCAGCCTTTACGTGTCTCACAGTCAGCCCGTTTCTCACCGGGTTTCTTCCGAGACCACTACTGCTCTGCCCTTGCTCTGCTTCACAGTCCCTGTTGGTGAGGCACGTCTGGCCCAGCATCTCCAGGCATTGACGTTCTGACGTGTCACGCCTTTCTAGATCCCCGTCATAGCTGACTGTCACTGTCGTCCACATGTCCGGTGACTTTGTCAGCCTGTAAAAGCTCCGGCACGTCATTCCCCCTCCATGGATGATGTCCACATTTGGAAAATAGCTGAACACCGAGTGCTCTACCCTGAAATCTGACGTCAACAAAGATGTCGACCAACTGGAGACAGAGTGCTCTACCCTGAAATCTGACGTCAACAAAGATGTCGACCAACTGGAGACGGAGTGCTCTACCCTGAAGTCTGACGTCAACAAAGATGTCGACCAACTGGAGACAGAGTGCTCTACCCTGAAGTCTGACGTCAACAAAGATGTCGACCAACTGGAGACAGAGTGCTCTACCCTGAAGTCTGACGTCAACAAAGATGTCGACCAACTGGAGACAGAGTGCTCTACCCTGAAGTCTGACGTCAACAAAGATGTCGACCAACTGGAGACAGAGTGCTCTACCCTGAAGTCTGACGTCAACAAAGATGTCGACCAACTGGAGACCTGGTGCTGGACCACCCCTCTCAGTTCTGGGGGACATCTGAAAACACAGCTTGTTCCACATGAACACACTGACTGCACAGAGGGATGGAGGAGGAGGCACCCACTGGACCACCCCTCTCAGTTCTGGGGGACATCTGGAAACACAGCTTGTTCCACATGAACACACTGACTGCACAGACTATTAAGGCCATACTTTTCCCCCAGACCACTGTGCCTTATGACGTGACTGATAATATAGTAAGGAAATAGAGTATAAAAAATCTTAATTTTGAGTCACATTTGGCAAGGGGGCTGCACCTACCGTATTTTTCGGATCATTAGGCGCTGCTGTTTATAAGGCGAATAGAGTAATTTTCAAGAAAAAAAATGAATAAATGAAAATAAACTTTTTAATATGTGGTAAGATGTAACGTGGTGACAGCCCTGACATGGCCTTTGTTGTCGATGGGGCTAATATTCTAATCTTAATCTTAATCCTGAGGATCGAAATCACGATGATGGCCATCAATGTCATGATGATATTGCTGATGATGGGATGGAGGGGGAGGAGGAGGGGCCTGATGATGAGGTTGAGTGCAATGGTCATAGTGATTTTGATGATAATGCTTGCTTAATAGTTGTTGATGATGTAAGTGAGGCGCATGTTTGTCCTTGATGATAATGATGACAATGGTCGTAGTGATTTTGATTTTACTCCTCCAGCGTCCGTTGTCCCGTTGCGAGAACGTTGTTCTCGGCAATGATCTGAGTCACTGTCGCTTCAGCTTTGATTTAGTTTTTACCTTGTGTTTTTATCCCTTTTTTAAATATGATACGTGGTGAGATTTAATGTGGTGACAGCCCTGACATGGCCTTATTTGCAGACTGGGCTATAATTTTAATCTTAATCTTAACGACATGATTTGACTTGCTGAACCGAGACCTCATATGCCACAAGAAGCAAAGAGGCGCATGGCCTTAGCCTTAGGGCCTTTGCACACTAGCGTCAAGATCATGACGTACGTCAGTGATGCAAGCATGTTTGACATACGCTGCACGCATTGTGAGTCGCACACTAGGCGTCATCTGCATTTAGGGAACCAGGAAAAGTTAACTGTAATGTCACTTCCGTATGTACAGAAGACTTTCACAAGTCTTATCCCATTCATTGTAGGCCTTGGTCTCGGTGTTGTACAGGTTTTCTTGAGATTGGTACGACTCGATCAAAATAGCAATGTCGCAGTCATCCACCATGACTGTCTGGTAGATCGTTAACGTGGAGTGGTGTCCCTTGTTTTTTGGTTCCTTGCCTTTCGATTGGTCAGTTCACGCAGCTTGACGCTTGAAAATAGAAGAGGTTCTATCCGTCATGTGACGCGTGAAAATTGATGCATGCGGCCAGCGTAGAAGCTTCGCGTCAAGCTGTCCACTAACGACGCTTGAAGTTTTGACGCATTGACGCTAGTGTGCGACGGGCCTTAATTGTCTGCGGGGCTGTAATTTTAATCTCTTAAGCAAAGGGATATGTCGTCATCCCAGTCGTCTCTTCCCTCATTGGCGACATGGCCTTCGTTGTCGACAAGGCTATCATTTTAATCTCTTAAGCAAAGGGATGTGTCGTCATCCCAGTCGTCTCTTCCCTCATTGGCGACATGGCCTTCGTTGTCGACAAGGCTATCATTTTAATCTCTTAAGCAAAGGGATATGTCGTCATCCCAGTCGTCTCTTCCCTCATTGGCGACATGGCCTTCGTTGTCGACAAGGCTATCATTTTAATCTCTTAAGCAAAGGGATATGTCGTCATCCCAGTCGTCTCTTCCCTCATTGGCGACATGGCCTTCGTTGTCGACGGGGCTATCATTTTAATCTCTTAAGCAAAGGGATATGTCGTCATCCCAGTCGTCTCTTCCCTCATTGGCGACATGGCCTTCGTTGTCGACAAGGCTATCATTTTAATCTCTTAAGCAAAGGGATATGTCGTCATCCCAGTCGTCTCTTCCCTCATTGGCGACATGGCCTTCGTTGTCGACGGGGCTATCATTTTAATCTCTTAAGCAAAGGGATGTGTCGTCATCCCAGTCGTCTCTTCCCTCATTGGCGACATGGCCTTCGTTGTCGACGGGGCTATCATTTTAATCTCTTAAGCAAAGGGATATGTCGTCATCCCAGTCGTCTCTTCCCTCATTGGCGACATGGCCTTCGTTGTCGACGGGGCTATCATTTTAATCTCTTAAGCAAAGGGATATGTCGTCATCCCAGTCGTCTCTTCCCTCATTGGCGACATGGCCTTCGTTGTCGACGGGGCTATCATTTTAATCTCTTAAGCAAAGGGATATGTCGTCATCCCAGTCGTCTCTTCCCTCATTGGCGACATGGCCTTCGTTGTCGACGGGGCTATCATTTTAATCTCTTAAGCAAAGGGATATGTCGTCATCCCAGTCGTCTCTTCCCTCATTGGCGAACAAGGCAAGCATTTGTCGGCTAAAAACTTGGAATTTTCTTTATTTTGTAAGTTTTACTTGTTTTTAGCTTCAAATGATTAGATTTTATCCCTTGTGTTTTTATCCCTTTTTAATATGTGGTGAGATTTAACGTGGTGACAGCCCTGACATGGCCTTAGTTGTCAATGGGGCTATAATTTTAATCTTAATTACATTTTAGAGGCCCTGATATGGCCATAGTTGTTGACAGGGCTATTGCAAAAACATGACGATGACTCTAGACGAATGGATATGATTTCATTTGATTTTGATTTTGATCCAATTTGCGTAGTAATATAATACCGTAAACCAACACTTCCCAAAATGTTGGTTAATACTAATTAATTTACAATTGTCTAATGCCCGTTATTTGCCGTGTGTGTGGTCGGGCAGATCAGCCCAGTACGTCAGGCATGCAACAGCAGCAGCAGCAACAGCAGGCGTCAATCCCAGCAGCCTCTGTGGCAGGCCGCCCCCAGCAGATGGTGCAGATTGTCACCCCTCAGATGGACTCATCAGGTGGGTCAAGGGGCCACTACTGCTTTTTACCTCATGTTTTTATCCTTTTTGAAGTGAGTCTATAGCAGACCTGCCTACTGCTACGATTTGGCCGTAGCAGCTACGAAAAATAAAGCTTTGCTACGGAGCTACGGCAACCTTAACGTTGCTACGAAAAAAACAAATTGCCACCGCATTTAATTTTTGCTTATGCTGTTCCCGGTTTTGTCGGTTTCTAAGAGCAGACGCCGTGTCACGCGCGATAACCTAGTCACTTCCGTTTTTATCAAAGTGACTGCGCATGCGTTCTTATTACTTTCTCTGAAAAAATGGCGGACTCCAGCAGCAGTAGCGATTCGGGAGATGTTTCAAACGAAAGAAGAAAAAAACCAAACCAGAAAACGAAAATCATCTGGCACCCCATCTTCTAAGAAAAAACATCGGCCTGCCGCACAAGTTTTTATAATAGCTTACACGGAGGAGTGGCCTTGCATCGTCAGAAGTTGACTCGGTGCGAACCATGCTCGCTGCAGTGCAACCTCTGCCATGCGGACTTTTCTGTGAATCATGGCGGTAGAGACGATTGCCGTCAACATGTTCAATCGGCGAAACATATTAAGCAGTGCGTTTCGGCTCAGGAAGAGAACAAATCGATTGCCGTTGTTTGTGGATGCTACGGAAAAATTTGCCATGCTACTGAAAATTGATGGCTGGGCTACTGATTGGGAACATTCCAAGTAGGCAGGTCTGCTATAGTATGACAGTTGTTCGGTTGTGTGTGTGTGTTGTCCCCCGTCATTAAAGCTCCGCTCTCTTTCTCTTCTCTCTCTTGCCATTAGGTTTGTTTCTGCTGTATTCCATTGATGTCATCCGTGTGTGTTCGCTTTTTATTGCGTTTTTGCTTGAATGCGTTATGAATGCTAACGTGTGTGTGCGCTTTGATTTGATTTCTATCAAGATTCAGCGCCGTATGAATACTGTATATAAAGGAGATGACCCGCCTTACTGTGTAGCATGCGATTCTCCAATTTCCATTCGTCATTTTCTTTTGGACTGCTGGGATAGTAGATGACAGTAAGCAAAGGGAAAAGGCAGGAGAATGGACCAGTCACAGAGTGAGGCAGAAAGATAGCAGATGACAGTAAGCAAAGGGAAAAGGCAGGAGAATGGCCTAGTAACAGAGTGAGGCAGAAAGATAGTAGATGACAGTAAGCAAAGGGAAAAGGCAGGAGAATGGCCCAGTAACAGAGTAAGGCAGAAAGATAGCAGATGACAGTAAGCAAAGGGAAAAGGCAGGAGAATGGACCAGTAACAGAGTAAGGCAGAAAGATAGTAGATGACAGTAAGCAAAGGAAAAAGGCAGGAGAATGGATCAGTAACAGAGTGAGGCAGAAAGATAGCAGATGACAGTAAGCAAAGGAAAAAACAGGAGAATGGATCAGTAACAGAGTGAGGCAGAAAGATAGTAGATGACAGTAAGCAAAGGAAAAAGGCAGGAGAATGGCCCAGTCACAGAGTGAGGCAGAAAGATAGCAGATGACAGTAAGCAAAGGAAAAAGGCAGAGTCAAAGAGAGTGATTGATTAAAGAAAGTTGCAAGTGCAGATGGCCTTAGTTGTCGACGGGGCTATAATTTTGATAATCATGCCTACAAGTGCAGAACTTCGAGAAGTGGGGGGAAAGACCCCTTGGTATCCCCACAGGAGGGGGGGGGGGTAGATGTTTTTTTCATTC
Organism: Phymorhynchus buccinoides; assembly: GCA_017654935.2. Taxonomy (NCBI): domain Eukaryota; kingdom Metazoa; phylum Mollusca; class Gastropoda; order Neogastropoda; family Raphitomidae; genus Phymorhynchus; species Phymorhynchus buccinoides. Next base: position 37,942,846 of record CM065704.1, read on the forward strand.
CTTATGGAAGTCATAAAGCTTTTTTTTTAAACATATTTTTCAGACTATAAGGGGATACTTTTGTTCACAGACTAAGAGTATGACTTATAATATAGTCAGACTTTTTTTTCACAGACCAAGAATATGACTTATAATATAGTCAGATAATAGAATATCATAATTGGAATTTGGTGTCAAATGTTTTTGGGGCACGCCGAATAGTCCGAAAAATACAGTAAAATAGTTGATGATGTAATTCGGTTATGACGGATTGTTACAACAGTGGAGTCAGTGGAGGAACCCACGGCCCAGGCTGTGGTGGCTCCCAGCATCCAGGAGCCCGTGCACACCGCCGCCGCCACGGTCCAGCCTTCCCAGCAGGCCCCAGTGCAAATGGCGGGGCCCTCCACCTCTTCCGCCCTTCCCCCATCCATGCCGGGCCCATCCACCTCCGGAGGGTCAGAGCCCAGTCAGCTGTTGGTGCTGGGGAAGAGAGGCCGCGACGAGATGGAGACGTGAGTAGCCTGGTTTGGTCGTAGAGCTGTCTGTTGGTCATTCTAGATTGAACAATCTCTGTCTGTCTGTCTGTCTCTCTCCCTCTCATTCATTTCCAGCTGTTGTTGGGGAAGAGAGGGTGTGATGAGATGGAGACGTGAGTAGCCTGGTTTGGTCGTGGAGCTGTCTGTTGGTCATTCTAGATTGAACAATCTCTGTCTATCTTCTTCTTCTTTGATCGCTCAGACAGTTTCCTGTCAATTATGAGCGCAGATGCGTCATGCTGCCATTATGCGCCTAAGTAAGAAATAATTAGGCCCAGCATGTTCGACTTCGGCTGGAGGAAATCTTTTTGAAAGTGGATTCTTGTAAAAAGGCAGGAGAATGGACCGGTAAGGCGAAAAGATAGTAGATCACAGTTAGCAAAAGGGAAAAGGCAGAGTCAAAGAGAGTGACAGATTAGAGGAAGTTAAAGCACCGAACTTCCAGAAGGTGGGGGAAGTATTTATACTAAAGACCCCGGTATCCCCACGGGGGGGCTCTATCTATCTGTCTCTCTCCCTCTCATTGATTTCCAGCGGTTGGGGATTCCGGAAGAGAGGGTGTGATGAGATGGAGATGTAAGTGATAAAGATTTGTTTGTGTGTGTGTGTGTGTATCACTTTATGAGTATTTGGTATATTCTAGTCACAGAGACTTTCAGGATGAGGAGAGGGTGTGGGCACACTTAAAAAAACTAGCTATCAATTTGGCCATACCAGGCAGCAGGATTTCTCCCTACTCTTACTGACTTTCAACTACCGTGGGATTTTTACGTGCGTAAAGCGCACGGGTCAGACTAGCTTTAAGTCCCCATCCGAAGGACTCGACGTTCAGTTCGATTTTCCTGTCAAACTAGAAAGAAACGACGAGGCTGGGATACGAGCCCGGGTCACTCACGCTGCAGTCATGCATTACAATTTGCTGGTGAACGTCTTAACCACTCTGCCACCTTTCTCCCTAGAAAATCTGTCTCTCGCGCCCCCCCCCCCCCCCCTCTCTCTCTCTCTCTCTCTCTGTCTATCTCTGGCCTAACAATTAAAAATGTCCTGACTCCTGACTCTCTGTCTATCTCTCCGTTTCTATGTTTTTCAGTTTGTTTATATCTTTTGTAGTTGTACTGTCTTCTCGTTTTTTGTCCCTTCTCTCTTCTTCTGAGAGCGAAGGAATTTGACATTAATTCTTCATTATATGAAAAAGAATTCAAGCTTCCTAGCCTTTGAAGAAAGTATCTTTATACTCCACTTCAAAATTACACCCTATAATTTGACAATCAATAGAATTTTGTTGTTTGGTTATTTTTGCTTTTGTGTATGTTTATGTAAGTGTGTGTGCGTTTCAATGAGAATGTGTTTTCTGTGTGTTTGATTAAATGTGTATGGGTCTGTGTGTGTATGTCTGTGTGCAAGAACGCGTTCACTCGCGTGCGTGTACGTACATGCGTGTGTGTCTGGTGTGTGTGTGTATGTCTGTGAGTGTTTCAATGCTGATTGTAAAGCGCTTTGTGCTTGATAAAAAGCGCTATGTAAGTGTCCGTTTATTATTATTATTGTTTTCCTACTTAAAACTTCTAAACCGCAAGTGTATGTGCATGTGTTTGCGCGCACATACTTTTTTTCAACAACTTTCATTTATAAGCTCATGGAAGAACAGACTTGGTCAACCGGTTGTTTTAGTTTCCAGTGCTTGAACCTTTGCTCATAATGTCTTTTTATATATATATATATAAGGTCAAGATGTGCCCCCCCCCCCCCCCCCCCTCCCCCTACATTTCTCAGCTCTCCCCGCATTTTCACACTTGGCTTTCTTACCAAACAAGCTGTATTTTATTAACCTTTTCAGCTAATTATCTTTGTTGAATAATTAATCGCAGTCATGATAAAGGCCATTATCAATATCTAATAGGACCCCCCCTACGTAGTGTTGACACACAACAGCCGCGGAGCATTGGTCACAGTCCTGGTTCATTGCGTTTTTCCGTCTTGCCTTTATTTTCTAATGTTATTGAATGCATGTGTTTCATTATGTAAATGGATGAAAATTAGTGTTACATATAGCAAACGATAGAGGATGAAGTACTCAATCTGCAGTAAGAAAGGCAAGACTGGAAAAGTGGAAACAACCAAGATCTGAAATGGAGGAGGGGGGAGGGGCGCATCTTTACCTTTACCTGTATATTTTAGTTAATTGTTGTCATCTGTAGTAGTGTTTGGTGACATATTAACGGCTGTTTGAACAGTTGAAATTCTAATGTCGACAGGCCCGAGGACATGGATGCCAAGCGGTCCAAGATTCTTCCCACACAGGTTAGTGGCAATGTGTGTTGTTCCCACACAGGTTAGTAGCAATGTATGTTGTTCCCACACAGGTCAGTAACACAGTGTGTTGTTCCCACACAGGTCAGTAACACAGTGTGTTCCCACACAGGTCAGTAACACAGTGTGTTGTTCCCACACAGGTCAGTAACACAGTGTGTTGTTCCCACACAGGTCAGTAACACAGTGTGTTGTTCCCACACAGGTCAGTAACACAGTGTGTTGTTCCCACACAGGTCAGTAACACAGTGTGTTGCCTTCTTGAGGAATATTTGTTTCTACACTGGAACCTCCCTACTAAGACCTATCGACTTAATGTCGAATTGGAAATGGCATGCAGTGTTAAACTCTAACATTATAACCTTTTCATATTTCGTAAAAATAGTTCCCCCACCTTCTTGAAGTTCTGTGCAGAATCCAAGACCAGCAGTCCAAGGGGAGCGAATCTATGTTAGGCCGTCAGGAGGCAACCAACCGAGGATACACTGCACTTCTGCTGAGTCACTTCGGTGGAGTTCAGTGGAGCCTGTTCAGGACACCACCTACTAAGCCCCCTACTGACGACACTATTATCTTAGTCGCGGAGCCAGCGTGAGTGAGGTCCTCCTCCGAGGGCGCCACCACGACCGTCCACCGACAGCTCCCCAGAACACACTGATCCCCGTGACTTTGACCCGAATGCACCAAGGCATAGACTGGATTGGAAACCGAAACTGAGGTCACCATGAGAGCAAGGCATGCAAAGACACATAATTTGAGGCATTTTTTAATTTTATGATTGATGGAAAATGAGGTCGATGATAATGATGATGATGCTATGGAGTTCCGTATCGGTCTGAGACTGCATGGCAGGGCTGTATTCTACGCTTCCTTTCATAATGATATCCCGGCGTTAACCAGGCCCGAGAACTACAGACACCTGCAGTGTTGGTCTTGCAATTAGAGCAACACTCTCAGAATCGCATCCGTTAAGCGGATGAAGCTCGACTGTGTGGTTTCAGTCTTCCCATTGAGCCCATAGCCACTCACTCTGGGTAGGAGTCGGTCCAGGACCGAAAAAACCCTCGCCTCTGATGGGATTCAAACCCAAGACCTCCCAGCCAGTAGTCCACGACGCTAACCACTACACCACGGCGGCTGGTTGAAAATTACAAAATTTAGCCTATAAATGAAGATGGCGGAAGATTGTGCTTTCACTGAGCGAACTGCGCATGTCACGGAAGTAAAGGATGTGATGTCACTTCATATAAATAGCGCAAAGGGGGACACCGGGGTTTCCCTAGTATCTGGCGGTCAAACCCGCCCATGGCTAGCAACGGTATACAGTAAACCGGGCGGTTCAACCCGCCGACGGCAGCAGAAGAGTTAATGGCCCATTCTCCTGCCTTTTTTCAAAAATAAATCTTCCAAATAAACTTTTATCTTTGGAGCTCCTCCAAAATCGGAATGTCGGCTGTACGCAGCAGGGGAACCGGTGAAAACTGAAAAACGGACACATACGTACCTTACCCATTATGAGCATATGGCCTGGGAACACAGAAGAAGACCTACTCGTGTATATGTCAAATCTCCCTTTCTTTTTTTTTTACACTCGCATAATATCTGTCAGTTGAATATGGTGGGGGTTTTGGTGGTACAGTGGAACCTCCCTTATAAGACTCCCTCCAATGTAAGACCTACTTCTCTGAGACATTGCCCTTCTTTGTAAGTATTAAAATTACCTCCGTATAAGACCCCTCCCTTATAAGAGCCCTCCCTTGTAAGACTCCTCTCTTATGACCCCTCCCTTATAAGACCCCTCCCTTGTAAGGCCCCTCCCTTATAAGACCTCATTTTGGATGATTTTTGAAGGTCGTATAAGGGAGGTTCCACTACATATTTTGTTCACACAAAAACTATAGCCAATGTAAATTGGTGCAGGAGGTTGCGGTGATTCCCACTATCACAGTGATGGACGAGAATTCCAAAGTGGTGACCCACATCGAGCCGCAGCACGACACTGACGCCGCCGCTACCTCCGCCGAAACTGGGGAGGAGGTGAGCCCTCCTTGTTCCCCTCTGTCCCTAGCCCTCCTTGTTCCCCTCTGTCCCTAGCCCTCCTTGTTTCCCTCTGTCCCTAGCCCTCCTTGTTTCCCTCTGTCCCTAGTCCTCCTTGTTCCCCTCTGTCCCTATCCCTCCTTGTTCCCCTCTGTCCCTAGCCCTCCTTGTTCCCCTCTGTCCCTAGTCCTCCTTGTTCCCCTCTGTCCCTATCCCTCCTTGTTCCCCTCTGTCCCTAGCCCTCCTTGTTTCCCTCTGTCCCTAGCCCTCCTTGTTTCCCTCTGTCCCTAGCCCTCCTTGTTCCCCTCTGTCCCTATCCCTCCTTGTTCCCCTCTGTCCCTAGCCCTCCTTGTTCCCCTCTGTCCCTAGTCCTTGTTCCCCTCTGTCCCTAGCCCTCCTTGTTCCCCTCTGTCCCTAGCCCTCCTTGTTCCCCTCTGTCCCTAGCCCTCCTTGTTCCCCTCTGTCCCTAGCCCTCCTTGTTCCCCTCTGTCCCTAGTCCTCCTTGTTCCCCTCTGTCCCTAGCCCTCCTTGTTCCCCTCTGTCCCTAGCCCTCCTTGTTCCCCTCTGTCCCTAGTCCTTGTTCCCCTCTGTCCCTAGCCCTCCTTGTTCCCCTCTGTCCCTAGCCCTCCTTGTTCCCCTCTGTCCCTAGCCCTCCATTCCCCTCTGTCCCTAGCCCTCCTTGTTCCCCTCTGTCCCTAGCCCTCCTTGTTTCCCTCTGTCCCTAGCCCTCCTTGTTCCCCTCTGTCCCTAGTCCTTGTTCCCCTCTGTCCCTAGCCCTCCTTGTTCCCCTCTGTCCCTAGCCCTCCTTGTTTCCCTCTGTCCCTAGCCCTCCTTGTTCCCCTCTGTCCCTAGTCCTTGTCCCCTCTGTCCCTCCTGTTCCCCTCTGTACCTAGTCCTCATTCCCCTCTGTCCCTAGCCCTCCTTGTTTCCCTCTGTCCCTAGTCCTCCTTGTTTCCCTCTGTCCCTAGCCCTCCTTGTTTCCCTCTGTCCCTAGCCCTCCTTGTTCCCCTCTGTCCCTAGTCCTCATTCCCCTCTGTCCCTAGCCCTCCTTGTTTCCCTCTGTCCCTAGTCCTCCTTGTTCCCCTCTGTCCCTAGTCCTCATTCCCCTCTGTCCCTAGCCCTCCTTGTTTCCCTCTGTCCCTAGTCCTTGTTTCCCTCTGTCCCTAGCCCTCCTTGTTCCCCTCTGTCCCTAGTCCTCCTTGTTCCCCTCTGTCCCTAGTCCTCCTTGTTCCCCTCTGTCCCTAGCCCTCCTTGTTCCCCTCTGTCCCTAGCCCTCATTCCCCTCTGTCCCTAGCCCTCCTTGTTCCCCTCTGTCCCTAGTCCTCCTTGTTCCCCTCTGTCCCTTTCAGCTGTTCATTCACACGCACACACAAGGCGCGACACTGACGCCGCCGCTACCTCCGCGGAAACTGGGGAAGAGGTGAGTCCTTGTTCCCCTCTGTCCCTTTCAGCTGTTCTTTCACACGCACTACAAGGCACGACACTGACACCTCCGCTACCTCCGCGGAAACTGGGGAAGAGGTGAGTCCTTGTTTCCCTCTGTCCCTTTCAGCTGTTCTTTCACACGCACTACAAGGCACGACACTGACACCTCCGCTACCTCCGCAGAAACTGGGGAGGAGGTGAGTCCTTGTTCCCCTCTGTCCCTTTCAGCTGTTCTTTCACACGCACTACAAGGCACGACACTGACACCTCCGCTACCTCCGCGGAAACTGGGGAGGAGGTGAGTCCTTGTTTCCCTCTGTCCCTTTCAGCTGTTCTTTCACACGCACTACAAGGCAGGACACTGACACCTCCGCTACCTCCGCGGAAACTGGGGAAGAGGTGAGTCCTTGTTTCCCTCTGTCCCTTTCAGCTGTTCTTTCACACGCACACAAGGCACGACACTGACACCTCCGCTACCTCCGCGGAAACTGGGGAGGAGGTGAGTCCTTGTTTCCCTCTGTCCCTTTCAGCTGTTCTTTCACACACACACAAGGCACGACACTTTATTGTCCTATAAAAGGGTGTGCTTTTTGTGGTGGAGGTGAACCCTCCTTGTTCCCCTCTGTCCCTAGCCCTCCTTGTTCCCCTCTGTCCCTTTCAGCTGTTCTTTCACACACACACAAGGCACAACACTTTATTGTCCTTTAAAAGGGTATACTGTTTGTGGTGGAGGTGAACCCTCCTTGTTCCCCTCTGTCCCTTTCAGATGTTCTTTCACACACACACACACACACACACACACACACACACACACACACACACACACACACACACACACACACACACACACACACAAGGCACGACACTTTAGTGTCCTATAAAAGGGTATACTTTTTGTGGTGGAGGTGAACCCTCCTTGTTTCCCTCTGTCCCTTTCAGCTGTTCTTTCACACACACACACACAAGGCACGACACTTTATTGTCCTTTAAAAGGGTGTACTTTTTGTGGTGGAAGTGAGCCCTCCTTGTTTCCCTCTGTCCCTAGCCCTCCTTGTTCCCCCCTGTCCTGTTCAGCTCTTCTTTCACACACACACACAAGGCACGACACTTTATTGTCCTTTAAAAGGGTGTACTTTTTGTGGTGGAAGTGAGCCCTCCTTGTTTCCCTCTGTCCCTAGTCCTTGTTCCCCCCCTGTCCTGTTCAGCTGTTCTTTCACACACACACAAGGCACGACACTTTATTGTCCTTTAAAAGGGTGTACTTTTTGTGGTGGCACATAAAACTAAAAAGGTAAATGCAAAGATAAATGAAATTCATCACAGGTCTGATAATAAGACAGACTGGTATACAGTGGAAATCGGCCGAGTCAAAATTGGAGGGGCTGGAATCTTATTTTGAGATGACCAAAAATATTTCATGGAATAAAGATTATTAACCCTTTCGCCGCCAGCCAGTTTTGAGCCAAAATATATCATTACGCTTACCTGCAGGCATCAGAATTGTCAAAGGATTTCAGAGGATTAAGAATTTCTGACAGAGGATTGGCTTCTCTTGTCAGAGGTTTTGCCTTTTTATTGAGTGTTATCCTTTGTGTTAAATAGCATTTTATAGTGATTGCGCACTATATTAAGCCTTTTGGGTGGTGTTAAGAACTCATTTCAGTGTTGTCCTTTGTGTTAAATAGTATTGTAAAGTGATTTATCACTATACTAAGCCTTTTTGGTGGTGTTAAGAACTCATTTCAGTGTTGTCCCTCTTCAGTCTAGGGCCTTGATGGCCCTTGCACTGCGGTTTTCAGAGGATTGGACTTCAGACCATTCTGATGCCTGACCTGAGTCACAGAGAGAAAAATATCTGCAATGTTGCAAATTTTTCTGTGACATGTATGACATTAGGCCTATCCTTACCTCCCCAAATTACAAAAATAGGGTCTTCAGATAACAGGTCCTGATTTGATGCTTTTTAATGACATGGGTGTTAAACCATTGTGGTGCTAACTTGCGACATTGGCGGTGAAAGGGTTAAGCTTGTACCAAAATAGTTATTGTGCCTGTGTTTTTGAGTTAGCAGGATTCCACTGTGCATGCATGTTCATGCTAAGTATTGTCGTCAGGTGTTAATAGAAATATTTGGGAACTTCTTCTTCTGCGTTCCTGGGCCATAAGGCCACAATGGGTATGTATGTGTCAGTTTTCCAGTTTTCACTGTGTCCTCGCTGCATTCAGCCAACGCATTCCGAAGATATTTTTTTGTGGAAAAAAAGGTGGAAGAATGGGCCAAAAGTCAGTAAAATTGTAGATGGAAAAAGGCTGAGTCAAAGAGAGAGACAGATTAGAGGAAGTTACAAGCACAGATTCAGAACTTCCAGAAGGTGGTGGAATTATTTGTGCTGAAGACCCCCCCGGTATCCTCACAGGGGGGTTTAGAACTATTGTTTGACATGTGACACGCTTTGTGATGCGACCAGGTGCCGTTGGAAGCAGGATCACTAGGGGTGGAGGTGGGGGAGCTGGAGACGGGCGAACAGGACGACAATGGCGACGTCATCGTTGTTGGCAGTGACGAAGAGGTAAAAATAAGACTTTATACCCGAAAACTATCTGCCCCTGTCTCCTCGTGCCCTGACATGCGAACGCCACCTACTTAAGATTATCCTCCTTGCCTGTCAGGAAGTAGTACAGTGGAACGTCCCTTATAAGACCTTCAAAAATCATCCAAAATGAGGTCTTATAAGGGAGGGGTCTTATAAGGGAGGGGTCTTATAAGAGAGGTAATTTTAATACAAGTTTACAAAGAAGGCCAATGTCTCAGAGAAGTAGCTCTTATGTGGGAGGGAGTCTTATAATGGGAGGTCTTATCAGGGAGGTTCCACTGTAGTATATAGCCACAGAAAATTATCTGCACCTGACTCGTCCATAGGTGGCGTGAGCAGTTTGGGCCTAAAATTATCAGCCTTTCATGTCAGCGAGAAGTAGACATGGCCTTAGTTGTCGACGGGGCTATAATTTTAATCTTAATCTTAATCTCGGCAAGAAGTAGTATAAAGCCCCATTAGGGAAAATGAGTGAAAAACAAAATTGGCGAGTTTATAATTCTCTTCACCCGCCAAATGCGAGTGGGCAAAAAAACGATGTTCTTTCTCGCGCGAGATTCCTTTCCCAATCCATGTTTTCCCACGCACCGGAAATACGATGCGCAATTTACGTACTCGCCAGCCAGTGCATGTTCGAAATGAAACGTTCTTCGGCTTCAACTTCAAGTTCAAAGGCATCGCAGCCACCACCCAAAAAGGGTAAGAGTGAAACACAAACTTTTCTACCAAAATGAAAGAAAGAATTTCCGTGGCTTCTCTTCTACGACAAGGCCAACAAAAACTTTTGGTTTGGCTGGTAAAAAAAATAAAGTTACCAGCCAAAGGCTGGTGGACAACATTTTCCACTTTCAGGGCTGTTGTATCACGAAAGAAGTAACGAAGGTTGATAGTACCTTCTGGCTTTGACCCGACGATATGTATTTTGGGGTATTTGGTATATTCTAGTCACAGACTTATCTCTGTGAAATTCGGGCTGCTCTCCTCCGGAGAGAGCGTCGCCGCAAGTGCAGCGCCTTCCTTTTTTTTTTTTAAATTGGGGGGGGGGGGGGGCACAGGGTGAGGAGGGGGTGTGGACACACTTGGAAAACCTAACTATGAATTTGGCCATACCAGGCTAGCGGGATTTTTTTCCTGCTCTTACCGACTTTCAACTGCCATGGGATTTTTACGTGCGTGAAGCGCACAGGTCCCGACTAGCTTTAAGTCCCCATCCGAAGGACGCGAGGCCGGGATTCGAACCCGCCCAGGTCACTCACGCTGCAGTCACGCATTACATTTGGCAGGCAAACGTCTTAACTACTCTGCCACCTCTCTCCCGTATGTTTTTACATTGTCAGCTGGAATTCTTATTTGACTGAAATAAAGTTTAGTGGAAGGGGATTCATGAGACATTGTGTACATTGTTTGACTTGCCAAAAACAGTTGGCACACCCAGTTTTTGCACTTTTTGTGTAGCCATGCTTTTGTGATTTTCAAATTTGGTGGTGGTGGAGTTTGTTTCAAGAGCTATTGTATAAAAATTAATCGTACGAATGCAATAAAACTGAGTAGATGCATCATGCTGCCGTTATACGCCTAACTAAGAAATAGTTAGGCCCAGCATGTCCGACTTCGGCTGAAGAAATCTTTGTAAGAATGTATAGAAAAAAAGGCAGGAGAATGGACCAGTGAGACAGAAAGATAGCAGATGACAGTAAGCAAAGGGAAAAGGCAGAGTCAAAGAGAATGACAGAATTAGAGGAAGTTACAAGCACAGAACTTCCAGAAGGAGGGGGAACTATTTGTACACACACAAACACGGTATCCCCACGGGGGAATCTTACCAGCTATAAGAGGGAAAACACGTGAAAACCGTGATTTTGACACGTGACGTGGTGGGTCTTTAATGAAGAATACTGTCAGGGTCCTTGTCCACAGGCCCAGGCAGCGGGTCAGGAGGAGGGACAGGGGGAGGAGGAGCTGGAGGAAGAGACGGAGGAAGAAGGGGTGAGTCGTTCATGTGTGCTCTGAAAGGACGTGGGTCAGTTTCTGTCTTGTTGATACAGTGGAACCTCTCCCTTATAAGACCTCCCATTATAAGACTCCCTCCCACATAAGACCTACTTCTCCGAGACATTGCCCTTCTTTGTAAGTATTAAAATTACCTCCCTTATAAGGGAGGTTCCACTGTAGTGTTATTAGTTCAATGAGTCTTATGTGTGTTAATAATGAAAGAAAGTAAACTGTTATTAGTTTTTAAGATTAAAAAAAGTTTGTCTTATTTTTTCATATTGGAACTATTTTGACATTCGTCTTTGTTTTTTCTTTCTTTCTTAAAGACCCACCATGTCACGTGTATTTTCCCTCTTTCCCTCTAAAATATTTCTTACCAGCAAGAGAGGGAAAACATGTGAAAACCGTGATTTTCACTGATGGACGTGGTGGGTCTTTAAGGGAAAAAAATCAAATATCTGCCTTGGAGAATGGTCTAGTTAGTACCCAGATTGCTTACAGGTGAGAAACGGCGTTTGGTTCATTGGAAAGCATGAAGGGTTTCCAGAATGAGAATTAAAGTCCAGAAATGTTGTAGTGAAGACTTCCCTTTTTGTAGGCTACACGAAAAAGGTTGAGCGCCGTTGTCTGAAAATTCACTTTCTAGAATTGCTAAATAAACAGTCATGTGACCGTTTTGTCATTTCAAAGTAATCTAATCTGTACGGTGTCTATGTGTGGAGAGGAGTTTTGCGTAATTGCAGTAACATGAAAATGTTTTATCAAAAGGTGATTTTATCTTGCTTAACCTTATGGTCAATTCAACATATCTTTGCATTCATGTGGTGCGCGCTTGTGTGCTGTGTGTGTGTGTGCATTGCATGTGTTTTGTGTGTGTACTGCTATGCTGAGCATAGCTTTAATGTGCTTTTTGTGTGTGTGTGTTGCGTTGCATTGTGTTTGATTCTGTATTATGTACGTGTAATATTTTTGTAAAGCACTGTGAGGACAGCATGCCATCAAGCAGCGATATAAAAGTCATATGTAGTAGTAGTAGTAGTACAATGTAGTAGTAGTTGTAGTACAGTGGAACCTCGCTTATAAGACCCCCTCCCATTTAAGACCGACTTCTCTGAGACATTGCCCTTCTTTGTAAGTACAGTATTAACATTACTTCCCTTCTGCAACTCCCACTTAAAGGATGAGGTTTTGCAAGACACACGTCGAGATCACCAGAAAGACAGCCTTTTCAAGGATCGGAACACTCACTTTGCTCTGGTTTCCTTGAAATTAAACCGTCAAAACGGCGATTCCTCCTTGGCGGAGATATTGGAGAGAGTAGCCATTTTGGATGGGGTGGGTGAAGGTCACTCATTGTGGTTGAAGCATTTTCATTTTTTTGTAGTGCAGTAAAATAAAAATTGGAGCTGTTTCCTTTGTTGTGAGCGAAACTCCTTTAGATAATCTGTATAAAATTTTAAAAGAAAAAGAAAAAAAAGGTATTGCGAAAATTTTGTGCAAACGATTTGGTCTAAACGCAGGCCGCCATTAGGAAAGAGATGGCACACGCCTTCTCTTTGGGTGAAAGAATTTGACTTCCAACACCTCCGCCAAGGAGGAATCGCCGATTTGACGGTTTGATTTCTAGGAAACCAGATCAAAGTGAGTGTTGCGATCTCTGTAAAGGGTGTTTTCCTGGTGATCTGGACGTGTTTCTTACAAAAACTCATCCGTCAGGGTGGCCCTTTAAGACCTTATTTGGGGATTGTTTTTCAAGGTCTTAATAGGGAGGTTCCACTGTAGTGTTTATTCGACATGGCTTGATATGATTTGCCGAGATTAACCCGATATTGACTGTAGAAGGCTGTGCAGGAATCGGAGGAGATGGAAGAAGACGAGTTCGACGAAGAGGACGAGGATCAGGATGGAGAGGGGGACGAGGAGGGAATGCCTGGCGAGGGGGGAGGAGAAGATGATGATGATGATAATGACGTCGTCATCATCGGTAAGTCACCCTTGTCTGGTGTACCATTAATGCCAGCCATTTTTCAGCCAAAACCTTCCATTAAACTTACCTGGGTAGGGAACAGATTTTGTCTGCAATATTGGGGATTCCTCTGTGACATGCATAAAACAGGGCCTATCCTTACCTCCCAAAATTAAGAACATAAGGTCACTGGTTACCAGACCCTCATTTGATGCCTTTTAGTGACATGGGTGTTAACCCTTTCGCTACCAGCCATTTTTCAGCCCCCAAATACCATTAAACTTAGCTGGGCAGAGAAATGTTGTTATCTGCAATATTGGGAATTCTGTGACATGCATAACATTAGGCCTATCCTTACCTTCCAAAATTAAGAAAATAGGGTCTTCGAATAACAGGCCCTGATTTGATGACTTTTAGTGACATAGGTGTTAAACCATTGTGGTGCATAAATGCGACATTGGCGGCGAAAGGGTTAAATCATTGTGGTGCCAAGAGGCGACAGTGACAATGAAAGGGTTAACTCTTGTAGCACCAAGTATTTTCTATTCTTTGCAACCTTCTCTGTCAGGTAATTTTTAAAGAAAACTAAAAACTTTATCACCTACAGTGGAGAACGGATAACTCAAAAACACTGGATAACTCACAATAATTTTTGGGTCCCAGTATAATAATCTCTATGTTGAAAAGTCTTTTAGCCCTTTCACCACCAATGTCGCATTTATGCACCACAATGGTTTAGCACCCATGTCACTAAAAGTCATCAAATCAGGGCCTGTTATTCGAAGACCCTATTTTATTAATTTTGGAAGGTAAGGATAGGCCTAATGTTATGCATGTCACAGAGGAATTACCAATATTGCAGATAACATTTCTCTACCCAGAATGGTATTTTGGGGGGGCTGAAAAATGGCTGGTAGCGAAAGGGTTAAGCTCAAAATATTAGCTATCTCAAAATAAAATGTTAGTCCCTTCAATTTTGACTTAAGCGATGTTTTACTGCCTACTTGACTGAGTAAAGTTAATGTAAAAGCACTTATATGAGCTCTAAAAATAGACAGCCACGTGGCAGATGTTAAATGGCGCCCACTTGCAACGCTGGCAGTGACGTATTAGCATCATCGTGGCGCACATCCGCACCCTTGGCAGTAGAAGGGAGAGGTACCGTATTTTACGGACTAGAAGGCGACACCTTTCCCCCAGACTCAGACCCCTGCGCCTTATAATGTGACTGATAATATAGTGAGAAAATATACAAGACTAAATGAAAAACACAAACGCCCATCATATCATATGTGGCAAATTTTCAAGTGAATTGCTCACTTTTCATCAGGCCATATCTATCAAAATGGTAAGAAAATATCTGACATAACGTCGATCTACTACTCGGTGATCATAATATGATTAGACGGTAACAGTTTTGTGTGTGTGCCTTTCATTTATAACGTCTATCTACTCCTCGTGATATTAGACGGTATCGGTTTTGGGTGTGTGCCTTTCATTTATTTGGTACTTTATAGTCACAGTGGCGTCTGAAATTCAGGTTGCTCCCACCTGGAGAGGAGCGTCACAGCCAGAGGCACGCCACCTTTTAAAAAAAAAATTTGTGCATGCGATTTTTGTGTGACTGATGAGGAAGGAAATGGGGAGGCAGAGGGGGTAAATTTTGACCAAATGACAACTTTTTTTCGTTGCTACTGGGTTTATCGTGTGCTAAGTGCATGGGCATACGGGACCTCGGTTTATCGTCTCATCCGAAAGACTCCACATTCGGACCGTAGTGCAGAGTGAGAGAAAAAAATCCCCTGTAACGTCTTATCTACTCTTCGTGATATTTTACGGTATCAGTTTTGCGCACAGACATAGATGAGACGGAGACGCCGGTCGCCACCCAGGAGGACAGCATTGCCAGCGGTGTGTCGGCCTCCTCCCCCCGCCCCCCTCCCCCTCCCCTCCAGCCCGTCCCCGCCCACACCGAACGTCTGCCCTCCACCAGTCGACAGCTCACCCCTTTCCTGCTGGTCAGTTCGTTTTCCGTTGCTATGAGTTGCATGGATGCTTCTGCTTTCAGGATGTCCTGAAATGCAGGATTTTTTAATTGCCTGGAGCCGGCATCGCCGGATTATGAGAATTTGAAAAGCAACGAATTTCCTATTTATAAACATTTTGTCGGTTTCTCGCAAGTGTAGAATATAAAAGAAATGAATACAGATAAATATTTGCATGCCTTTACTAGGAACTTTATATTTTTACAGGGTTCGCACAGTCTTTGAAGGTCTTTGAAAGTCTTTGAGAAATGGAGTGCCCTTTTCAAGTCTTTGAAAATTGGCTTAGGTCTGTGAAAATCGTGAAATGGTTCATTCATGCCTTATAAAGGCTTTGACGCCATAGCATGTTTTGTTTGCTTCTAGAATTGATTTAAAACAATAATTTCACTGATTTTCCATATAGCAGATGTCCTCGATTTGTCGAGTTACTTCCCTTCACTACATCCAGGTCTTTTGGCTACACCGGTGCAACTTGAACGATCATGATCGAAGCAATCGTCATCATTGCATGTCGTGAGAGGTCTTTGAAAATAGGATAAAGGGTCTTTGAAAAGGTCTTTGAAAGTTTGTGAATTTTGGTATGAAAAGTCTGTATGAACCCTGTTTTAGTATTGTTTAAGCCAAGTTGTTGACTGGGCGGCCCCTGGACCCCTGCCTTGCAGGATTTTTGAAATTTCACAGGAGTACCCTTGAATACTGTGAATTCTGACTGCAGCTATCTCTCCCCTCCCCCCCCCCCCCACCTAACTTTTGTTTGCAGAGTGTGATTCTAGCTTCATTTAGTGTTTGAAATTACATGTAGGCAGGTATGATTTTCTTATTGTGTATCTTCTTCTTCAATCGCTCAGACAGTTTCCTGTCAATTATGAGCGCAGATGCGTCACACTGCCGTTAGGCGCATAACTAAGACATAGTTAGACCCAGCAAGTCCGTCTTCGGCTGGAGGAAATCTTTTTGAAAGTGTTTCGTGAAAAAAGGCAGGAGAATGGACTGGTACGGCAAAAAGATATAGTAGATGACAGTAAGCAAAGGGAAAAGGCAGAGTCAAAGAGAGTGACAGATTAGAGGAAGTTACAAGCACAGAAGGTGGGGGAACTGTTTGTACAAAAGATCCCTACGGGAGTAATGTATAACAAAGAGTTGCTGTGTCATTGCAGGGTCAGAGCGGGGCGTTTGAAGACGACGATTGTATGGTTCCCAGCACCCCTACACTATCCATGCCGCGCCGCAACGATGGTTTTGCTGAGGCCCTCAAGTCAGTACTCCCTTTACTTCTTGTCTGCTTAGCTTTCCCTCCTACCCTGGCTAAAAGACTCCAGGGATCATTCCAACAGCCAAAGTACTTGAACGCTATGGTACAAATGCATCAGCTATGGATGAGAACATTACATTTTTTTTATTACTCTGCCACGTGGGGCAGCCACACTCCGTCTTCGGGGGGGGGGGGGGGGGGGGGGGTTTGGGATTGACAATGTTGTGCTAGGAGCTTGTCATGGCTAAAGACAACCCCAGCATAACTATGCAGAGCATAACAAGAAGTTCAACAAAGACATAATCGCTCACACACATGCAAATTCAAGCCACATTTGTACAGTGCATGGAGGGTTGGTAGTGTTTTGTGGTATAATTTGTTCACACATGCAAATAGGCATACACATACACAACACACACACACACACCATTACCATTACCATTACCACCATCACCACCACTCACCCCACCCAAAACACAATACATGATGGAACTGTTGAATAAAGCACCAAAAATCTCTCTCTAACTCAGTCTCTTTGTTTACTTGTTGTATTACCCTGGCTTAAAGACTCCAAGGATCATCCCAACAGCCGAAACAATTGAACACTATGGTACAAATGCAACAGCTAGGGATGAGAACATTACGTGTGTGACCGTTTTTGATTACCCTGCCACATGGGCAGCCACACTCCGATTTCGGAGGATTTAAGACTGATGATGTGCTAGGAGCTTGCCATGGCTTAGGACAATCCCCGCACAACCATGCAGACAGAACAACATTTTGATGTAGCCTTGGCGGTCTAGCTTATGTCAACTGGTCTGACACAGCCTCATGCCAAGGTGATTCGTTTACTTTATTTTGTATATATATATCTTTCACTTTTTGTGTCTCTTTCAGCTCCCCTCATGTGGCCCAGCGGTTCGTGTTTGGTGCGGGGCCAGACGGGGCCAGTCAGCCTGAACTGGCTCAGCTGGAATCCCAGAGGGGTGAGTCTGGGTTCAAACCTTCTCAAGCCTTTGGGGGTTGTGCACATGACGCGTGGAAACCTCATGCACATATCCGCCAAATAAATAAAAGAAAGTAAGAAATAAGCCCACACGGAAACACATGCACTTATCCCATCTGCTTATCACCCCCATGGGGATACCCGGGGGGTCTTCTGTACAAATAATTATCCCACCTTATGGAAGTTCTGTGCTTGTAACTTCCTTTTCCTTGCTTTGTGTCATCTACTATCTTTCTGACTTTTGGCCCATTCTCCAGGGTATTTTCAAAAAATATCTCCCATACAGTTTTGAGCTCCTCCGAAATCGGAATGTGTCGGCTGTACGCAGCGGGGAGACCAGTGAAAACTGGAAAACGGACACATACGTATGCATTGTGGCCTTATGGCCCGGGAACGCAGAAGAAGAAGAATGCTTGACGCTGCCCTTTCAACACTTGTTCAACACATGCAGTGCAGTACACTCAACACAAAACTGGATAACAAGAAAGGAAGGTGGCAGAGTGGTTAAGACGTTAGCCTTCCAAATCCAATGTGTGACTGCAGCGTGAGTGACCCGGGTTTGAATCCCGGCCTTGCCCTTTCTTTCCAGTTCGACAAGGAAAATCGAACTGAACGTCGAGTCCTTCGGATGGGGACTTAAAGCTAGTCTGACACATTGCGCTTTACGTACGTAAAAATCCCACGGCAATTAAAAGTCGGTAAGAGCAGGGAGAAATCCCGCTGCCTGGTATGACCCAATTGATAGCTTAGTTTCCCAAGTCTGCCCCCACCCCTCCTCACCCTGCCTCCCACCCCTCACACCCCAAAATAGGCAGGTGCTGCGTTTGCGGTGACATGCTCTCTGGGGAAGAGCAGCCTGGATTTCACAGAGAAAAGTATCTGTAACTAGAATATACCAAATATTGGTTAATGCACACAAATCTGTGACGGACGAAACCTCTCTTTATTATTACTTACTGCTTAACACAAATGATGATTAATGCACACACAAATCTTTTCCCCCTGAATTTAATGTTAAGAGTACTACACTGTAGTGGGTTTTTTTAGGGGTGCATGATGAATGCCTCAAGCCTGAATTAAGGCAATTTGACGCTGCTTCAGGCAGCTGAGTGCCTGAAGAAAGGGCTCTTTAACATGATATCATTCTTTTGTACATTAGGTTTCGGCAAGATAGTTCAGGCAAAAGTTTTGGTCACTGCATGGACCCATGTTTTTTTCAAAAGAAGTAAAAATATTGTGAAGAATGTCTCTGTGTTGTGATAGCACTAGGATTCATCCCCTGAAGTTCACTATGTAATTTTTGCCGTGCTGCAGCCTTAGGGATGGACGACACGCGGATGGATCTGTCCCAGTTTGATGAGGGAGGAGCACGCAGCATCCCCACCACGCCCGTGCCACAGCAGTTGTCAGCACCAGGTGGGGTAAACTTTCTCTCAATAGAGGGATCCGGGATAGCGTCATAATGTCACATGATTTTGTTGGTAACGAAAGTCGGACGCCATTTTGGCTGGAGCGCCGTTTTGGTTCAGATTACAGAGGTGAGTGTCAGTGAGTTTCGACAAATCGTCACAATGGTAATAAACTGTGCAGTAGTTAAATGTTCAGGACTAAAAGCAAACATCAGAATTCAATGCGTTCCACCGCCAAGTATCTTAGCAACCCGAATAATCCAGCCATCATGGCCGACAGAGGTGACATTCTCATTTGCATACATGAACCCGGATCCCTCTATTACACCAATGCATGTCGCCGCCCGGAAACGAAACTGTCGTATGTCAAACTGGGTCAACTTCAATGTGTTGGTCTTACCAGTTATTCAAGGCACAGGGGTGCATGTGGGTGTGCCTGAAGCCTGAATTCAGGCAATTTGATGCAGGTTCAGGCAGCCGATTGCCTGAAGAAATGGCTCTTTAGCCCTTTCACCGCCAATGTCGCATTTATGCATCACAATGGTTTAACACCCATGTCACTAAAGCCGGCGACAGACTATGTGACTGCCTCATATGACGCAATCACGTCGTGACGTAGATCAAATTTTGTTTCCCGCACAGAAGATGTCACAAGCCATCTGACTCGATCAGACTCGATCAGTGAAATTTAGAACCCGCCCTATTCGGCCCTGTCACCTGACTGGGCCCGACTGAGTCAGACTGATCGAGTTAGATGGTATGCAAATGAGGTGAAACGTCACGACCTGATCGAGTCACATGAGGCAGCCACATAGTCTGTCGCCGCCTTAAAAGGCATGAAATCAGGGCCTGTTATCCAAAGACCCTGTTGTCTTCATTTTGACAAGTAAGGATAGGCCTAATGTCATACATGTCACAGAGGAACTCCCAATATTGCAAATTTTTGTTCTCTACACAGTTTTTTGTATTTTGGGGCTGAAAAATGGCTGGCGGCGAAAGGGTTAACATGATATTGTTTTGTACATTAGGTTTCGGCAAGAAAGTTCAAGCAAAAGTTTTGGTCACTGCATGGACCCATGAATGCAAGACAGCTGTAAAAAACGATTTGCAAAGTTAAATCACCAACGGTGGCACCATATAAACAAAAAGGATGTCATTTGACCTGAAATGACAGAAGTATTGAGTTTTTCTCTCCTCAACTTGTTGGTCATTCCCAGGCTTAAAGACTCCAGGGATCAGCCAAAGCACTTGAACACTATGGTACAAATGCACCAGCTAGGGATGAGAACATTACGTGTGTGGCCATTTTTGATTACCTCGCCACATAGGCAGCCACACTCCAACTTCGGAGGATCTCTCTCCTCAAGTGAAGTGACATCTTTCAACTTTAGGTCAATGTGTTTTACACACTGCAATGTATAGTATGTATGCATGCTTGCTCTCTCTAACATACGCAGGCACTGAATTAACTGTGAAGAATGTGTGTACAGAGTGCCTGTTCCATGTGTATGAGGGGGGGGGAGGGGGTTAGCGGGGGTGCTTGCTGTCTGCATGTGCTCGAGTTTTTGCGTGAATCTGATATTTTAGTATTGGAGCTGTGATCTTTTATTACATACTGTTTAACTTTTCACGTGCCACCACACACACGTTTCCATTTTATTGGACGAATAAATATTGTGTGTGATTGTGACAACCTCCCTTATAAGACCTTAAAAAATCATCCCAAATGAGGTCTTATAAGGGAGGGGTCTTTAAGAGAGAGGTAATTTTAATACTTAGCAAAGAAGAGCAGATGTCTTATGCGGGAGGGAGTCTTATAATGGGAGGTCTTATAATGGGAGGTCTTATAAAGGAGGTTCCACTGTGTTCTCTTGTCTTCAGTGTCCTTTGAGAGCGTGGCTGCAATGGCTTCATCATCCACCACCACCACTACCACCACAGCCTCCACAGTGTCATCAGTACCGCCTTCATCTGCAGTCTCATCATCGGCAGTGGCGGGTCAGTCCATGGGAGGCACCCAGGAGGTGGTCGCTGAGAGTTCAGAGGGTCAAGGTGAAGGTGAAGGTTCTTCGGCGGAAGGGGCCAAGGCTGGTGAAGAGCCCATCAGGTGAGAGAACTCTGTGTGAGGTGGGTGGGTGTGTGTGTGTGTCTCTGTGTGTGTGTGTGTGTGTGCATATTGCGTACGAAAATGTGTGCCTGTGTGTCTTGTTTTCGTGCATACACGCATGCATGTCATGGGTGCATGTTTAACTCATTCAAGTCGTTCCGGCCATATATGTCAATTTGCTTCAAGGGAAGTAAATCTGTGTGCACACCATAGCTTGGTCACTTCTAAACTCGCTTCGCTCCCTTAGACCACAATTTTGCCTCTGACTTTGCTTTTGCAGTGGTTTGTTGTGGGGGGACCAATCGGTGTAGAGAGTTTTTCTATATATTAAAAAAAAGTCTGATCTACCACTTCCCTATGTCTAAACCTGAAGTAAAAAACCCGTGATCTTCTTTCATTTCTCCTTTTGTTTATGCATTTTTTGTTTGTGTGTATGGCTAGAGTGATTTGTGAGGTTTTTTTAATAATTCAAAATCGTTGCGATGCGAATGAGTTAAAATGGATTTGTGGGATGGTGCGAATTGGAATAACATGTATGGACGTTGACATTCTGCAGATAGGTGTGTGTGGTTTTGAATGTGTCTGTGTTACTTTTCTCATGTTTTCTGTCTCTGTGTGTGTTTGCTCAGGCAATTTTGTGTGTGTGTGTTAACCAGACCTGCCTACCCATACGATTTTTCCGTATTTTGTACACGATTTTGAGCCCCAGTACTGCAGTACGGTAAATGGAAAATTAATACGGCAAAAATTTGAACTTAAGGTCTTCTAAGATCGGTCAAAATCGAGTGTTTTTCGTCATTTCGCATGGCGGTTTAATGTTCTGTAATGTTGTTTCTGGGTCTCCCTGCAAAATACGGAATTTTGAGAAAAAGTACGGAATTTTATTTCGTGGAGTACCTAAAAAAAGAAATTGGGGGTAGGCAGATCTGGTTAACATGTAAACTCTGTGTTGTGTTTCAGCGAAGTGACGGAGGGTCAAGAAGAGGAAGAAGCAGAGGCGTCTTTGTTGGAAGGAGGGGCGGGGGATGAAGAGGAAGGGGACGAATCCAGTAAGTATTGCAGAAGTGCATGCTACCTGAAGCCTGAATTCAGGCGGTTTGATGCAGGTTCAGGCAATGAAAAAGTGAAATAGGCAGAAAGTTATGCTTCAGTGGAACCTCCCTCCCACATAAGACCTGCTTCTCTAAGACATTGCCCCTCCCTTATAAGACCTTAAAAAAGCATCCAAAATGAGGTCTTATAAGGGAGGTTCCACTGTATTAGCATTATGACCTCGCCTTGGCTTAAAGCTGTGTCAGACCAATTAACATAGACTAGAACACCAAGGCTACGTCAAAATATAGTTATGCTCTGCATAGTTATGCGGGGATTGTCTTTAGCCATGACAAGCTCCTAGCATAACATCATCAGTCTCCAAAATCATCCGAAAAGTTGCATTGTGGCTGCCCATGTGGCGCGGGGTAATCAAAAACGGTCACACACATATGTTCACATCCCTAGCTGGTGCATTTGTACCATAGTGTTCAAGTGCTTCGGCTGTTGGGATGATCCCTGGAGTCTTTTAGCCAGGGTACGACAACAACAGATTTATGACATCGTAAGTGCCATCTAGGGCTGCATAATTTTCAGTTTGTCTTAATCTTACGCCCGCCATTTTTCAGCCAAAACTTTCCGTTAAACAACTTACCTGCCACCTGGGTAGAGAAAAGATTTCATCTGCAAATATTTGGGATTCCTTTGTGACATCCATAAAACGGCCTAATCCTTACCTCCCAAAATGAAGAACACGAGGTCACTGGATACCAGACCCTCATGTGATGCCTTTTAGTGACATGGGTGTTCAATCATCGTGGTTCCAAGAGGCGACAGTGGCGATGAAAAGGTTAAAGCAAAACTAAAGTACCATATTTTAGGGACTATAACTATAAGGCGATACGTTTTTCCCAGACTGAGACCCCTGCGCCTTATAATGGGACTGATGAAATAGTAAGAAAACAGTAACAAAATCTGAATTTGGGGGTAAATTTAGGGGGTGCGCCTTATAATCAGGTGCGCCTTGTAGGCCGAAACAATACGGTAGTTGTTTTGTTTTTTTATTTGGCCACAGACTTCACTGAAAATGTGGTCTTCAGTCGCAATGTCTGCCTTAGATGTTATAATTTTACTTGCCAAAGTGATCCATTTCTTCTTCTGCGTTCCCAGGCCATATGGCCATAATGGGCAAGATGCGTATGTGTCCGGTTTTCAGTTTTCACTGGTCTCCCCGCTGCGTACAGCTGACACATTCCGATTTCGGAGGAGCTAAAAGGAGAAAAATTATTGGAAGATTGCAGGAGAATGGGCCAATAAGTCAGAAAGATAGATGATAGAAAGCAAAGGGGAAAAGCAGTCAAAGAGAGTGACAGAGGAAGTTACAAGCACAGAACTTCCAGAAGGTGGGGGAACTATTTTTTACGGACACCCCCCACCCCCCACCCCCAGTATCCCCACGAGGAGAGACTCAGGGTCATCCAACTCCCTGTATGGAGGCACGAGGCATCCACCCATTGCTCCGGGTCTGTTTGAAAAGAAATAATGAGGGCAGATAGGCAATTTTGGCAGGTAATCCGAGGTTTGAAGTTTTGATGCTTACTGTGTGCATGGTCAAGTCTGATATTTTTGCATTGGAGAATCACTGTTATAATGCTAATTCGCAGATAATTATTGTGCGCGCTCATGAACATTTACTTTCAAGCATTGTCTGTATGTGCGCAGTTAGGTCTGATATTGACTCCTTGACTGCAAGAGAAAATTTTATTTTAAATTACAAGTTTGAAAAGAGAAACTGTTGTGGTTCAATCTGCCCAAATAGATTGGAACTATAAGCCCCTTTATTCTTCTAAAGCAAAACAAAACCCACCTGCGTCCCAGTGTTATTTCCCTTCACCCCATTGTTATTTCCCTTCATCTGATGTCATTGTTCAGTTATGCGGCAGTCAAATTGTTAACTCATTCAACACTGGCTGATTGCTTCCTTTCAAAACCGTTCAACATGAGAGTACGCGATAGTGTACCAAACTGGTATAAAAGTATTCCTCTACGGTCCCTTAATAGTTTTCAACCAATGAAATGACTTCTAGTCTATTTTAAGGAGCGCAATGAATAAAAACGAGGCACTACCCCCCTCTTTGTTTTCTTTGTCATGTTTTTTGTAAAACATTAATTGACCAGTGATAACAAAAAAATTTACTTTGGAACTTTAACAGATGTTAGCTTCTATTATTATAAATTGATGCCACGAATGTTCGAAACTGTACCGTTAAGCATTCTTTTAAAAATAACTTTGATGTACTGAATGCAAACCTGCCTGGTCTTGTTGTCTAATGTTGAACGGTTGTGCAAGACATGTACGCTAATTATGCTCTTTTTTCTTAATGTGGCGGTACCATAGCCGATGAGGTTTAACTGAGGCGTGGTTACCGCTACACCTATCTATATTGTTAAAAACTCGGGACTTTACAGGTGTTGCACTGCTTCCGGGCATTGCAGCCAGTATTGTTCCCACCATCTTTGTATTTACAATGTCCCATATGTATCTGTGACCGAGAGGACGTAAAACATCATTTTCATCAACGCTACAGCGCCTTCTCATGTAGAGAGAGCTAACACGTGGGTGGAGTATTAGACAAATGTGTGCAGTAGGCCTTACATTTTTGTACGATGAAGGGTTGTTGTTACAGAGAGCTCCAACAAGCCCCGGATCCAGCGCATAGTGTGGGACGCCCCTCAATCCTCATCCTCATCCTCATCCTCAGGACAGACCACCTCCACCACCTCCTCCACCCAGCCCCAGCCCCAGCCACCACTGCTACAACAGCAGGCGCAACCTCCCACCCGCTCCCGCGGGCGTTCGCGGGGTCCCGGGGGTCCCAGGCCTGGCCGAGGGGGGTTTCCCTGGAGGGGCAGTGCCCGGGGAGCCGGAGGGCAGCAGGGCGTGCAGCAGCAGCAACAGCAACAACAGCAGCAGCAGCAGCAACAACAGGCCCGCGGCATGGGGATCATGAGGAGAGGGGTGCCTCGAGGGGGGTACCGGGGACAGTTTTAGGTTCTGAGATCGCGTCTGTGTAAAAGTTAACAAATCTTGTACAGTGGAACCTCCTTTATAAGACCTCCCATTATAAGACTCGCTCCCACATAAGACCTACTTCTCTGAGACATAGCCCTTCTTTGTAAGTATTAAAATTAACTCCCTTATAAGGCCCCTCCCTTATAAGACCCCTCCCTTATCAGACCCCTCCCTTATAAGACCTCATTTTGGTTGATTTTTGAAGGTCTTATAAGGGAGGTTCCTCTGTACCTACCATATTTTACGGACCATAAGGTGATACTTTTTCCCTAGACAGACCTCTGCGCCTTCTTCTTCGATCACTCAGACAGTTTCCTGTCAATTGTGAGTGCAGATGCGTCATGCCGCCGTTATGCGCATAATTAAGAAATAGTTAGGCCCAGCAAGTCCGATTTTGGCCAGAGGAAATCTTTTTGAAAGTGATTCGTGAAAAAAGGCAGGAGAATGGACCGGTAAGGCAGAAAGATAGCAGATGACAGTAAGCAAAGGGGAAAAGGCAGAGTCAAAGAGAGTGACAGAGTAGATGAAGTTACAAGCACAGAATTTCCAGAAGGTGGGGGAACTATTTATACAAAAGACCCCCCTCCCCAGTATCACCATGGGGGGCTGCGCCTTATAATGTGACTAATCATATAGTAAGAAACTATAACAAAATCTGAATTTTGTGTAAAATTTGGGGGATGCGCCTTATAATCAGGTGTGCCTTGTAGTCCGTAAAATACGGTACATCATGTCTGGATAAAAGGAAGAAATCTTGCACCTAAATCATCTCTGGCCAAAAGGAAAAAGAAATCTTGTACCTGAAGATTGTGTTAGAGAAAATGTTCTGAGAACTTTGGGCCATCCTTTTTGAGTGGTAAAATATAAAAGAAAAAAGATTTACCTCACGAGAAACTTGAAATGATAGCCAGTTTAATGACAGCTTAACCCTTTCGCCACCAGCCATTTTTCAACCAAAAATTTCTGTCAAACTTACCCTGGGTAAAGAAAAGTTGGATTCCGCAATACTGTGAATACCCCTAAGACATGTATTGAATAAGCCCTTTCTTTAATTCCCAAAATGGGGCTTTATACTACTTCTTGCCGACACGAAAGGGCGATCATTTTAGGCCTGAACTGCCTATGCCACCTAGTGACGAGTCAGGAGTAGATAATTTTCTGTGGCTATAGACGACTACTTCATGACGGGCAAGGGTGATAATCGTATGTAGGTGGTGCACGCATTTCAGTGCACGAGACAGGGGCAGAGAATTTTCAGTATAATAAAGCCTCATTAACAAGGTGGTAGTTGTTTGCATACCCTGGCTAAAAGACTCCAGGGATCATCCCAACAGCGGAAGCACTTGAACACTATGGTGCAAGTGCATCAGCTACGGATGAGAGCATAACGTGTGTGATCGTTTTTTTATTACCTCACCACGTGGGCAGTCTTACTCAGACTTTGGGGGAAACATAAGGTAATTGTATAAAAGATTCTTATTTCATGCCTTTCACTGACACAGGTGTTAACTCTCTCTTTACTATCGAATGAAATATAGTGTTTTACGTCCTCTCGGCCCGGCAGGGCACATATGGGACATTTCTCTCTTTACTATCGTACGCTATAGCGTACCTGATGTACACAAGCGTTCCATACTAGGCGGGTTTGCATCATTACATACAAAATATTTAAAAAATAATGCTTAACCGCACAGTTTTGAAAATTTGCGGTATTGTTTATAATAATAAAAGCTAGCATATGTTATAATTCCAAAGTAATTTTTTTATTATTAGCAGATTTTTTAAAAAGCATGACAAAGAAGACGAAGAGAGGGGTAGTGATTCGTTTTCATTCATTGCGGTACTAAAAATAGACGGAAAGTGATTTCATTGGTTGAAAACTATTAAGGGACCGTAGAGGAACACTTCTATACCAGTTTGGGTTGCCAGGCTTCGCGGGGTTGTGAATTGTGAATGGTTTAAACGCTGTGTACGCTATAGCGTACGACAGTACTGAACGGTTGTAAAGGGAAGCAATCGGCCAGTAAAGAATGAGTTAAGTCAGTGTGGTGCAGAAATGGGACATCAGCAGCGAAAGGGTTAAGGCTGTTGGAAGTCAGTCTTTGTTAATGAAATGAAGAAAAATTGCCTTTTGTGGCTATTTGTTAAATCATGGAAAATGATTGTGAAAAGCGCAAAAGAATAACGCTGTAATAAGGTCTTTTGGGATCAAAAGTGTGTATGAATGTGAGATGGTTAACATATCCTTTTGTAAGTCTACTTTAAGTTGGTTAAGTATTTTAAGTACTTTAAGACCTTTTTATCTATTTGTCTCCTTTCAGTTAATTGCCATTTCCTTTTCACATGTGTGTGTGCTCATAGTTTTCATGTTGGTTGATGTTAGATTATACTAATTTGGATACACAAACACACACACACACTTCTCATATCACAAGTGGTGGATAGGCGTTAAATAAAAGACACACACACACTTCTCATATTACAAGTGGTGGATAGGCGTTAAATAAAAGACACACACACACTTCTCATATCACAAGTGGTGGATAGGCGTTAAATAAAAGACACGCACACGCACACACACACACACACACACACACACACACACACACTGCATAAGGGCCTTCTTCTACAAGATGTGAAGCTTTGAGTTGCGGTATAAACTACAGCGATGACCATAATGAGCAACTTCGGACACATTTTATCACCAGGGGGCAGTCAAACCAGTAGGGGCTTAGCGCATGATATTCTTACTTGGGGGTAGAGAGAGAGGGGACGGACTCATCTCTCTCTTTCTCACTACCCCCAACTAAGAATATCACGCGCTGAGCCCCTACTGGTTTGACTGCCCCCTGGCGGTGAAATCAGCATCCTAAGTTAACCATTGATTTGTGAAATGGATGAGTTTCCAATTTCTGTAAGTTTTGAACTATTTTTGGTTGTTGGTTCTAAAGTGTTTGAATGTCTGTTTTGTATTAGAATTATACAAGGACTTTTAGTACAGTTCCTACCCCTGAACAAAGACAAGCTCTTGGCACTTTGTAATCAGTAAATCAACAAAATTTTCAGGGGTAATTGCCTAAACGTGTTATCACAAGAGGAATAAAGAAGGGTGATGACACGTTTTAGGCAATTACCCCTCGAAATAGTGGGGTGTCGTGTTGTGTTAGGATTGAAATCACAGGCTTGGTGCTCACTGTTCATGCCCTTTATGATTGAATCATTCTCATGTCTACCTGTTGTTCATTTCATGCCTTTTCTCCTATGCCTTCATTCCTTATTGTACAAGTTATTTGTGCAGTCATTTTTTGTTCAAACGGTGTAAAACTCTCACCCTTGACAACCCATTGGTCGCCTCTTGGTTCTTTTTCATGCGAAAAATGCATGCAGGAGCTGGGGTTTGTCTTTTCTTAAGGTAACACACCGCGTTCGGATGGGAATTTGTGTTTATTTTTGTTTCTCAGGAACTAATAAAGATATCTACATGAAATTTTGCACACTGATACAATGCATTACTCTGTCCATTTTAAGCCAACTTTGAAGACTATGATGGCATTATGAAAGTATGGAGTCCAACTAAAAAAATTCATATGATGTTTTATCCCCTCAACAGCACTGGATTGAAGCACTGCAGTGATGCTGATCATTTGTCCACTTTCCTTAGACATCAAAGAGTGCAACTAACACAAAATTCAGCATCTCTGAGTTCTTAACCCGCATTCTTTGTTTCATCAAATAGTGAAAATTCACTTCATCTTACTTGAGACAAAGAATGCAAGTTAGCTACTCAGAGATGATAAATTTTATGTTAGTTGCACTCTTTGATGTCTAAGGAAAGTGGACAAATGATCAGCATCACTATGCAGTGCTTCAATCCAGTGCTGTTGAGGGGATAAAACATCATATGAATTTTGTTTAGTTGGAGTCCATACTTTCATAATGCCATCACATAGAGTCTTCAAAGTTGGCTTAAAATGGACAGAGTAATGCATTGTATCAGTGTTTCATGTAAATATCTTTATTAGTTCCTGAGAAACAAAAAAACCCAATAATTCCCCTCCGAACGCGCAGTGTGTCACCTTAATGTTACCTTCAAGTTTAAAGGCCTGAATGGTATCTGTACGATATAGATTTTGTGTTGAACGGTTTGGAATGTTTTTTGCGATATTCGACTTTTGGGTTTAAAGATGGGAATGTGTATTGTTTTGAGCCAACTTTGAATGATTCGTGTATTGTTGTTCACTGTTGTTGAAAGGTTTCAAGGCTATGTGTGTTGTTGTTTTGCCACAGTGTTCAACAAGCGATATGAGTGTGTAATTGAAACGAGTGCTCGACACATTTTGAGGAAAATGAAGACCTTGTTGATGTAGAACATGAAAAGAATGATTCAAGGAACAGCTTAAGTTTCACACTTTTAACGTTTGGAGCTTCATTTTTTTAAAATAAAAATTCTATAGTAGATTCTTTCTTCTTTTCTTTGCATAGGTTTGTCCTCTTTATGTGCGTCTTGTTTGTTCGTTGTAGATAACTCGATCATCACATATGATGTGGCGGTACCATAGCCAATGAGGTTTAGCCGAGGCGTGGTTACTGCTACACTTATCTGTATTGTTAAAAAATCGGGACTTTACTAGTGTTGGACTGCCTCCAGGCATTGCCTCCAGTATCGTTCCCACCATCTTTGTATCTACAAATGTCCCATATGTGTCTGTTCCAGACCGAGAGGACATAAAACACCATTTTTCATTCGTTGTAGATAACTCAGTACTTGTGGCGGTACCATACGATGAGGTTTAACCGAGGCGTGGTTACTGCCTGTATTGTTAAAAAATCGGGACTTTACTGGGTTGCATTCCGGGCATTGCCTCCAGTATTGTTCCCACCATCTTTGTATCTACAAATGTCCCATATGTGTCTGTTCCAGACCGAGAGGACATAAAACACCATTTTTCATTCGTTGTAGATAACTCAGTAACTTGTGGCGGTACCATAGCCGATGAGGTTTAACCGAGGCGTGGTTACTGCTACACTTAACTGTATTGTTAAAAAATCGGGACTTTACTGGTGTTACACTGCCTCCAGGCATTGCCTCCAGTATTGTTCCCACCATCTTTATATCTACAAATGTCCCATATGTGTCTGTTCCAGACAGAGAGGACGTAAAACACCTTTTTTTTTTCATTTCGTTGTAGATAACTTTAATGATAGATCTCTCTTCTCAGTTTGAAATCATATGACAGAATTGTGTTCTTGTCTTGCTTTCTTTAGAAATGTATATTGCATTCATGTTGATTAATCCTTAAACCGTTTGCATTTTGTTTGGGGGGGGAGGGATATAAAATTTGAGCAACAATATGGTAATTTATCTTTCAAAATTCAAGTACATTATTGAAAAAGAACAGGCGATGACAAAGCTTTCTATTTTGTATTTGTTCGTTTCATTTTCATGTTGAAAAAAAATATTTTAAAAAGTTTCACTTTCATTGTATGTTTATTGAAATTGTGCTACTGGTGTGTTTTTTCCTAAAATCCTGTTTAGTAATCAAATCCTTGGGGGGTTTTGGTCATCTATTCTCAGGAAGATTCTATCATGCTCTGAATTAGAGTTGATAAATATTTCTTTAAATTGTAAGTTTAACTTTGCTTCGTTTTGAACGTGTTGATAACCTAAACTATCACATTTTGATTTGGAGGTTGATGAGAAACAATAAAATTATACCACTTAAGAAACAAAGATGTTAACTTTCTTTTTTTGTGGAACATTTTGATATGAAAGCTTACAAGGTGGAACTTACTGTAGTTTCAATTTGTTTTGTTCATAACAATAAATAGTATTTCAGTTAACTCGGGTCTATTTAAATGGAACATTTATTCCAATAGAACTTAATCAATTAAAACAAATAAGATTGTTTCTTTTTATCATTATTTTTCTGTTTAGGGCTATGTGTACATTGTAAGTTCTGTATGTCAAGAAATGACATTAATAATTGTGAATTCAATTCTGTGTTGTCTTTTTTTTTTTCATTCAGAGATTTCGGTTCTCTGTAATGCCTAAAAATAATGTTTTTGATGATAATGTTTTGGGAAATAATAAATGTCTTGCATTGGCAAACTGATATCCTTTTTCTCTCCTTTCTTTCCTGTTTTTGTTATCTGTTTGAATGTGTATGAGATATGCGAAGATAAATAGTGAATCTTCGCTTTCACACACTCTCGCACACTGGGCATTTTCGTTTCATAATACTCCACCCTTTTTATTAGCTCCCGAAGCTGAGCTTATATTGTCATGATTGGTGTTCGTGAATTTATTCTTCGCTTTCTCACACTCTCGCACACTGGGCATTTTCGTTTTACAATACTCCACCCTTTTTATTAGCTCCCAAAGCTGAGCTTATATTGTCATGATTGGTGTGGGTGGGTGGTCAGTCACCAGTACACATGTACTCTTTCTTAAAAAACCCATTAACAACACATGCACTCTTTCTAGTAAAAAAAAAGATTAAGTAGTCAGTCACCAGTACATATGTACTCTTTCTCCAAAAAACATTAACAACACATGCACTCTTTCTAGTAAAAAACCCACTTAACATTGTAATTTTCTCAGAAGCAACAAATAATAGCACAGCCAAACTCTGCATGATGATAAATACCACTATGTTTTCAGTGACTCCATTTTAAAAAAGTAACCAGAATGGTATGGTCGTAAATCAGTTATTAACTTTTGAAGTGAGAGTACACACCCCCTGTGGGGATACCGGGGGGTCTTTTGTATAAATAATTCCCTCACCTGGAAGTTCTGTGCTTCTAATTTCCTCTAATCTGTCACTCTCTTTGACTGCCTTTTCCCTTTGTTTACTCTCATCTACTATCTTTCTGCCTTACCGGTCCATTCTCCTGCCTTTTTTTCGCGAAACATTTTCAAAAACATTTCCTCCAGCCGAAATCGGACTTGCTGGGTGTACCTATTTCTTAGTGAGGCGCATAATGGCAGCATGACACATATGCTGTCCTCATTGACAGGAAACTGAGTGATCAAAGAAGAAGTGAGAGTATGAAGAAGAGTACATGTGTACTTTTCAGAGTGCAGGAGACACTGGTCATAATTAGGCCTAAGACGAGAAGGTTTACAAAACAGATTGTTGGTACCAATAATATGACCTACGAGGAAAGGCTTGTTTATCTGCGATTACCTAGCTTAGAGTATAGAAGGCCCAGGGGTGATATGATAGAACTTGACAAGATATGTCACCATTTATACGATTATTCTACTACCAACGGCCTACTAACTCTTAGTGAGGGTGACAGAACCTGTGGCCATAAATTCAAACTATACAGAAAAGATACTAACACCAGACTAGCACAACACTTTTTTACTAACAGAGTGATAAATGCGCAAACGCATGGACAAGGTGGAAGGATTAGGTTAAATTACACGTCTTTGTAAATGCTACCTACAACTGTTGAGATTTTCTGCAGCGATTTTCAAGCCATTGTGAGGACAGAAACAAAGCAACAGCAAAGAAGCTACAAAAATCACAATTCTGAAACGATGTAGAGGGCTAATAAAACTATTTGAAAGCACTGCAACTATGTCCCTATTATACGAGCTACATTGGAACCTCCCTTATAAGACCTTCAAAAATCATCCAGAATGAGGTCTTAAATGGGAGGGGTCTTATAACTAGATGTAATTTTAATACTTGCAAAGAAGGGCAATGTTTCAGAGAAGTAGGTCTTATGTAGGAGGGAGTCTTCTAATGGGAGGTCTTATAAGGGAGGTTCCACTGTATTTTCAATTAACTCACTCTCTCTATCTCTCGCTCTCTCCTTTTTGCTTGCTGGAATTGGGGGGGGGGGGGGGGCCAGGAAGACATGTCTGCCCCCTCCTCTGAGCCAGGGGGTGGGGGGGGCAGCCCCCCCCCCCCTTGTTCCTACGCCACTAAGGAGGCAGTCGTCTGCAAATAGTCGAACCTGCGTTTTGACAGCGTATGGCAAGTCGTTTATGTGGCATAGGAAAAGGAGAGGCCCGAGCACTGTGCCTTGGGGTACTCCTGAGTCCACAGCAACTTCCCTCGATTCTTCACCTTCCACGACGACCTTCATACGTCGGTGGGTAAGGAAGGAGATATGCCACTGGTTGTGTTTTCATTTGATGCCAAGTTTTCAAGCTTGGACAGTAGTTTTTATGATAGCCTCTGTGTGTGTTGGTGGGGTGTTGTTTTAAGCAAAATAGAAACACACACAAAAGGTGGGGGGGGGGGGGGGGAGAAGAAAATTAGTAATATAGGTTGCTGCTACTTGGCATCATGCTTGCTGCACGCTGAACGGGCGCTGGCTGGCCAGGTAAAAAAAAGATTAGGGTGTGCTCTAGTTTCGTTGATGAATATGCCTCGATGTGGCCCTATCAACTATGGATGCAGATGCAGATACTTACTGATCAAAATATTTCTCAATCTCCAACTTAATTAGATAAGATGCATATAGGCCTAAGAGACATCAGTAAAACGATACGGGCCTCTACAGATGATTGAGTTTCGATTTTCGAACCTCAAATGTATATTGAACAAGACTATATTAATTAACTGAAAGGAATGCCCGTGCATGTCTCTCTCTCTCTCTCTCTCTCTCTCTCTCTCTCTCTCTCTCTCTCTCTCTCTCTCTCTCTCTATCTCTCTCTCTCAATTAAACATTAAACAAGAGCTACAATTAACATTCCATATGCACATGTCATATTACGTCATACCATGAGTATATTCGTATCGGGCCTCCGATCCTTATTCAATACCAGCTGTTCTTTTTCTTCTTCTTCTTCGATCGCTCAGACAGTTTCTTGTCAATTATGAGCGCAGATGCGTCATGCTGCCTAAGAAATAGCAAGTCCGACTTCGGCTGGAGGAAATGTTTTTTAAAGTTTTGTGGGACGGTATTCATGTCGAGATAGCATGAGACTTAGCATGATGCTAACTTAGAAGCTCTTCCAAAAGTCCTATTAAATCCTATAGGACATTGGAAGAGCTTCTAAGTTAGCATCATGCTAAGTCTCATGCTATCTCGACATGAATACCGTCCCAGGAGAATAATGGGCCGCCGGTAAGGCAGAAAGATAGTAGATGACAGTTAGCAGAGGGAAAAGGCAGAGTCAAAGAGAGTGACAGATTAGAGGAAGTTACTAGCACAGAACTTCCAGAAGGTGGGGGGACTATTTATACAAAAGACCCCCCGGTATTTCCACGGGGGGCTAGCTGTTCAAATTCTCAGTACTGACTGGCAGTCTATGATGTCCTTTTGCTACCCTTCATGGTGTAATCCCTTTATTTCTCAGTACTGACTGGCAGTCTATGATGTCCTTTTGCTACCCTTCATGGTGTAATCCCTTTATTTCTCAGTACTGACTGGCAGTCTATGATTCTCAGTACTGACTGGCATGGTGTAATCCCTTTATTTCTCAGTCTATGATGTCCTTTTGCTACCCTTCATGGTGTGATGTCCTTTTGCTACCCTTCATGGTGTAATCCCTTTATTTCTCAGTACTGACTGGCAGTCTATGATGTCCTTTTGCTACCCTTCATGGTGTAATCCCTTTATTTCTCAGTACTGACTGGCAGTCTGTGATGTCCTTTTGCTACCCTTCATGGCGTAATCCCTTTATTTCTCAGTAACGACTGGCAGTCTGTGATGTCCTTTTGCTACCCTTCATGGCGTAATCCCTTTATTTCTCAGTAACGACTGGCAGTCTACGATGTCCTTTTGCCACCCTTCATTTGGCAAGCCTTTTATTCTCAGTAATGACTGGCAGTCTACGATGTCCTTTTGCCACCCTTCATTTGGCAAGCCTTTTATTCTCAGTAATGACTGGCAGTCTATGATGTCCTTTTGCCACCCTTCATTTGGCAAGCCTTTTATTCTCAGTAATGACTGGCAGTCTATGATGTCCTTTTGCCACCCTTCATTTCACAAACCTTTAATTCTCAGTAACGACTGGCAGTCTATGATGTCCTTTTGCTACCCTTCATGGCGTAATCCCTATAATTCTCAGTAATGACTGGCAGTCTATGATGTCCTTTTGCTACCCTTCATGGCGTAATCCCTATAATTCTCAGTAATGACTGGCAGTCTATGATGTCCTTTTGCCACCCTTCATTTGGCAAGCCTTTTATTCTCAGTAATGACTGGCAGTCTACGATGTCCTTTTGCCACCCTTCATTTCACAAACCCTTTATTACGGCTGCATGGCTTGTCTATGGCTTGTCAACTTTTGTGTTCCGTTAATTAAACCTTCTTTTTTTTTTCTCGGCCAAAATGTTTTAGCGCGTTTGTAGCTTCGGTAGAGCTTGGGGGGGAGGGGAGGGGAGACGTTTTACAACATTGCAGCAAAAATCAAATTAATTGAAACAATATCCCTCGTGGGGATACCGGGGGTCTTCCGTACAAATAGTTCCCCACCTTATGGAAGTTATGTACTTGTAACATCCTCTAATCTGCCACTCTCTTTGACCCTGCCTTTTCCCTTTGCTTTCTATCATCTACTATCTTTCTGACTTATTGGCCTATTCTCCTGCCTTTTTACGGTCTCTTCAAAATACTTGGGTTACCTTATCCATTATGGCCATATGGCCTGGGAACGCAGAAGAAGAAAAAGAAAGAAGAAGAAGAAACAACTTGATATTAATACAATAATCTGTTGGTGGTAAATATGTCAGAAAACAAAGCCCATGAGGTATACGCACACAAAGTCAAGCTGTTTAGCCAAAGACTGAATCTAAAAATCTTAGATTAACAGAATTGCGCCAATCATGTCCCTTGCGTAGAACTTTCTTTGGATCGACGGAACAGCTGTGCGAGCTACAAGAAGAAGAGCGGTGCGCTCGCGCGCGCGCACACGCACACACACGTGCGTGCGCACATACACGCACACACACGCGCACACACGCACACGCACGCGCGCGCGCGCGCGCACGCACGCGCACACGCACACACACGCACACGCACGCACACACACACACACACACACACACACACACACACACACACACACACACACACACACACACACACACACACACACACACTACACACACACAGAGAGTCAAAGACAAACAAAGAACGAATGAATAAACTATAACCAATCAACAGTTTTGTTGTTGGAAAAAGATCGAGCACGAGAGAGAGAGAGAGAGAGAGAGAGAGAGAGAGAGAGAGAGAGAGAGAGAGAGAGAGAGAGAGAGAGAGAGAGAGAGAGAGAGAGAGAGAGAGAGAGAGAGAGAGAGATTTTAACCCTTTCATCGCCAATGATTTCACATCCATATCACTGAAAGGCATCAAATGAGGGTCTGGTATCCAGTGACCTTTTGTTCTTAATTTTGGGAGGTAAGGATAGGCCCTATTTTATGCATGCCACAGAGGAATCCCCAATGTTATTGCAGACAGAATCTTTTCTCTACCCAGGGTAAGTTTAATGGAAAGTTTTAACTGGACTACTGAAAAAATGTTTGGCGTTGAAAGGGTTTTAAATTAAACTCGTTTTATTTCTACTTTAGCTTTTAGTTTTAGAGAGAATGAGCTTGGATTTAGCCTTCTACTCCCTCGCCCCCAAAGTAAGAAAGTCTCTCAATAAAGAAAGAATTCCACAATGTTGTCAAATGGCTGTTAGTGTTCAGTAATCGGCTTGTAATTTAACTGTAAAAAAAAGAAGAAAGAAATCCCCACTCCTACTAATCAATATGAATCTATATCTGTGATAATCGGATTGTAATTTAACTATAAAAAAAACAAAAAACAAGAAAGAAATCCCCACTCCTACTAAACAATATGAATCTATATCTGTTTCAGTTTTTTGTTGCTTACATATTTGACTGCACTTGTTTGTCCCGTCTTGTCATCATGCCTTCGTCATTCGATCTCCTCTTGGTTTTGCTATATTTGCTGTTTGCTGTTTAATTGTTTGTCTGTGTTGATAAAGGCGCATTCGCCGAAATATCCAGTAGTTTTGTTTGGTCTCTTGTGAATAAAATAACGTCACTTTACACTTGTCGTGTAGTTGTTTGTTTGTTGTATGAATCCATATTGTTATCATGACTTAGCCTACTGTTCTTCTTCTTATTTGTTTTTGAAGCATTGGAAAAAATCCACCTTTATTCATGCAGTAACTGTGTTCCACATGTTTGAGACTAT
>CM065704.1:37980279-38070279 GCA_017654935.2 Phymorhynchus buccinoides
GTTTTGCCTCAGGGGCGTATGACCTGGTCAGCAGAAGAGCAGCCAAGTACAGCAGAACCAGTCTTCTTCTGTAAGGCGTTGAGAATCTCTGCCATTTTGAAGAGACCAAGGCATGCACAAACAAGGAGTAGCCTTGGCCCAGCGTTCGGAAAACTTGCTTATCTCTAAAGCCAGAGTATCTGACATTGTTGGATTGATCTGGTCGGGTAGCTTCATTAACATGTCTTTACGGTGAACAGAGTAACTGTCACTACTAAGAGTGTGAAACACCAGTCCATTGTGAATTAAATAGCACGAGTTGGCAGTACCCAACTTAAAATAACACATTGAAAATGTTCTTCATTGTCATCATTTGAAGCGAGCACAAGGTATTTTAGAGCTCTATTAATTAATTCTATGAAGCAATGACAATGGATGCAGTCACAATACTCGCATCGCGAATCACTGAGTGTCAACACAAGCACATCATATCAAACAACACTCAAAGGCACACAGTTGACTTTGAAGGCTGGAGAAACAGTCTAGGATGCCGATTTGAAGACAAAGGTGGCCATCTTGGCTAAGCCTATCGTGAGTTGTCTTAGATGTAACAATTTAAAAAACAGTCTTTTTTCACACTACACAAATTTCAAGTCCCCAAACTGATCACAAATGTTTGTAGTGGCCTTGAACTGAAGTCTATATGAAATTTAAACAAGGGGCAAGTACTTAGCCAAAGATAACAAAGTAAAATAGGCAAGGCAAAGTGAGAGAAAAAGAAAAGGGTCCGACCGGAAGCGGATGCGAACCTCCCCTCTTCATCTTCATGACTCAACTGTCACACTCGCAGGCACACATTATATCTATGAAATTGACTAGAATGACTACTCAGTCAGTCTACTGTATGTCTTTGCATAGAATGCTATGTGTACACTATTTTTGTTGCACACAGATGATTTGATTGCTTGTATAAATGTATTTTTTGTGTCAGACCCCAATCATTGTGATTGTGTCAGGGCCAAAATCAAAATGTATATCATTATATGCCAATGATGGGACTTTTTATAGGCCGCAAGGCCTAGGCTGAGAAAGCCTGTCCCTAATACCTAACCTAACACCTTTTCTCCCTATCTATACCTATGACACACACATGCGCGTGCGCGAACACACACACACACACACACTCATCATGACATGTATGCATGCATACTTATTGGACTACACACCTAGGCTGCCACTATGCCATCTCTTTGCACACTCATATACTCACACATACTCCTGTGCATGCATGGATGCATTTGAATGTAAGCTTAAATGCATACTTTGCAAGTTTTTAAGTACTGTCTAAAGAATAATGAAGGGTTGGAATAAGAAAGATCACTGTGTGTGTGCACACGTGGGGTTGTTTGTGTATGTTACTATGTGCGTTTTGTGGTGTGTGTGTTTGTGCATGTTATTATGTGCGTTTTGTGGTGTGTGTGTTTGTGTATGTTACTATGTGCATTTTGTGGTGTGTGTGTTTGTGTATGTTACTATGTGCGTTTTGTGGTGTGTGTGTTTGTGTATGTTACTATGTGCGTTTTGTGGTGTGTGTGTTTGTGTATGTTACTATGTGCATTTTGTGGTGTGTGTGTTTGTGTATGTTACTATGTGCGTTTTGTGGTGTATGTGTTTGTGTATGTTACTATGTGCGTTTTGTGGTGTGTGTGTTTGTGTATGTTACTATGTGCGTTTTGTGGTGTTTGTGCATGTTATTATGTGCGTTTTGTGGTGTGTGTGTTTGTGTATGTTACTATGTGCATTTTGTGGTGTGTGTGTTTGTGCATGTTATTATGTGCGTTTTGTGGTGTGTGTGTTTGTGTATGTTACTATGTGCATTTTGTGGTGTGTGTGTTTGTGTGCAGGCAGATCTTCTGTACATAGAAACCTGGAGCGTATCAGCTAATACTGTAATAGAGGACATGGCTCAGTGCTGACACATACCTTCACAGTGAAGAAAGATGAGTGCATCCACAGGGGGACCCCAATGCTCCCAGGTCCCCTGGTGTGGCAGAATCTGATAAGAATCCACAATCCAAAAGGGACGCTGGGGTCTGTTCATCGGAAGATAATTCTTCATTATCACCATCATGGTCTGTGCTCAGTGTAGTAGAGACGGGAGGCATGGTGTCACCACCAGGAGAGGTGCAACAAAGCAATACAGCTCAGCTTGACCCAAAGCTGACAGAAATACCTGTTCATACTCATAGCGCACCTCCTGGGTTTGACCACCAACATTATGACAAAACCAAGACAGAAAAGACCCATCCTCAGTCAGCTGGAACCAAGCAGTTTGGGGGTAACCCTTCAAACCTGGCGGTGGCTCATGGAACTATCGTGACGCAGCCACAGGGAGCGAGAATGGATCAGAAGCCAACTGACTCACCTGCAAACACTGCTGGCAATGAATCAGTTGGAGCGCAAGGGAATCCCGGCACCAACAATCCTGGAATGCTCAGTGCAGTTGCTAGCAGTTCTGATAGCAGTGGAAATGGGGTGAATATAAAACCTCCAACAAGCAAAGTGTCAAATCCATCACCCAAGGATGTTTCAGGTTTTGGAAGAGGAGGAAGAGGAGGGGCTGTTACGCGTCACATTGACAATGATCAACAAGAAGGAAGGATGCCTGGGGCCTCTGGGGCACAAACTGACCAGACACAGAGCAGTACTTCATCCAGTGACAACTTTCAAAACGCTGGTGTGGTCAGTACATCACTAGAATCACAGGTCAGCTCACAGACTATCACTGAGAAAACTGCTGTTTCTGCACCACTGGACAACTCAGAGACTTCAGATGTGCCAAACATATCCTCAACACCACATGGCAGCAAAGACATCCCTGATGGACAAGATACATCATCGACATCGAAGAACATCACCAAGATTTCTGTTGGGAGGGATGTTCAGGGCACATCTTCAGCATCTTCAAAAGATATTCAAACCGCACAACAAGACCATCACCCTGAGAAAATTTCTGTCTGGTTCAAGGTTTTGAATCAATGTGACCAGACGTTCTTTTCCACGTGCTACCCAGAAGCTGTAGATTGTGGGAAATGGATGTTGTTGGAAAAATTTGGATTGTACAGAGTCTTCCACTCACCGGAAATCAATCTTCACCAAGACTATGCCCAAGGATTAGTGACTGTCACAAACCCGAGAGGAATCAGACAGGAAGAAATAGGCACATGGCTGCATACATGGACAAAAGCTTTGTTTCAACAACTTCAGGAAATCCAGTCTGTCACGTTCATTGACATTGACATTGACAAAACATTTCTGCAATCCCTCTCCGTTCTTCAAAGCCCAGGGTTGTACTGTGGTACAGACTCAAACACTGTGTTTGCCATCAATTCTGAGGCAATGGATGAGTTCATGAAAGCAGCAGTCGCACCCTTGAAGAAAAAGAATAACTTGAGCATGGTTATCCGGATTCCAACTCATATTCAGACACTAACAATGCTGGAAAGGCTGGGCTTCACAAAATATTGCAAGGATTGGATGCAACGTATGAATTCAAAGCTGCACTTGAAAGTTGAAGATAGTGAATGCATTCTGGAATGCAGCACTGATTTGCGGCTGTCTTTTCAGCAGCAGGTGGTTCAGACATTTTTTGATTCTCTGGTGCAAGTTGTGCTTGATGTTCCTAACTTGTACAAAGCATTCTTATGCGATCCCAACAGCTTCTTTCACAAGGAAATGATCAGACATGAAATTCGTTTCTGGTGCAGAGAAAATGAGCAAGGCCATGTGACCGTTTCGTCCCCAAACAGAGAGATGCTTTCCAAAGTGGAAAAGTCTGTACATGGTTTCAGTGTGGCACTGTATACTCCAGCAGATGGAAATGTTTTCATGAATTATTTGTTTTTATTTCCGAAGAATACTGAAGGGCTCTGTTACCAACAAGTTGCAGATGGCAGAAGAATTGAGATAGCAGGCTCCAGACAAGCAGTGGACACTTTCAGAGAATGGATGAAATGGATACCTGTTGTAGGGATGCAAGTGCAGCATGACATGGATGTCAGGGTTGTATCCTCAATGCAAGAAGACATGACGGTCAATACTGGCAGTTTGCCAACACAACAGCCACCAAAGCATCAACAGACATTTGGTTCCTCCACCAACCCCCCATCAGGACAGGACAGAAGTGGAAGTTCAGGTACATCAACATTGCCAGTGCCACAAGAAATGGGTGACAGACAGGCTGACAACAGTGCACAACTCCCTTCAGGATCAGCCTCCTCTGGTCTGCCGTCTGATCCAGCATCATTGAACACTGACAAAAACTTGGCATCTGTGGCACCAGTGCATGGAGACAACAAACGATCTGCTGGTACACACGGGGATGTAAAATATCACATCCCTGCAGATGTGGCTGAACTGTTTTTAATAAGTAGGATCTGCTTGGACAGGTTCAAATCTGAGCTTATGGATAGAAAATGCTTTGTGCAGATATCTGAAAACTCAATTCGCGAACATTACCTGATGATCACAGAGGGCTCCAAAGAGGAGACTGTATCCAACACTCTGAAGGACCTGTTCCATCAGGACGC
Source organism: Phymorhynchus buccinoides (assembly GCA_017654935.2). Classification (NCBI taxonomy): domain Eukaryota; kingdom Metazoa; phylum Mollusca; class Gastropoda; order Neogastropoda; family Raphitomidae; genus Phymorhynchus; species Phymorhynchus buccinoides. The sequence continues at coordinate 37,984,848 of CM065704.1, forward strand.
CATCGAAGCTGAAGAGGATGACCCAAGTTTCAAAGAGGCAATGCTCTCCTTCACTCAAAAACATTCTGGAAAAATTGGCTATGTGGTTGAAAAAGGAAAGTGGAGCATCTGCTTTCCTAAGGATGACAATGATGAAGTTCTAATCCTTAAAGAACTGGAGAAGCTGAGAAAAGCACAGCGCTTTCTTCCACTGCCATTCTACATATGTGAGTACATTGCTTTGGAAATTGAGGAAGTTAACTGCGACATGAAGGAGGGGGCACATACTTCAGCCAACATCAGCATTCCTGGCCCTGAAGAATTGGAGAAGACCAACCATGGAGAGATGGTCGTGGTGTCAGCAGACAGAAAGTTCATCAAGAAAGCCGTGCACTGGCTGACCAGGTACGTCCTGAAACTGGAGGTGACGGATAAGATGGTGAACGCGGACGAAGCGTTGTTCTGGCAGGACGTGAAGGGGCAGGAGTGGATCCAGGACATGGAGGCAGAGTTCCTGTGCCGGGTGGAGGCTGTGGTGGACAAGGAGGGCGGGGGGCTGCGGGCGACAGCTCCCTGCGGGCGGACCCTGGTGGTGTGCGGGGACACCATGGCCGCCAGCGACTGCGACTGCCTGGTGCTCCCTCTGTGGGAGGGACAGACGCTCTGGTCTCCCTTGCAGAGATGGATCCTCAGGAAAAGTGAGTGCCATGTCTTGCACAGAAGTTACTGTTTATCACAATGTGTCACTTGTTCGACTTGTTGTTTCAGATACTTAAAAAATATTTTTTCTCTCTCTGCTGATATAACATAATAAAAGAAATTGGAAAGGTGGAAGAATGGAGATAGGATCATGGTATGTTTGAGGTCAGCTGAGAAACAGAATAGAATTGTGTGGGTAGCAGATGTATCAAACTCTGTGTTCCTTTGTCATTACAAAAATAGTACCACTAGTAGTGGATTTTCTTTTGGCATCGAACAGGAACATTCAAGAGAATTGATATTTCGGAAGTGTTGCCCTTTTTACTTAAACAATTTTAGACATAAAAAAAGAGAAAAAATAGTATAATTTGAATGTGTGTGTGTGTGTATGTGTGTGCATCGATGTGTGTGTGTTTTTAGGTTTTCTTTCAGAGGACATCACATCATACCGACAGCAGTGCAGCAATGGCCCCTTCAGCCTACAGTGCCAGGCTGACTCCTTCCCCAACAAAACTCTCATCATCGTGCCAGTTCCTGCGGAATTCACGAGCACTGACCAGGAGAAAAATCAGATCCTGGAGGCGTACAAAAAGGCCTTCTCCATGTGTGGAAAAGATCAGAGGTCTGTGGCCATATGCGCTAAGCAAAGCCCAAAGTTTGCTCTGCGCAAGTCCCTGGTGCCCATGATACAGGCTGTGATGGAAACATTTCGAGCTGAAAGTCCGTGTCGGACTGTGGTGATGTACACAGACAACCAACAAGATCTGAAGGTGACATGTGAGAAAGTGAGTCGCGGAGTGCCACAAGATTGGCGAGTAAAACAGAGAGGTTAGTATGAACTCATGTCTCTTTTGTAGCCTGTTTAAATTATGTGCATAGCAATTGGCAGAAGTTGCACATATAGCTAGTACATGGTAAAAACTGCATGTTCAAGTTTTGACGTTTAATAGGGTTTATGAAACAAAATTAAATTAAATTTATCATATTCATTCCCCCGTGGGGATACCGTTTTTAAAAAAAATAAATAGTTCCCCCGCCTTCTTGAAGTTCTGTGCTTGTATGTAACTTCCTCTAATCTGCCACTCTTTGACTCTGTCTTTTCTTTTTGCTTGCTGTCATCTACTATCTTTCTGCCTTACCCGGTCCATTCTCCTGCCTTTTTTCAAGAAACACTTTCAAAGATTTTCTTCAGCCGAAGTCGGACATGCTGGGCCTAACTATTTCTAACTTAGTGCATAACGGCAGCATGAAGCATCTGCACTCATAATTGACAGGAAACTGTCTGAGCGATCAAAGAAAAATATTCTTCATTGTCTCTCTCATGAACACGCAGAAACAATAAATCAAGTATGTATGCACGTGTGCATCGATTCATGTTTGTATGCTATGGCTTTTGCTTGGCTTTTTTTTTGTGTGGCTTTTTTTATTTACAAGAAACTGCTAGACAACCCCACTAGAGACATTGCAAAGAAATCCAATGTGCTGGTACAAGAACTGCACAGCAAAGAAATTGACGACAAGGGCAGGGACTGGGCGCTTGTTGAGAAAGACATGGTGAGGACACACACCTTTTGCCATATCCCTAAGGTGCACAAGAACAAGGAGAATCCCCCGGGACGTCCTATTGTGTCAGGGATTGGTGGACCAACCGAATGGCTCTCCAAGCTAGTGGACCAGTGGTTCAGACTCTGCCCTCGTTCCTCAAGAACACCACCCACCTGCTTCAGCTCATCGAGCAGTGGAACGCACCAGAACTCCCCCAGCAGAAGACGTCCTGATTGTTGCCATAGACGTGGCCCTCTACCCCAGTATCCCCCATGGTGAGGGGAGCTTGTCGCTGAGGGAAATGCTGATTGCCTACCGACACAACCAGTTCTACCAGCGATGTCCCGGCCATCAACACTCTTGTCCGCGTCGTAGAGCATGTGTTACACAATGTGTTTCAGTACGACAACCAACTGTATTGCCTGATTCGGGGCACCGCCATGGGAACCCTGATGGCCCCAGCCATCGCCAACATTTTCATGGGGTGGCTGGAGCAGTGTCTGTTGTCCTCATCGCCCTGGCCGGTGGAGAAGGACCTCTGGCGTTGCTTCACTGACGGTATCCTGCTGTTGTGGACCAGAGGGGAGGAACAACTGCAAGAGTTCATCCAATGGCTTAACCAACAACACGACATGATCAAGTTCATGGCCAACTATGTCAGAACAGGAGTGCCCTACCTTGATGTCTCCATCAGCATCATCGGGCAAACTGGCCACGGACCTGTACACCAAACCCACGGACTGCAACATGCTGCTCCCCTTCCATTCCTGTCATCCCCGTCACTGTCTGAGAGCCATCCCATTCGGCCAGTGCATCTGGCTTCGCAGGATTTAGTCCAGTGATGTCAAGTTCCAGGAAAGGTGTGTGAAACTGAAAGCCAAGCTGCAGCAAGGTTATCCTGACAAACTGGTGCAAACAGCTGTGGAGGTCTCGACCATGGAAAGACAACAGGTGCTGTCTTAATCCCACAAACCCCAGACATCACTGAGGGTCCCGTTTGTCGTCACACACAACCCTACCCACCCCCCTCTGACCGTGTGGCTGAAAGAACTGATGCCCACACTACACCAGAGCAGACGTATGAGGCAGGCCATGCCACTTCCACCAATTGTTGGAGAAAGGAACAGCAGGAACCTGCATTCTTTCCTCATGCCCTCAGCTCCTTCCCAGCCTGTTCCCCAACCAGCACCAGAACCAGGATGCTACAAGTGCACCGTCAAGAAATATGTGATGTGCCAGTACCACCTGACACAGAGTGACAGACTAAAACCTTTGAGAGTGTCAGAACAGGCCACGTCTTCACCATCAGATATACCGTCAGCTGCAAAAGCAGTAACCTGGTTCACCTTGTGGACAAATGTGCGCGGTGCCACAATGTGCAGTACGTGGGAGAGACGGGCCAGACACTGCAAAGGAGGTTCCATGCCCTTCGCTCAGACATTGGGACAGACCCCCAAAAGAAGTCGGCAAGTCATACCACGACTTGGCATGGTAATGACCAACGGAAAAAGGAGACTATGGTGGCCCGCCACTTTCAGACTGGAGACCATTCTGTGCTGGACTTGAGGGTCACAGTGATCCAATTGATAAGAGCAGATGATGTAGCAAAGAGAAAGGCCGGGGAAAGGTACTGGCGCCACAGGCTGAAGACACACTACCCCGAGGGTCTGAATGTTTGGGACTGATTGACCTTTCTCACCTCTTTGCTACCGGACAAAAGCCTGTGTGTGTGTGTGTATGTGTGTGTGTGTGGTGTGTGTGTGTGTGTGTGTGTGTGGTGTGTGTGTGTGTGTGTGTGTGTGTGTGTGTGTGTGTGAGTGAGTAGTGTAGTGAGAGTATGTGAGTGTGTGTGAGTGTGTGTGTGGTGTGTGTGTGTGTATGAGTTAGAAAGTGAGTAGTGTGTTAGTGAGTGTATGTGTGTGTGTGTGTGTGAGTGCGCACGCACAGGTGTTGATTTTATTTCTCAAGTGATATTTTCCCAGTTCTCTCTCTCTCCCTCTCTCTCTCTCTCTCTCTCTCTCTCTCTCTCTCTCTCTCTCTCTCTCTCCCTTTCTCCGTCTGTCTCTCCCTCTGTGTCTCTCTCTTGACCACTTGCTTTCGACTCCTCCCTCTTTACTTCCATTCTATTTGCTCCCTCTCTCTCTCTCTCTCACTTTTCTTTTTACCCCTCTTTCTTTTTTATTTCTTTTTTATGTAGATCCAGTGCAATGTGACCTATTTCAATACTTACGTCTTCTTTGTTACGAAGTTACAATGCTTACGTTAAGTCCATGGTTGGTGTTCGACAAAGGAGAAATCCAAAATATTACCAGGCTACAATTATGGGCGTTTGGGTGGGTTTTTCTTTCTACTTTGTTGCACTAGTCTGTTAGAGTGTTAGATCCACTCTAAATGTACTGTTTCTCTGTACTCAACTTGTGAGAGGCCTCTTTTCACTTTGCTGACCATGAGAAGAGACAGGACCAAGCGCCTGTTGATTAGACTTAGACTTGGAGCCTTTTCAATTCTGTTGCAGTTCAGAGGAACAGGTCAAGTAATGGAGATATCAGAGTTCTCATCGGGAAAATTCAGGAGACTCAGGTAAAGGACATTATTTGTCAAATGTTGTAAAAATGTATGTCACTGTCATGGAAGGGACTCAATGGAAAGGTTGTCAGAATGTTGTCATCCCACAGATATAATAGATAAACACGCATCAGAAAATTGATTTATTTGTTAATAAAGGTCTTATTTGTTTTGGGGTGGTGCTGGGTGTGGGTGTGTTGGTCTGTGTTAATTGTGCACTTGTCCAGTTGTCTACTTCCACATGTTTTGGTTCAAAAGACATTTCATCTGCATTGTATTGCTTAAAGATTACCAGCCAATCAAAAATAGTGCCATTCAATGATTCATTCTGTAGAACTTCAACTAGAAGCAGGTGGAATAGGAAGGCGAAGTGAGATAATACCCATCAGTAAAAATATTGTCTGTCAGCAAGATGTTTCAATGAATGTTGTATACATGTGTGCTTGTACATATGTATCTACATTTGCTGGTGTTTATGATTATGATATATTCCACTCCTTAGGCTGATGTTATCGTGAACTCGACCAACAAACAACTGGTTCCTGATAGGGGGGCAGTTGAACAGGCCATAGGACGGGCAGCCGGAATGAGAGAAATGGTGAAAGCGTGTCGTACAGAGCATCCCCAGGGCATTGCTGGTAACGGCCTGGCAGTCACCAACAGCTTCAAGATGACCAACGCCAAGAGGATCTACCACATCGCTCTGTCCCCGGATCACTTCTGTGTGAGTACATGATGTCGAAATATGTTTATCGCATGTTTCAAAAGTGATTCTCTTGCAAATATGCTCACACAATGTGTGAACAAGTGATGCTGTTGTTTGTTATAATTATAATGTGTGAACAGATGCATTGTCTTCACAACAAGAGACTGTTTGATCTCTGCAGGGGAACTTCTATCGCACCAGCTTCTATCTATCACACCAGTCATGCTATTCTCCACAAAGTCATTTGGTATCAGATTTCAGTTCAGGCATGCACAGGACATTCCTGAAGGTAATGCGAACTGCCATACTTGTGAATGAATCTCTTTTTATTCTAACACCCCATCACACACAGGCCACAATCTCACTACGACCTCCGCAATCAGCCAGAATGTGGCTATAAGACTAAGAGCATGGTGCCTGGCATTTTGGACATGCTCAAAACACTCTTTAAAAGGTCGTGGTGGGCAAGGTAGTGTGGTGAGATCTTAGTAAGAACAGGGACATCGTAGCGGCAGCATGGTGAGAGCATGGACAGGCGTAATAGAGCATTGAGATCTTAGTGGCAGCCTAGAGCCCATGGATGCAAAGAGCATGTCTCGATCGACAAGTTTTCAGCTATTGGTCTCCACCTCTCAGATCTTGTGAGGTCATGGCCGTGTTCACTCTTGAGGAGATTTTCAGTGACCTCACCAAGCTCTGTAGAAATTATGGGCACAGTCGGATTCTAGTGGGGGTCTTCATCATAATGTAATGGGGCCTTTTGAAGTTAAAAAGTCAAAAGGAACATTAACCCCTTGACTGCTGAGCCGACAAGGATGGAAGTCAATCCCCCCAGTGCTGGGCTATCAGCACAATCAAAATCTTCACCATCAACACTCGATTCATGCTCAATGTTATCTGGATCGAAATCCTCATCATCAGAGTCGATATCTTTCAGAATTGTCAAAACTTCATTAGCATTATACCACTTTTTCGATGCCATCCTACTTTGTCAAACCAGAGAGCGTGTGAACTCAGTGAAGTCTACTTCGCTCAAACTTGATGAAAACAGGTCGTGCACACGCGCGCATTTGCGGCAAGGTATCCCATAATAGGTATCAAATGAAAGGGAACCAACTCTACTTTTCAGCTGTACAATTTGTTTTCTCCAACACCGCGATGCTGGCCCTTTAACCTTGCCAATATAAACGCATGTGACGGGGACGAACGGACTCGTCGTCGTCAAGCTGGAAACACCCGCTCTAGGACGAGCGGATTCGTCCTACGCAGTCAAGAGGTTAAAGGCATTTTGTTGAGTTTGAGTGAGTGGAAAAGGATTGAAATAACCAGAGCATGACTATACATTTATGCTTTTATTTTATTTAAAACAAAATTGGTGGCTTTTTTTCCCAGGATTCCAACCAAGAAGTTCTGCTGCACAACCTTCGTCAGGTGGTGCTGCACTGCCTGCTGCAGGCCTCCCTGGAGAGCCACAGCACCATCGCCTTTCCCACCATGGGCTCAGGACAGCTGCAGTACCCCTCTGATGCTGTGGCCAAGGTCATGTTCTCTGCCGTCAACTTCTTCTTCAGGGAGATGCCCCACTCCTCTCTGCAGACCGTCTATGTCGTGGTCTACCCCAGTGACTATTGGGTTGTTCAGGTATCCAGTTGTATTTTTTTTTTTTTTTCATTGATTTTAATAATTATAATAATAATAATAAGCATTTATCACGCTTAATCTTAAACAAAGCCCTAAGCGCTTACATAATAAATAAATTAATAATATTAAGCAACATAAATTAAATCACAAAGCATCCGTTACGCATATGTCTGACAGGCGCGCGCACACACAGATCCACACGTACAAGAAGAATTTCCTGTAAAATGGACAATAAAAATATTGATTGATTGACACACATGCACGCACGCACAAACACACACACACACACACATGGTAGCAAGAAGAAGAAAGTCAATAGAAATGAAATGCTGGTTAGGATTTGAATACAGTGGCAGGGGTCATTCTTAGCATCGGTCATAGGCCATTGACGCATTAACCTTCTATTTTGTCCGATAGTTTTGGCAGGCAAGCGGTCATATGACCAATTGATTTTACATAGAAGAAGTCAACAACTTCAAGAATTTTATCGTCTGCTAACTTCCCGTAAGTATTCCATAACAGTAACAAAAAGTTGTAATTGGAGAAACAAACGCCAAAACGAAGTAATGGCGGCTAAACTGTCGATATCACATTTTCGAGTAAAACTTTTCCGATCCCACTTTTTGAAGTCATAGACAGATCGGCATTTTCAGCGTGTTTTTACAGTTGCCAGTCAAGACCATCGTCAGATTCAAAGCCTGTTCGTCCTAAGAATTGTTTCTCAGCTTTTAGTTTAAAGATCAAAACCAGCTATGCATTCATTCTGTGTGTGTGTGTGTCTGTGTGTGTGTGTGCTGGTTTGCTGGTGATTTCAGTTATTATTAAACCCTCCTTTCTCAAAATGTCATGACTTGCTTTCAATGTTTATCTTGTCAAGCTGAGCCATCTGTTGCTTTATTCAACCCCCACCCCACCCGCTCTGTCTCTGTCCCCCCCCTCTCTCTCTCTCTCTCTCTCTCTCTCTCTCTCTCTCTCTCTCTCTCTCTCTCTCTCTCTCTCTCTCTCTCTCTCTCTCTCTCTCTCTCTCTCTCTCACTCACTCACTCACTCACTCACTACACTCACTCACTCACTCACTCACTCACTCACTCACTCACACACACACACTAAATCACATGGCTGGAATTTGTTTGGCCATGCTTGCCTGAAAAGACAGCATTCAGCTCTGCCTCAATAACCGAACTTCCGTTAGTAAATAAAAAATCTGTCTAGGATGACAGGATACATCCCTGCTTCGGAATAAAAGTATTCAAAACGGTCAGGGAGATAATAACAATTGATGAAAACAATGTAAAGTGAGTGACTGCTTTGCACGTAGCCGAAACGTAAGAAAATTGTATCAGTTTACAACATCGCTACTTTCTCTTTCCGTAGGCCAAGCACTCGCAAGCTCTGTGCTGTCTGACGATGTGCTTGCAGACGGTGATTGAGAGAATCCAAAATTAGCAAAACAAAATCGTCTGCCCCTTTCTTACTCATGGCTTCTTTTGGGAATGCATAGCTGGTTTTGATCTTTAAACTAAAAGCCGAGAAACAATTCTTAGGACGAACAGGCTTTGAATCTGACGATGGTCTTGACTGGCAACTGTAAAAACACGCTGAAAATGCCGATCTGTCTATGACTTCAAAAAGTGGGATTGGAAAAGTTTTACTCGAAAATGTGATCATTTAGTTTGGAGCCATCTGTATAAATGAGAAGTTGATGTTGAATATCGGAAAGTTTCTCTTTAGCAGCAACAGATAGTAAGTTGGGTTGACATAAGAAGGAGTAAGACAATTCAGGGATTTATAGCAAAATAGAGAGAGTTAGTAATCAATTCGCCTTTCAACAGGGAGCCAATGCAGTGATTGAAGCATAGGAGTGACATGAGCACATTTAGAGCGCCTCAAAACAAGGCGAGCAGCATTTGAACCTTTTGCAGTTTGGAGAGAAGGTTCTGTGGGCAACCAGCAAGAAGTGAATTACTGTAAACAATTAAACGAGAGAGGACAAAGGCAGAGATTAGAGTTTTGGTGGTGTCTTCAGAGAGAAGGTGACGAACAGAGGCAATGTGGTGGAGCTCAGATAGCAAGCACGACAGACAGAAGAAATTTGACTTTGAAAAGAGAGTGTTAGGTCCAGTGTGACGCCAAGATTGCACACAGTCGAAGAAGTTTGAATGAGAGAGTTCTCTAGTTGAATGGAAGTGGGAAGAGGGTTTGAAAACGTAAGTCTCTTGGGTACAATGAAAATCATTTCAGTTTTGTTATTGTTGAGCTGAAGTTTGTTGTAGGTCATCCAGGCTTTGATGTCGGAGATGCATGACTGCATACGTTGAATGATGGATGGAAGAAGAGATATATCATCAGATGTGTGAATCTGGTTGTCGTCAGAAAAGCAATGGTGGGAGATGCCATGGTGGGTAACAATGTCAGAAATAGGCTGCGTATAGAGGACAAAGAGAATGGGGCCCATTTTGTTGTATTCGTTTTCATATCATCACTTGTTACAGAGAAACGCTCCTTCAGATTTGGTCTGCTCTCTTTTTTATGCAAGCCAGAATGTGACTGGGCAAATTGCTTTGTAAATTTAATGCTGAAAACTCATAATGCAGACCTGTCAGTCATTTTTGTTGTTGTTAGATAAAGATGCCTTGTCTTTTTGTCGTTAATGGGTCATGTCTACCTACCTCTCCATTGAAGTTGTATCTCATGTAGCTTTTGTTTATCTTCTGTGGATTCTTGTGACACCTTTTTAATTTCCAGAGTCTTCTCTCCTTGTCATTTGAAAACAGTCCTACCTTTCACCATCTGCCTAGGTTGCTTTTTTTGCATATGATATGTATACTCAAATGCCAACTGAAATAGTCTCAGGTCTGATGAAGATGAAAAAATATGAATGGGAAGGCCTGACTAGGGGGTGGGGTGGTAATGCTTGATTATTCTTTGCAAGCGCTTTGTGCTCGATAAAAAGCGCTATATAACTGTCTGTTTATTATTATTTTTATTATTCTGCAGCTTTGGATCATAGGCTCTTCCTCAGTAGTTGGTTGGTGACTTGAACCAGCTGCGGACAAACAGCCTTTCATCAAAAGCTTGAGCCTTAAGTTTCTACCCAGTTCTGACCTTTTATCTTTGTTGTCTTTTCTTCATCAGTCTAATGCAGGTTTAAAATGTGTTAAATAAGTCTTCAGTACATTTGTCTTTGTTTTTCTTTATTGTGTCTAAAGAATGCCTAGAAAAAATGTTATACTTTGTTTAAATAAAGAAGGCCATAAAGGTTGAGGTTTGTCCTGATTGTTGTTAACACTGTTTGTGAGGTGCACCGTTGCTCCAAAACCTGCCATTTATAGTTCAGTCCGTGGTGTAATCGATAAAGGGTAAAATTCAAAATATTTACGTTTTTAAGTGGGCGTTCTGGTGTTTTCATTGTATGATTCTATCTGCCATTTATGTGAGATTTCTGAGTATTTCAAACTGACTGTAATCACACACTCACAACTCTCGTTTCAGGCCCTCAAGATGGAGGAAATCAGCCACAAGTACCGCTTCTCTGCTGATGAAATGCTGTCTGCAGATGACTGTAAGACTTGGGACATCTGATTTTAAGCGCTAGAAATGCCCATTATTATTATTATTATAAGGGGCAAAATTTATCGCTTTTGGCTAGATTCCAATTGTCTCACTTGTGTTAACGAAGTGAGCCCATGTTCTCATCATTGTTCGGTTGGTGTCTGTGTGTAGTCTATGGTCATCAAAACTTTAACAACACGTGCACTTAAACCTTAACTACACATGCACTCTTCTCAAACATCCTTTAACGTTGTAATTTTCTCGGAAACTACAAATAATAGCACAACCAAACATTGCAAGGTGATAAATACCATCATTATCATTATGTTTCCAGTGACTCCATTTAAAAAAAAAAAAGTAGCCTGAGTGATATGATAGTGAATAAGTTATTAACTTTTGAAGTGAGAGTAGAAAGAATGCATATGGATGCAAGAAAGGAAGTCATTGCTTTATCATTGCTTTGTCATTGCAATATGTGTTACAATAGGAGTTGTTCGGAAATAATTAAGGGGAGTAATTTCATGGTGTGTGGGAATGATCTTGCCTAATTCGATCAGTCAAACAGGGGAAGTCACTCTACCATCAGCTCTCGTAGCCTATCGACTCGTGTGTTTGAGCAGACATACAGCACTTAGAACACCGTGCATCATTCTAAAAATTTATGTTTATATTTTTAGGTCACATTTTGCAAGTTTTATCAGTTTGTGGCCACGGGCCACCCCTAATTTTTATTAAAAAAAAATGTTTGCAAGTCGTTGACTCACATCCTGCGGTTTCAAGCTTCAACGCCATTGTTGCTATGGCATTTGACAGAGTAATGGAGGTAAGCAACTCTAATTTTCACGAAGTGCTGTCCCCTAGATCCCCCCGGGCGGGCTTCCACCTTTCATGGTGGGGGGGGCTTACGGAGAGTAGCCCAACAGCCTCCTAAAGTCCAACCACACGTCCTCGTCGTAGGAGGCGGGCAACGGCTTAGGCTGGCTTATGTGGTCATGGCCCTCCCGTGGGGATACCAGGGGGTCTTTCAGCAGAAATAGTTCCCCCTTCTTCTGGAAGTTCTATGCTAGTAACTTCCCCTACTCTGTTACTCTGTTTGACTCTGCCTTTTCTCTGGCGTCTACTTTTTTCTGCCTTGTTGGTCCATTCACCTGCATTTTTTCTATAAAACCCTTCCACGTTTTTCTTTTTTTACAATTTACTAGCGCAACTCCGAGTACCAGTAACGCCAAGTAACGGTAATGCCAAGTACTGGTAACGCTGAGTACAGCAAATTTGAAGCGATTCGGTTAAGAAACGGCGGAGTTATAAGGCCCCGTTTCCCATTGGCGCTGCTCTGAGAGTGACGCTCTCTCCCTAGTAACGGTAACGCCTAGTAACGGTAACGCCAAGCACTGGTAACGCTGAGTACAGCAAATTTGAAGCGATTCGGTTCAGAAACGGCGGAGTTATAAGGCCCCGTTTCCCATTGGCGCTGCTCTGAGAGTGACACGCTCTCCCTAGTAACGGTAACGCCTAGTAACAGTAACGCCAAGTACTGGTAACGCTGAGTACAGCAAATTTGAAGCGATTCGGTTAAGAAACGGCGGAGTTATAAGGCCCCGTTTCCCGTTGGCGCTGCTCTGAGAGTGATGCTCTCTCCCTAGTAACGGTAACGCCTAGTAACGGTAATGCCAAGTACTGGTAATGCTGAGTACAGCAAATTTGAAGCGATTCGGTTAAGGCCCTGTTTCCCGTTGGCGCTGCTCTGAGAGTGACGCGCTCTCTCGATTTTCTGCCAATTTATGCCAGGCTTTGCCCCGGCCACAGCAAGCCTGACAGCAAATTTGACGCGATTCGGTCGAAAAACAACGGAGTTATAAGGTCCGTTTTGCATCATGCTGCTGTTATGCGCCTAAGTACTCGATTCGCTTCCGGTTTGGCACATCGATAGTCACCGTCTCCGGTCATCTACCTTCTAAATTAGAAGGCAATCCGTCCAGAAATACGGGTGCCGAGATGCCGGCGGATACGCGTTTTGCGCATTTGCCATACCGCGCAAATGACACGACCGCCTCAGTTGCCGTTGCCATCGCCCCGTTAGGGCTCAAAGCAAATTGGAAGCAATTCGGTCAAAAAACGGCGGAGTTATAAGGCCCGTTTTGTGTTTCAGACACACAGCCACACACACACACAGACACTTGGCTTTTTAGTATATGATGATGACATGCCAGGTTTTTTTTTTAATTGTACACTGGCATCCATGCATGATAATTACGCACTTGAGTGGGCACCTGTTGTCCATTCTGCAGTGCATATTCGCTTATATAGCATTTTTTTAAATGTATTTTAGCTTACCAGTATGTATTTGTTATCCTTTTTTACTGTTTTTTTTAACCTGGATCCGATAAATGAGAGTATAGTAGCTCCACGTTCCAGCACTGTGTGGAATTATGAGCTATAGGGTATAATGATGGAAGTGTCATGTTATGAATTGTACTACATTTTTTGTTTTCAGGTTTTGTACGTTGTTAAGATTCATGGATTTGTGTTTTGCTATGCATGGTGGATTTTTATGCGGTGACAGTTCTGAGATAACCATAGCTGTTGACGGGACTATAACAAACTAACTAACTAACTGTGTTGTTGTTCATGGATTTGTGTTTTGCTATGCATGGTGGATTTTTATGCGGTGACAGTCCTGAGATAACCATAGCTGTTGACGGGACTGTAACAGACTAACTAACTAACTGTGTTGTTGTTCATGGATTTGTGTTTTGCTATACGTGGTAGATTTTTATGTGGTGACAGTCCTGAGATAACCATAGCTGTTGACGGGACTATAACAAACTAACTAACTCTCCCCTAGTTTTTTGCGAAAATCGTCTTTTGGCGCACGACAGTAAGGCCTGGTACACAGTACATCCTGATTTTCAATGAGGAAATAATCAATAAGTTAAAGAAAGAAGGAAAAAATAAGCGCACATGTCTGCATTTCTCCTAATCCGTATATTTTTGTCCTTCTTTCTTTTACTTGTTAATTATTTCCACGTGGAAAATCCAGATGTACTGTGTACCAGGCCTTGGAGTCATATTAGCGTAGTGGTAAGATGTTTGCCTCTAACGCGAACTGTGCGATTTCATTTCCCAGTATTGGCACAATTTTATTTGTTCTTTGTTTGTTGTTGTTTTTCTTTTGTAATGCGAGTGAACCTTGAAGGCTTTGCCTTTCTTGTTAGTATAATGTGGTGTGTGTTCCAGGTGGGATGCAGGTGAGCATCAGGAGTCACCAGGTGCAGATCATTCATGGCAGTGTGGACAGCAAGCCCTGCTTGTTATTAGTATAATGTGGTGTGTGTTCCAGGTGGGATGCAGGTGAGCATCAGGAGTCACCAGGTGCAGATCATTCATGGCAGTGTGGACAGCAAGCCCTGCTTGTTATTAGTATAATGTGGTGTGTGTTCCAGGTGGGATGCAGGTGAGCATCAGGAAACACAAGGTGCAGATCATTCATGGCAGTGTGGACAGCAAGCCCTGCTTGTCCCACGTCTCAATTCAGGGAGACCCCACCACGCGCAAACCAGGTCAGCGAATAGGAAATGTTCGCAAGCAGCCAAGGGACATAATCTTGCGGTTTGCACGAGTTAACTTTCATTAATTGGTAGGACAAACGCCTTGTGCCTGTCCTACTTTTTTTTCGGGGGACAATCCGATTTTGTGGTGAAAAGACATCTGGGTAAAGTCTTGATCTGTCGATTGGAGTTTATATGAGTCATCTTGTTGAAGTAGCTTACTAAAGGGCCAGCCCCACGCATATGATTTGTATCTGAATGCGATGCAATTTTAATGATGTGAGTCATGAATCACATGAAATACTTCCGTCTAAAAAATAATTCTGCTATTTTCGCTCACTACACTCAAGTAGATCCACTAATGAATTTCACGTGATTCATGACTCACTTTGTCAAAATCGCGTCGTTGAATCATGTGTGTGGCTGGCCCCCTTTCACCGCCAATGTCGCATTTTAGCACCACAATGGTTTAACACCCATGTCCCTAAAAGACATCAAATCAGGGTCTGTTATCTGAAGTCCCTATTTTCTTAAGTTTGGGAGGTAAGGATAGGCCTAATGTTATACATGTCACAGAGGAATTCGCAATATTGCAGATATTTTATTTTCTCTACCCAGTTAAGTTTAATGTTATTTTTTGGCTGAAAAATGACTGGCGGCGAAAGGGTTAAGGCACAGTAAGGTGTTTGTGTGGAATGGTGTACTTGTCAATTACCGTTCATCAACATCACTTTGTTAAAATATTTTCAAGAAAATTGGAGGGGAATTGTGTTTACTGCAGACAGTTGTTTAAAGTCAGTACTTTGTTGAAATAGTCATAAGATAAATTGGGTAATGCTGCTTTCTTCTAGATTGTGGTTTATAGTCATGACTGTTGAGATATTTGTAAGATAAATTAGGTGATATTCTGTTAGCATAGCATAGCATAAACAGCACTATATGTTATTTTGTTTGAGCCTTTTGCCCTCTAAATATGGTTTAGATTTTTTTTTTTTCCATTTAGTTAGGCTTCATTCACTGATGACTACTAAGATATCCGTGTTTTATTATTTTTAACTCTGTATATTTACTGAATACATTTTGTCACGTTTTGGTAAAGGTAAAGATGTGCCACCCCCCCCTGCATTTCTCGGTTAATTGAAATTTTATGTTTTTGCCTTTCTTACCAAACATAAAGCTGTATTTTAGGAACCTTTTTAGCTAATAACCTTTTTGGAATACTAACCCTATCCCTAAACCTAACCCTACCCCCACTATGTACTGCAGTACACCGCGATTTGTCACAGTTGTGGTTCCGTCTTATAGGTTGGGGGGTAGGGTTAGGGCTAGGATTAGGGATAGGGCTAGTATTCCAAAAAGGTTATTAGATAAAAAATGTTCCTAAAATACAGCTTTATGTATGGTAAGAAAGGCAAAAATGGAAATATACAATTAACCAAGAAATGTAGGGGGGGTGGCACATCTTGACCTTTACCCACGTTTTTTTTGGGCGGGTGACAATTATTGGGACAGAGTTTTATAATGCAAGGAGTGAGAAGTATCTTTTACTGTGTCTCTTCATGTGTACTAGCCATATTATTTTCTACGAGTTTGTGGGGGGTTTTCATAGAGCACATCACACATGCAATAATTTTAATCCTCGCATGTTTTGTGCAAGGCGTATGCCGTGTCAGCAATTCGAGTGAGTGGAAATCTGAGTAGCTTACCTTGTTGAGCACAAGAGCAGAAATTGTCACTTAGGTCTCTGCAGTGCACCAAGTCAAATGGTGTTTTGAGAGTTTGTCGGAAAAGCGCTGATGTCTTTGTCGAGTCAATGTAGGTGTTCGTTTCACCCGGACGAAAACTAAAACATTCGTCATGTTTTGAAGAAAGTACAGAGAGAGAAAGAAGAACTGAACACGGAGCAAGGAAGAAACTGAGAAGTAACAGAACTGACTGAAAGTAGGAAAGGCATGTCATGTTGTCGCTGGGTCCGACTCCGAGTCATCATGGCGAGTGTTGTTTGTCCGCTCGTGTAGAACATTGCTTTCACAAAATAACCGCCATCATCTTGTTGATGGTTCTGTTGTGGTAGAAACTGGGGGACTCCAGTTTAGCGGCTATCGATTTCGTGCAGGTATCTAGTTTTCTTGACGAGCGAAGTATTTTTGAGATCATACTTTGGGGAGGGGAGGGGGGTGTTTAGTTACACTTTAACTTTACAATTTTCTCAGAAACTACACCTACAAACCACGATGGCACAACCAAACTTTGCAGACTTTCCAATGACTGCTTTTTATTAAATAGAAAGCACTGATCCAGCACGGATATATAAAATAAAAATAAAAACAAATTTAACATTCTAAATTTCTCAGAAAAGCACAACCAAAATTTGCATGATGATAATATCAGGACATAATTTGCAATGACTGCTTGTGTTAACTAGAAAGCACTAATACAGTGCAACATGTCATTTTTTGTTTTGTAAAAATGTTTAATTTTAAGAGCTTTTGCCTTATTTAAAATTTCAGATTTCTATGAGCCCTGGCAAAGACTGACTGGGGTTCTGCCCTCCCCCCCAAAAAAAAAAAAAAAAGAAGAAGAAAAAGTAAAGTAATTTAAAGAGCTTTTGCCTAAAGTGTTTCATTCTGATTTTTATGAGGGCAGAGGCTGATTTGGGGGTGCATGTTACATGGATTTTGGCCCCCCCCCCCTCAATAAAGTACACAAAACAGAAAGAAAATGGAAAGAGGAAGAAGTTTAATTCCATCATTCATACCATAGTTTAAGCTTATTGCCCCAGGAGAGGCCTTCATAAGTTGATGCAAAAAAAAAGTTGATTGCATCCTTTTCATTCAAATTATTGTCAGCGTGTCCAACCAACCAATAGGAACCCCCTCTTCCATAACTTACTGATCCCCCTGAAACTCAGTGGAAGATGCAACATTTAAATTTAAAAAAATTAACCCATTTCTTTTTTTTATACAATTGTAAATGCTTCCAGGCAAGGCCTTTAAATACACTTAAATTTCATATTTTTCTTCAGCTTCAGGGGGGCATTGACCCCCCCCCCCCCCCCCCCCTGTACCCCACCAGGGCCTGGGCGGCCCCTGGATCCCTGCCCCTTTCAGAGGATTAGGCATTGGAATATTCTGATGCCTGAACTATCCTCTGTGTCTTTTGTAAAAACAGTACTAAAAAAATCATTTACCGTACTTTTCGGCTCATTAGGCGCTGCTGTGTATAAGGCGAATAGGGCAATTTTCAAGAAAAATCTGACAAAATCCAAGTAAAAGGCGCCCTCGTTTATAAGGCGATACACACCTCGCAACAGAAAGTCGAAGTTTGAAGCCCGTACACGTCTTGTAAATGATTACCGACCGCCATTATTGTTGTCGTAAACGAGAGTTGGCTCCCTTCTGAAATAATCGAAACTTCCGTTTTTGCGACTTCCGGTTGCTGTGTTTGGCCAATTCTTCGCGAAAACTGGTAGAATTGCTCTACAACGATGGTTTTTACATCCAATGAAGGGTTGTGGCATCTGTTGGACGGTATCTCGGACGATAACAGGGATTTTTAAGCATTTTTATTGTGAGTATTCGTCGTATCGGCGACTCGTTACCACTTTCCATGTTGTGACTCACACTGTCACAGTAGACTGTACTGAGTACGGCAGTCGTTGCCTCTCTTCTCACGATTTTGTTCACTTATAGGGCGCCATCGTTTATTAGGCGTATAGGTCGAAATTGGAAAAAAAATATCACCTTATAGTCCGAAAAATACGGTAATACCTTTGCCTTTTTCAAATCTGTTTCTGTATAAGTCCCATCTTTTTGCTTTAGTTTTGAAATTTGCTCTGGGTTTAGTTTTGTCAGATGGGTATTATTAACCCTTTCGCCGCCAGCCATTTTTCAGCAAAACATGTCTATTAAACTTACCTGGGTAGAGAGAAAAAAAAATCTGCAATAGTGGGGATTCCTCTGTGACACGTATAAAGTAAGGCCTATCCTTACCTCCCCAACTTATGAAAATAGGCTCTTTGGATAACAGACCCTGGTTTGAGGCCTTTTTGTAACATAGGCGTTAAATCATGGTGGTGCTAAAATGCGACATTGGCGGTGAAAGGGTTAAAAATACTTTAAGATTATTTTTGGCTTCCTGAGCCAAAAGAGATTCTCTTTCCTTTACATGCTTCCTGGTAGCTTGTCTAACCTGGTTACAGGCTCTAGCATAGAAGTCCCACTTTTCCTTGGTCGAGTATTTTTTATAAGTTTTGAATGCATTCCTTTTCTTTTTTATCTTATCGAGAAGAGACGCCGGAAGAGGGTCTTTCCTTCGAGTGCCCATTTGAGATACCTTAGCCTTCAGTGTAAATTTGTCACAAGCTTCCAGAATTATCTGACTTACATTCTCCCAGCACTCATCCACTGAACATTCATCATTCAAAGTGTTAAACCAGTTAACAGAACCTGCAAATGCTCACATGCTGTCCTATTTTCCCTTATTGACTGAACATTTAGTTGTAGCACTAGTAAATCTTGTTTTCTGTTCTTGCAAGTAGTTCTGTTCCCCCCAAAAAAATGTAGAGAAAGAAACAACTGTGATGTTTTATTTTTGCAGGATCAGCTGTGGATGCCTCTAGATGTCTGAGAATTAACCTGAAGCCAGGTCAGCCGTCCAGGGAGGACTACAAGAGACATTTCAAAGAGGCCTTCAGCCACGGCCAGACAGTGCAGATTGCAGGGGACACGCTGCGTGAGTGTCGGCTCAGATTTTGAACAGTGTGTGGATTGGATGTGGTGTATGAGGTATGGTGCAGGTCTTTGACGAATATTGTTCATGGGAAATTTGTGCGTGACTTGATGAAGTATTCGATTTTATAAAATCATAGATGCTAGTGTGGTTTCTTAGGCTTTTAAATTCAACAGTAGACCATAATAAAGCACACATTCTTTTTATTTGAAAGTCCCCTATAAGTGAAGATAATACTGGTAATTTAACGTAAGGGAAACATAGCATTGTGCATATGACTTGGTTCTTTCAAAGATGAAAGTGCTAAGACACTTGCGGGTGTATATTGACAGTAGTCGATCTTCATTTTACTTTGTATATGTGTTATTTGATTGAATTCACTAAAATGACAGTCATAATCCTCGTGTGTGGTCCATTCTTTTGACTCAAAATCTTTAATTAAAATGCACAAATTTGAATGTGGATTTTCTTTTTATAAAGACCGTTTATTTACTGCCACAGCAGTTGCATTACTTTTTTTTTTAAAGTGCAGTTCATAGCCGGAAGTGAAATTGGACTCATCCTGTTTAGTGTGGTGTGGCCAGTGGGGTGGAATTTCACCTACATGGGATCAGGCAATCTCGGGCTTGGTGATCACCCTACAACAGAGGCAGCCTGGAGCGTTTATGAATGCAAGAGTTCTGTGTGCGCAGACCCTGATTCCCTGAAGGACTTGATATCAGCCCTGGAGAGTGTCCTGGCCGGGGAAGTGGACACCTGGAAGCTGGTGTCCCTCATCTTCAGCGATAGAGAGAAGATTGGCGTCTTCCCTGGACTGTTCTACAATGTGGATAAAGGGAACTTGGTCATCAACGAAAATTCAGGTGAGTTTGTCTACCTTGATGGTAGACTGTTTTACTTGATTGTTTATCTGTGCCATCATTTTTTATCTATTTGGCGTTGTATTTTTGTGTGGTTTGCTTGCTCTTGTTCTTTGGGGTTAAGAATTGAGAGGGCCTTATTGCTGGATAAAAACAGTACCGTCAAATCTCCTCCTTTCCCTGAACAATCAGGGAATGGAATGACCTGCCAATATTCTGGAGGCCAGAACTCCAGAGTCTGGCAGTTCCTCAAAGGACACCCGCCTGCTGCACCTGCCGCGGCTGGTGGCCCCACTCAGGGGTCATCAGTCTTAACACCCAAGCAAAAGCCTCTCCCCCCTCGCCACCCGCCCTCCTGCAGATTCCTATCAAGTTAGTCTCTTTTATCTGTCCTCCTTTCTCTTACTTTAATCTTCTCTGGCCTCCTGGCACTTTCTTCTGGCATATGTGGTTGAACCTGCCCGGTTCCGTGGCATAATAATCAGTGTGTTGATAGTGGCCATGCACAGCGAAGAAGAAGAACGATTGATGGATAAAAACAGGGGGAGTGTTATCATCCAACGATTGATGGATAAAAACAGGGGAGTGTTATCATCCAACGATTGATGGATAAAAACAGGGGAGTGTTGTCATCCAACGATTGATGGATAAAAACATGGGGAGTGTTATCCAACGATTGATGGACAAAAACAGGGGAGTGTTATCCAACGATTGATGGATAAAAACAGGGGGAGTGTTATCATCCAACGATTGATGGATAAAAACAGGGGGAGTGTTATCATCCAACGATTGATGGATAAAAACAGGGGGAGTGTTATCATCCAACGATTGATGGATAAAAACAGGGGAGTGTTATCATCCAACGATTGATGGATAAAAACAGGGGAGTGTTGTCATCCAACGATTGATGGATAAAAACATGGGGAGTGTTATCCAACGATTGATGGACAAAAACAGGGGAGTGTTATCCAACGATTGATGGATAAAAACAGGGGAGTGTTATCATCCAACGATTGATGGATAAAAACAGGGGGAGTGTTATCATCCAACGATTGATGGATAAAAACATGGGGAGTGTTATCATCCAACGATTGATGGATAAAATCAAGACAGTTCCCATAAAGAAAACACTTTTCTTTTCTCATTGACCTTAGAGAGAATGAGCAAGAGGAGAGCATGCTAGCATGGAAAGAAAGTGCAGAGAGAGAAATTGGGGAGGTTCTGTTTTTTGTTTTGCATTCACAAAAAGTGTTAATTCGTTACACTACACTTTTTTTCTGATTTCTTATTTTCCAGTGACGAGGAAACAAGGCCGTATATTTGTGTGTTCTCGAGGAATCGGAAAAGACGTGGCTGAGAAGGTATGGTCCAGTTTGAACTTTCGATGTGATGTCAGAATAGACGGTGATGGTGAGAACAGTAATGAAGAGACGAAAATGAAATGTTGTGCATCTGACTAGCTTTTTGCATTGGATGTGATTGTAACCGTTTGTTTCCATTCCCTACTCAACCCTGATAGAGAAGCAAATAACTCCGTAACAATGACAATGCTCTTTCTCTTCAAAATGAACGCTAAGTGTTTGGTTGGTTGGTTGGTTGTGTGTGTGCTTTTTATTGTTGTTGATTTGTCATATTTTTCCCCCCCATAGGGATACCGTGGAATCTTTTGTACAAATAGTTCCCCCACCCTCTGGAAGTTCTGTACTTGTAACTTTCTCTAATCTGTCACTCCCTTTTTAGTTTTTACTCTGCCTTTTCCCTTAGCTTTCTGTCATCTACTATCTTTCTGCCTTGCTGGTCCATTCTCCAGCCTTTGTTAGAATCACTCTTACTTACAAAGATACCGGGGACCTTTTGTATAAATAGTTCCCCCACCTTCTGGAAGTTCTGTGCTTGTAACTTCCTCTAATCTGTCACTCTTTGACTGCCTTTTCCCTTTGCTTGCTGTCATCTACTATCTTTCTGCCTAACCAGTCCATTCTCCTGCCTTTTTTCAAGAAACACTTGCTAAAAGATTTCCTACAGCCGAAGTCGGACTTGCTGGGCCTAACTATTTCTTAGTTAGGCGCATAACAGCAGCATGAAGCATCTGCGCTCATAATTGACAGGAAACTGAGCGATCGAAGAAGAACAAGAAGACTTACAAAGATTTTCTTCAGCCAAAGACGGACATGCTGGGCCTAACTATGTGTTAGTTTGGCGTATAACAGCAGCATGACACATCTGCACTCATACGATAGAAAACTTGACTGATTGACAAAGAAATAAATAAATTTTCCATTCCTTGCCCAACCCTGATAGACAAACAAGCAAATCCATACTGACATACTGTACTCCACTCCCTTCAAAATGGATGATGTGTGTTTGTGCATGTCTGTGGTTATTCTTCTTTTTCAATCGCTCAGACAGTTTCCTGACAATTATGAACTTAGATGCGTCATGCTGCCGTTATGCGCCTAACTGAGAAATAGTTAGGCCCGGCATGTCCGTCTTCGGCTGGAGAAAAGTTTTGTAAGAATTTCTTGATAAAAGGCAGGAGAATGGACCAATCTACTTTAACCATACTGTACCAACACCTGAAACAATTGCATTAGCGTTAAGCGACCTGGAGCTATACCATAGCATATAGAAAAACGAAAGTAGGCATCTGGCCTTGACCCCTAGCCGGATGTGGGGCGGGAGTGATCCCCCCTTACCGGTCTAGCAGTGGCTAGGCCAATGAGCGCCTACTTCCGCCATTACTATTTTCCAGCGTTCATGGCAAGACCTGGGCTACCAGCACTCTGACTTTTTTCTTCTATTGCACTCTAACTAGGTGGGTTTGTTCCATTTCCTCCTATCATCGGACATAGGGTGTATCTGAGTCTCGATTGACTCAGTTTTTATAGTTCTCTCTTTTCTAGAACTTGAGATATAATTTTCTTTGTCGCGTCGCTCACTCGCCGTGCTCCAGTGCACGCGCGCACGCACACGATATGGCCACTTCTGGCTCAAACTCGAATGTTTCTCCTAAAGTTCAGGTTGACCCCGTGGTCCATTCTCCTCTTCCTAGGGACGAAGCAGGCCGTTTCCGTTCTAAGGAATCTTCGGATAAATCCATCCGTTCAGTTTCTCACAAATCGAGGTCCAAGCACTCCAAGTCTCAGCGCTCTCATTCTCAGTCTTCACCGTGTGGGCCTCCTAGGCCCTCTTCGGTCCCAGTGTTGTCGGGTTTCACATTCTCACCACCGAAGTGTAAGGCCTCTCGGCCAGATTCGTCTTTAGGTCCGGTTGTGCCTTTCTGTTCAGACAGGAGGCCTCTCTCCACCAAGGCCACCACCTCTACCCGGGCTTCGACTTCAACTTCGTGGGATAAGTCGCAGCCGCGCATGTCTGTCGCCCCGAGTGGCAAGTTTGCACTCGGGGGCCCGCCTAGTCTCCCCACCCCTTTCGAGGGAGGGCGAAGGAGGTCCCCTTCCGACCATAGGTCGAGGTCTTACGACTGGGGCCTCGGGCAGACATCCCGGTGTCTCGAAGGGAACTCGAGCCCGGAAGGCCGTAGGCCTCTCGACACCTCCCCGGCCGGGGAGCCCGAGGCCTACCGGCTAACACCCCCTCGTCGTCGGAAAGTCTCCGACGGCGTGAAGGGTGCCTCTCATGGACGCTTCGCCCTGGCCGCGGGCCTCTGTCCGAGAGGTTCTCCCGGTGATCCCCCCAATGGTGGGGACACCGGTCGAGTCTATTCCAGGCCTGGAGGCCCTACACCTCGGCTCCGGATGGACCCGGAGCCGGTGGACGAAGGCCTCCCCGCCAGTGCAGCCTACCGCCGTTCGGGCCACCGTAGCCCCCGGTCGGCCGACCGTGGTGGCAAGCGGCCCCGCTCGGCCTCTCCGTCTCCCTCGGGCCTCCCCCACCGGGCCTCCCTCAGGCCCGGGCCTCCCTCGGTAGGAGGCCTCGGGGGCCGTGGCCTAGTAGGCCGCGGCCTCCCCGGCACTCCAGGCCGCGGACAGGATGGGCCTCCCCCGGCGGGTCACCGGGGAGGCCTCGGCCTCCCTGGCTCCCCGGGCCGCGGGCAGGATGGAGCCCTCTCCCCACAGTCTTCCGTTGGCGAACCAGATCTAGGCCTCTCTCGGCCGGGTTCACCCATGAACCACGGATCCTCGGAGGCTTCTTTGTCTCCGACACGTTCTCCTCCGGCATTTGACGAACGTCTTCTCAAAGCCATCAGGGAATCTTTTCGCAATCTTCCTCCTCCAGCTTCACCCGTCGACCCTCCAGTTGTGCGGGACTCTTCCAACCAGGCCCTCCTGGACGTGATCGGCGGGGCGTGCCCGGATGTGGTCCGCCTCTCCGCTCCCGTCTCGGCCTCGGCCACAGGCCAGTCGGCTGGCTCTTTCCAGCAAGGGAAAGACCATCTTTTCCTTCAGCCTCCCTCCTGCCTCCAGGAGTCTATTCTCCGGGCGGAGGAATCGTTGCGTACAGGAAGGCTGATGGACGACAGGCGCTTCGCTCAAGGCCACTCTGTGCGCAGTCGCGAAGAGTCTTCGTCCTCCGGCTCTTTCTTGGTTCCCCAGTTCCGGACGGTTCTGGGTCTCCATGACGACTATCTCCCTTTCGCCCGTTTCTCAAAACCCTCGGGGGTAGAGAGTGACAGACTCAAGTGTTCGGAAGGATGTCACTCTTTCACCCTCAAGGCCTCCTCCTTCAGGACCCTCGAAGTAGCTCTTTCGGACGCTCTCAAAGGCTGCGGGGTCGCGAGTTCTCTCGCTCAAACCGCTTCGGACTCCTTGGGGAGCTCTGCTCCCTCTCGGTCCCCGATGGACTTTCGCTTGTTCGAGCAAGTCGACGAACCGGCTGTGGGAGTCTCTCTCGCCGCGCTCGGTGAGGCTCTCCAGAGTCTTACGGATGTCCTCGCCTCCCTCAAGGTCCAAACCTCCGCGATCGCAAGGGACAGCTTTCTCGCGAAGGCAAAAACCCTCTCGGCAAGGGAGAAAGAGCAACTCCGTTCCCTTCCTCTTCCCCTTTCGGGCCTCTTCGGGGAGGAAGCTCTCGGCTCGGTGATCAAGCTGTCTTCGGAGCGTAAGGCTCAGGACGGCCACGAGGCCATGTTGGCTCTGCTAGTCAAGCAGGCCAGGCAGAGCTCGGAATCGCACTCTGCTCGGTTCAGGCCAGGGGGTCGGTCCCTGGAGCGCAGAAAGCGCTCAATCTTCCCGAGGACTCAGGACTCCAAGTCCTCTCAGTACGTGGCTAGGCACACGGGAGGTCACCGTCCTTACCGCCCTCGCAACCCCTCTACGAGGGGCTCTTCCCGACCGGCCGGCGGGAAGCCGCAACAGTCTTTTCGGTAGAGCCCGCGCGCTGCCGGGAACCGGCAGGCGTCGTGGCGTCCAGCGTGGATGCCCTGTCTCAGGCGTATCCCGCTTGGCGCTCTCTTGTCGACAACGCCTGGATTCTCGGCGTCGTGCGGGAAGGGTATCGGTTCCCCTTCGAGCTAGAACCGCCACTCTCGGCAAAACCGATCGCTTTCTCCCCCCCGGCAGACCCAGTACGGTTGGCGATACTGCAACAGGAAGTCGACTCTCTGGTCGTCAAGGGCGCAGTCTCCCGGGTCCCTCTTCCAGGACCCGGTTTCTACTCGCGTCTCTTCACGGTCACGAAGAAGTCGGGCGGTTACCGCCCTGTTCTGGATCTGTCTCCGCTGAACAAGTTTCTTCACAAAACCAGGTTCAAGATGGAAACTCCGTCCACGGTCCGTTCGTTCATACGTCCAGGGGACTGGGCAACCTCAGTGGACTTGCAAGACGCTTACTTCCATCTGTCCATCCACCCTTCCCGCAGAAAGTTTCTCCGCTTCGTCTGGAAGGGAGAAACTTTCCAATTCAACGCCCTACCGTTCGGTCTCTCTCTGGCCCCCTGGATCTTCACCAAGGTGACCAGAGAGCTGGCCGCTCTGGCCCGCTCGCAGGGGCTGCGGTTAAAGGTCTTTCTCGACGACTGGCTTTTACTCGCATCCTCTCGCGCTCTCTCGCTCGACCACACCCGAGTTCTTGCGGACCTCTCGCTTCGGCTGGGGTTCCGCATCAACTCCAAGAAGTCAGATCTGACCCCCTCTCAGACCTTCACCTATCTCGGCATGTGCTTCGACACCGTGAACTTTACGGTCACGGCGTCCGAGGGCAGGCTTTCAGCCATTGTCAGTCTCGTGGCCGACCTCTCAGAGGCGAAGTCGGCCACGTTTCGCCGACTCCTCAGCCTTTTGGGCCTCATGGAGTCGGTAGCGGAGCTCCTCCCGTTGGGCAGAGTGCGCAAAAGGCCACTGCAACGGGAGTTGACGGCGCGCATCCTGGACCCATCCCACTTCGACCAGCAGGTCGCGTTGGGGGATTGGTTTCGGAAGGCGGTCATGGCTTGGACCGACCCGTGTTGGATGAACAGCATGGTCCCAATCAGTCGTTTGGGTTCCCAGCTGTTCATCCACACGGATGCCTCCCTAAGCGGGTGGGGAGCCCATATGGAGACGGAAGAAACCTCGGGCGTGTGGACAGAGCCACAAACACGTCTCCATATCAACTGGCTCGAGTTGGAAGCCATCCGGCTGGCCCTGATCCACTTTCTCCCCGCGATTCGGGGAAAGGAGGTCACGGTCTGCGGAGACAACTCGACCAGCTTGGCGTACCTCCGTCGTCAGGGGGGCACCCGCTCAGCCTCCCTGTCTCTGACGGCGGAGGACACTCTGGTTTGGGCCGACAGCCACGGGATCTCCCTGTCAGTGGAGTTTGTCCCGGGAAAACTCAATGTTCTGGCGGACCAACTCAGCCGCTCTCATCAGGTGCTTCAAACGGAGTGGACGATTGCGCATCGGGCCTTGACCCCAGTCTGGAGACGCTGGGGCAAGCCCATGGTGGATCTCTTTGCCACGAGGTACAGCAATCGTCTACCTCTGTACGTGTCCCCAGTCAGGGACCCTCAGGCCTTGGCCCGCAACGCCTTTGCGATGTCTTGGTCGGGGATGTCGGTTTACGCCTACCCCCCGACTGCGTTGCTCACGAAAGTCTTGGCCAAGTGCCTCCTGGAAAGACCAGACATGATCCTCGTCGCGCCCCATTGGCCGACTCAACACTGGTTTCCAGAACTGCTGGCTCTGGCCAGGGACGGCCCCCTCATGCTGGGGCTCACACCCAAGACCCTCCTCCAGCCAAGGAGCGGTCTAGGCCATCCAAACCCTTTCAGGCTAAACCTGGCCGCATGGAAACTATAAAACTCGGTTTCCGGCGACAGGGCTTCTCTTCGAGAACCGTGGAACTTCTGCTGACCTCTCGGCGCCAATCCACCAATGCCTTGTACGATTTGCGCTGGAAGGCATGGTTCTCTTTCTGCGCGCGCAAGAAATTTGACGCGCTGCGCCCTTCCACAGTCCAGTTTGTGGAGTTCTTGTCACATCTGCACAGAACTAAGGGCCTCTCTGCTCAGACCCTTTCTGGCTACAGGGCCTCTCTCATCAACACCATTTCGTTAGCTTTGGGTTTTGACCGAACCTCTAAGCTTTCCGCTCCGCAGGTTTCCCACTTCCTGGACGCGGTGCGTTTACGGGCCCCGGCGAGGACTGTCCGGGTCCCTCAGTGGGACGTGTTTCTTGTGTTGAATTATTTAAGGGATCGTTGTGAACCTCTCTCTTCCCTTTCCCTCAAAGTCCTCACTCTCAAGACGGTTTTCTTGATTGCTTTGGCATCGACCAGACGGGTCAGTGGCCTCCACGCCCTTAGCGGACTCCCCAGGGACGTGGAGTTCTCCGGGGATTTTTCGTCGGTTTCTCTTTGCTTTCTGCCCGAGTTCAGGGCCAAAAATCAACCCGGCGATGTCGAGTCACCTCTTCTCTCCATCCCCAGTCTTAGGACTATCCTCTGTCCGGATGACGCCGACCGCTTCCTTTGTCCGGTCCGCGCCCTCAGGTCCTATCTCTCCAGAACCAAGGGTTTTAGGGGTTCTAGGAGGAGACTGTTTCTCTCTATCAACCCTAAGTACACTAAGGACGTTTCAAAGAACACGGTTGCTAGATGGTTGCTAGACTGTATCAAGCTTTCCTATTCTCAGTCTCCAGTTAGCCTGCCATCTGGCTCTGTCAGGGTCCACGAGCTCCGCGCAATCAGCGCCTCGCTCGCTCTGGTTAAGGGGGTGCCCATGGTTAAAATAATGTCATCCGCTTACTGGAGGTCGCTCAACACCTTCCTCAGCTTCTACCTGCGGGACATCTCCACGCAGCACGACGACGACTCCTTCACGATCAAGAAGGTAGTTGTCGCCCAGACCTCCGTCTCCCTCTAAAACCAGTGAGTACGGGGACAAGCTCCCATCAGCCACCCCCTATGTTGTTTTTTAGTGGGTATATCATTGCAATGATGTTTTGGGGCAATATTGGGGCACACACACCCCACCCCCCCTTTTTCCCCAACTCTTTTGCCTAGGATTACCTAGTTGTCTAAGAGGAAAAAAGGGAGTACAGGGGTTCTGTTTTTCAGAAGAGTGTTCGTGGGAAAAAAGCTCCCAGGTTCTTGCTCTCACTCTGTGGTTTGGGGGTATTGAAGCATCTACCCTCCTCCACTTTGGTAATCTGCAATTGTTTCAGGTGTTGGTACAGTATGGTTAAAGTAGATTGGTGGATTTTTATTAATCCCTACTATCTATTTAACTTAATACTTACCAACACCTGAAACAAACGAGGTACCCTCCCTTGTATCCTCCCTCACTAATAAAGATGCTTCCTGTAAAATTGCGTAATGGCGGAAGTAGGCGCTCATTGGCCTAGCCACTGCTAGACCGGTAAGGGGGGATCACTCCCGCCCCACATCCGGCTAGGGGTCAAGGCCAGATGCCTACTTTCGTTTTTCTATATGCTATGGTATAGCTCCAGGTCGCTTAACGCTAATGCAATTGTTTCAGGTGTTGGTAAGTATTAAGTTAAATAGATAGTAGGGATTAATAAAAATCCACCAATCTAATTTAATCATACTATACCAACACTCAAAACAACTGCATTAGCCTAAAACAACCTGGAACCTTACCCTAGCACATAGCTAAAACGAAAGTGGCCCCAAGGGACTGCACCCATACCGCAGGGAGTAGCGGGAGTGACTCCCCTTACTTCCGGGTATGACGCGCACCCTTGGGGCACCGGATATGTCATTCTTAAATTTTCCAGCCTTTCAACCACACCTGGGCCTACCCTGCTCCGCCTTTTCTGACTCTTGTCTATCTGGTGGGTTCGTTCCGTGCATAGCTTTGTTCTATTCAGTTTCTTGGGAAGGCTGTTAGTCATCCTATCGATATTATTTCATTGTCATTTCTTGGTGTTCGTTTTAGTTGAAAAATTATTTCGTTCACTCTGTTGTTCGTTTTCGGGGTGGCGTCAGCCATTATGGCTTCTTGCACCCCTCGGTTTCCACTTCGGGCAAAGCAGTTTCTGCTTCGGTTGTTTTTCTGTTTCCAAGTCAGTTGACTCTTCTTCTCTCACTAGGGACCCTTTGGGCAGGTTCTCTTAATCTTCTCAAGAAGTTTTCGTCTAAATCCTCTCACAAATCCTACGTCTAACGTCCAGTCACAGTCCGTTTCGGTTACACCGGCCTAACCGGTTTCGGAGCCCATTCCAGTTTCTCTCCCTTCGGAGGTTTCTGCTCCTTCTCCTTTTCCGTTGGACTCGCAGGCTTTGTACTACGTCACTTGGACTCTTCGGGTTTCAGGGTTCTCCCTTTCGCATCGACAGAATCTTCCTCCTATTTCGGTTCTATGTTTAGGCCAGAGAGGGTTCCGCCAGTTGTCTCTTCTAACGTGAGACTGTCACTGGCGCAGCCCTCTCTCCTTCTTCTGTTCACAGGCTTGCCTCCAGGAGGCCCTTGTCCGCTAAGGCCAGCGTCGACCTCAACAGGGATAGGCAATCCCTTTCCACCTCTGGTTTCCGTCCTGTGGGCTTGATGTTTACGGAACAGAGAGGCTCCCCTCCGGGGAGCTTGCCTAGTGACAGAGGTGACTCCTCTGTCACCAGACTGGCCAGTCTGTCAGGCAATCATCCGGTGGTACCTGGGAGGTACCTCCAGGATCGGGAACGGCCTGTTCCCTTTCCTGAGTCCGGGCTCAAATCCTCCACTCAGTTCGAGGGAGAGGTTACCAGGACAGTCAAATCGGTCGGTGCGGGGCACCTTCAATACCGATAAGAGTCCATACCCCCCTCCCGGGGGATGGCTCTCCAGTGATCCTGGCACTGGCGCGGTTGGGGCCTCTTGGCAGTCCCACCGCAACCGGAAATTCGCTTCTCACGGTTGTGAGACGGTTTCCTCCGGTTCTCCCGGTGCTTACCCGGTTTCACCCGGTATTCATCCGGTTTCTCCCGGTTGTCTCCCGGTTGCTTGGCCAACGCGGACATACCGGGGGATGGCACGGTTGGAGCCTCTTGGCTTTCCCACCGCAACCGGTTATTTGCCTTTCCCGGTTGCGAGACCGTTTCCTCCGGTTCTCCCGGTGTTTACCCGGTAATCATCCGGTTGTCTCC
The DNA here is from genome assembly GCA_017654935.2 of Phymorhynchus buccinoides. Lineage (NCBI taxonomy): Eukaryota > Metazoa > Mollusca > Gastropoda > Neogastropoda > Raphitomidae > Phymorhynchus > Phymorhynchus buccinoides. The sequence goes on from CM065704.1 coordinate 38,015,192, forward strand.
CGGTTGCTTGGCCAACGCGGACATACCGGGAAAGGGTTCGCCTAGAACCGGAAAATTCCGATGATGAATTTCCGGTTCGTTCCTCCGGTTTGGGTCAACCGGGAATGTCCCGCTCGCACGGAGGACGCCACGTTCTCCCGGTTCCGGCCGGTGTTCAGTGATCCTCTCACTCCCTACCGGCAGAGCCCTCTGCCAGGCATGGCCTCCGGTGGTGTTTGACTCTTGGGCCGCCCTTATCAGAAGCTTCAACGGCCAGACCCCTCCAGGGAATTCTCTGAGTTTCAGTCCGACTTTGAGTCAGACATGGAACTGGACCCTCAGTCGGAGGTCCCTCACTCTCTCACTGAGTCCTCGGTTCAGAATCTTCTCAAGATTTTGTCTCGATCGTGCCCTTACGTGGTACCTGTGCGTTCCTCCCATCAGGAGTCCGCCACTGATCACGCGGTTGGCTCTCTTCTGCAGGCCAAGAGCTCCTTGACTCTCCAAGCCCCCTCCTTCCCGGAGGATTTGGTGGTTAAAGCGGAGTTCACGTTGAGGACCGGCAAGGTCCTTTCGTTGAAACAGATTGCTGAGGCTAATCTGGGGCGTTCTCAGCCGGCCTCGTCTCAGTTCGGTTCCTTTTTGGTACCTGGATTCAGACCTTTCGTCCCCCTACCGACGGAATACCTGCCCTTCCCCTCCGTCTCCAAACCTTCTGAGGAGGTGGAGTCCTTGGGGTCCTGCTGCTGTTCCTCCCGTCACGTTCAAGCCTTCGGCCTTCAAGTCTCTCGAGGAATCTCTGTCTGGTTCTCTCAGGGCTTGTGGCATGGCCACCTCTCTCGTGCAAACCTTGGCGGAGTCTCTAGGCAATTCAGCCTCTGATTCACCGGCGGTTTTTCAGTTCTTTGATCAGGTGGATGAAGCTTCCGTTGGAGTCTCTCTAGCCCTTTTGGGCAATGTGCTACAGAGCCTCTCTGATGTCACGGCTGGTTTGAAGGTTCAAACCTGTGCCTTGGCCCGGGATTCTTTCTGGCGCAGAACAGGTCTCTTTCGTCCAGGGAAAAGGAGCGTTTTGCGCTCTCTTCCCCTTCCGGAGTCGGGCTTGTTCGGGGAAGAATCGGTTCCCCCAGTTCTCGAGTCCTCTTCAAAGAGGAAGTCAGCTGATAGCCAGAAGGCTATCTATCGGGCCCTGTTGAACCAGCCCCGTCCCAACCATTTCGTCCGGGGTACTTCGCGTCCCGCTCTAGGAGTGTGGGATACTCCTCTAGGCCTCCTCCCCAGTTCAAGGCCTTGAGGCCCCCCTTCCCAGTCTTCTCGTGGCAACAGGAGGCCGAGCCTTCCAAGAAACGGCGATCCTGTCCGTTGGAGATCCTCCAGAGGAAGTGGAGGACCTTCTCTTGAAGGGCGCGGGCGCGAGTGAACGATCCCAGTCCGGGTTTCTATTCCCGACTTTTTCAACCGGTCCTGTCAACCGGTTTTATCAAAAATTCCCGACCGTTTTCGGCCCATTCTGACTCTAATTGGCCGGCGATCTCTTAGGCCGTTTAAAGGGTTTTTTTTCTTAGTCTGATGGGGTCTTCGGAGCTCCTTCCTCTGGCCTGGGTATACATAGGCCCTTGCAGAGAGAAGTCAGAGTGCGCACTCCTTCTTTCACGGTTTCAACCATGAGTTGTTCAACCTGTTGACTCGTTCGGCCGTTCCAGTCATCCTGTTTCGGACTGGTTCCGTCCCGATCTGGCTTTAACTGTCCGGCTAGCATGATCTTCCCTTCTCAGCCGTCAGATCACCGAACGGCACAGCTTTCAACCTAAAGTTGTTCGACGGGGTGATTTTTGCCTTCCTTCAGGCCCCCCCCCTTTTTTTTTGTCTTCGGCGTCTCGTTCCGACCGTTTTTTTTTTGGTTTAGGTCGAGGTGTGTCATCGTCACGTTTGCACACTGTTTCGCTTTTTGTCTACATGTTTTCCTTTTCGGTGGGGACTTTTCCGCGTCATCTGGTTCGATTTGACGTCATGCGATAGCAACTATGTTGCTGTTGCTGTCTGTTCCTACTTCATAGGCAGTTTTTTATTTTTATTTTACCTCCCTACCGATCGAATTGTCTCCGCTGGTTTTTCACCCAGTCAACGGGGGTCCCTTTCGTCGGTCTTAGCATGTAGAGTTGGTTACGAAGTGCAGTCGCACATTCGTACCGTGGTTTCTCAGTTTGCTAGGTCAGAGGCTGAATCTGCTGCTCTTGCGGATTTTCATCCTAGTACTAGCTGTCTCTATCCCGCCATCGGTCCTTTGCTTGCCCGACATTCTGAACTAGTCTTGTCCAGTTTGTTTTCTGACCCAGACTCGCCCCTTCGATCGATATTTTCCAGTTCGAAAGGGCGTAGCAGTGTGTAGTGGCCCGGTCCGGCCACTCATAGTCCGTAATGTATCAGGCCTTGGCTGCTCTAGGTGACTCGATGCGGAGTTTGTCTTCTTCAGTATGAGTTCCATGGCCTTAGGTGCTACCGTACCGCTAAGCTGTACGCCACCACTTCTCGCACTTCTTCCTGAAGTGCATGCCGTTGTATTCCTCCCCTCTGATGGCACTAATCCCCCGGGTGTTGAAGAAGTCCTTCGGGAGCACCCGGACTTGATTCTCGTCACACCAATGTGGCCCACGAGCCATTGGTTCCCAGAGCTCCTCGACATGGCGCAAGACGGTCCTCTTCCGCTCAATCTCACTCCCGCCACTCTTCTTCAGTCAAGAAGCGGGGTCGGACACCCTTGCCCTTCAAGGCTAAACCTGGTCGCATTGCGGCTGTCCGACTAGGCCTTCGCTCTCAGGGGTTTTCCACGCGCACCGTGGATCTGTTGGCCGCCTCTCGGCGTAAGTCTACAAACGATCTGTATGATCTTCGCCGGGCCACCTGGTTTGCGTTTTGTCAGGAGAGAAAGTTTGACCCGCTTCGTCCCTCAACGGTTCAGTTCGTGGAGTTCCTCTCTCACTTGCTTAGAACTAGGAACTCTTCCTCTCAAACCTTGTCAGGTTATAGGGCGGTCTTGATTAGCACGATCTCGTTGTCTTTAGGTTCCAAGTTTACGGGGAATCTCTCGGCTTTGCCAGTTTCTCACTTCCTGGACGCTGTGCGCCTCCAAGCCCCGTCCAGAACGGTCCAGTGTCCTCAGTGGGACATCTTTTTGGTTCTGGTTTTTCTCTGGGTCAAATTTGAACCCCTGGAGTCGTTGTCTCTTAAGCTTCTGACTCTCAAGACAGTTTTTTCTCATTTCTTTCGCCACTCCCGTCGCCTCAGTGGTTTGCATGCTCTGAGAGGTCTCACCAAGGATGTCAGTTCGAGGAGGACTTCTCGTCTGTCTCCCTTTCTTTTCTCCCGGAGTTCCGTGCAAGAACCAGTCTGGTTATGTTTCCTCTCCCTTGGCCTCTTTTTCGAGTCTTCGCTCCGTTCTGGGTCCTGATGATCGTGATTTCTTCCTCTGCCCCGTTAGGGCTCTTCGTTCTTCTGGCTCGTACCAAGTCCTTCAGAAGGGCTAAACGTCGCCTGTTCGTCTCCTTTAATCCCAAGTACTGCAGCGATGTGGCTAAGGGTACTGTGTCCCGTTGGTTCCTCGACCTCATTAAGTTGGCCTATGCCCGCTCGCTGGTTAGGTTACCTGATAACCCCATTCGCGCCCACGAGTTGCGGGCCATCAGCTCTTCCCTGGCGGTAGTCAAGGGTGTCCCTCTTGTGAAGGTTATGGCCTCAGCGTTCTGGTAGTCGCAGAACACCTTTCTTCAGTTTTTACCTGAGGGATATCTCTGCTCAGGGCGAAGACGACTCCTTTTCCATCTAGAAGGTGGTCGTTTCGCAGGTCCCGGTCTCCTTGTAGTGTGAGTTCCGGTGTTTTTTGTGCCTCTGTTTTTTCTCTGTGTTCTTTGGTATATCATTGACATGACTGTTTGGGGGTATTTATTTGCATATTTTCAGGGATGTTGTACATCTTTCGGGGGATTCTCTTAGGAGTGTTTCCCCTCTTTTACTGGTATGCTTTTGGGGTTGTTGGTGTGTCAGTTGGCACGCATCACCCTCCACCACGGTGGTAATCTGCAGTTGTTTTGAGTGTTGGTATAGTATGATTAAATTAGATTGGTGGATTTTGATTAATCCTACTATCTATTTAATTTAATACTTACCAACACTCAAAACAAAAAATGTTCCCTCCCAGCCTCCCTCCTGATGCGGGGCTGTAAAATTACACGAATGACATATCCGGTGCCCCAAGGGTGCGCGTCATACCCGGAAGTAAGGGGAGTCACTCCCGCTACTCCCTGCGGTATGGGTGCAGTCCCTTGGGGCCACTTTCGTTTTAGCTATGTGCTAGGGTAAGGTTCCAGGTTGTTTTAGGCTAATGCAGTTGTTTTGAGTGTTGGTAAGTATTAAATTAAATAGATAGTAGGATTAATCAAAATCCACCAGTTAGGCAGAAACATAATAGATGACAAGAAACTGAAACAGACTGCAACGTCACTGGAACATACAACAAACAAACAACTACACAACGCATTGGACTGTAGAGGGGAAGTATTGTTTTTCATTTTGATCTGTTTTTTTGCTCCTTTTGCTGTTTGTCTGTGTTGATAAAGGCGCATTCACCGAAATATCCAGTAGTTTTGTTTTGTCTCGTGAATAAAATAACGTCACTTTACACTTGTCGTGTAGTTGTTTGTTTGTTGATAGTAGATGACAGCAAGCAAAGGGAAAAGGAACAGTCAAAGAGAGCGACAGTTTAGAGGAAGTTACAAGCACAGAACTTCCAGAAGGTCTGGGAACTATTTGTATGAAAGACCCCCCGGTATCCCCAAGGTTATTGTTATTGTTGTGTTTCTTGTCTCAGATCGAAGCATTCAAGATGCCGCTCAAATACAAGCAGCTGTTGGAAGATTATCGGAAGACATGCGCAGGTATGTATGATCATCAGTCATTGTACTTAAGGGTATGGGGAGCCGTTTGCACAAAACCCTAGATAAGAGATATCAACAGTTTCAAAATACTAACTAAGAGATATCGACAGTTTGTCGCCTGCGACACCCTCCACCCCAGTCTGTTATCAAATGTGAATAGCCCTACCATCACACGACTGAAACAGAAAGGCCGATGTCTAATAAAACAAGAACAATATCATTTTTCCAGCCTTCGCGTCGAATATTTGCAAAAAGCTTGTCATAAAATGTTCGCTTGTGCAGTTTGGAGCAGACGATACCTTGTCCCAATATGCCAATGAACTTTCACTTTTGCCCCTTGCGAAACTTCTATTAATATCGTCCAATAAAAATTGGCGTCGATCCTCTGGTGAGACTGTTTCTGTCTACCTTTCGATCTGTGCTTGTCTCTGCGTCGTCTTCTTCTTCTTCTTCCAGTTGGGGATATTTCACGGTAGAAACTGTTGATATCTCTTAGTCAGTGTTTTAAGCTGTTGATCAATCACAGAGAGAGTAGGCCATTTCATTCACAATTTCGTCATTTCATTCTTACATCATCTTATCCATACGTCATTCATTCACTGAAACCACAGAGAGAGTAGGCCATTTCATTCACAATTTCGTCATTTCATTCTTACGTCATCTTATTCATACGTCATTCATTCACTGAAACCCTTTAGTAGTGTTTCCTACGACACAGTCAGCCACAAGGGGAAAATTAGCGCCACCTGTATCCCGCGTATCCCCATAATACAGAGGTACATGTACCCCCTAATTCCAACCTTCTTTAGGACTTATATCTAGGTGTTAGGTACTTTATGGTCACAGAGGCATCTCTGTGAAATTCAGGTTGCTCCCACCTGGAGAGCGTGTTGCAGCCAGAGGCGTGCTACCCATTTAAAAATTTAAAAAAATTGCATGCGATTTTTTTTTGTGACTGATGAGGAAGGGGGGGGGGGGGGGGGGGGGGGGGTTAAATTTTGACCAGATGACAACTTTTTCGCTGCCATTGGGTTTAATGTGTGCTAAGTGCATGGGACCTCGGTTTATCGTCTCATCCGAAAGACTCCACATTCAGACCGTAAGGCCTAGTGCAAAGTGAGAGGAAAAATCCCGTGTACCCAGGTTCAAACTCAGGTTTACTTGACACGAGGCGAACATAAATCTTGGTAAAAACAAACTGTTCTTGTGCCGAAACTGAAGAATTGAATCAGCGATATCACGATCTGGCCACTAAATTTCACCACTTTATGCACATGTGTCATCACTGAGCAGTTTATGATCAAAGTTTGAACTGAAACAGTCGTGATCGTGTCGATCTTTACGAACTCTGTGCACACGTAAATGCGAAGTCAACTTCCAAGTTGAAACTAGGTGATTGGGTTCACTCCATAAGTTGGAACTCAGTGAATGGTCTCGCTTTACAAAAAAAAGAAGTTGATTATCTGGTATTTTTTCTAAATTTAAATATTGCTCAGATGTCAAACCCAGCTGGTATGCAAGCATGTGCATGTGTGTGTTATAAATCCCATTATGTTATTTCCTTTCACCCTTAGACCTAATAGTAATTTCAAGCAAACAAAATCAACAGAAAAACGGTTTGTTGTAAACAGGGTTTCGGTGAAAAGGCTAACCTTCAAATAGGAAAGCATTCACTAGACTTTTTTGTATATGTCTTCTGATACAGTCGGTCAATCAGGCACATGTCAAGGACCATGTAGTTCAAAGGTCATAATGCGAGAGGATCACAACTTCAGCACTAGTCCAGAAGGCAGGTTACACAGATCTTTTTCCTTTGTGGAATGGTGGCAAGCTGTTTCTTTTTCTGTCCGTTTCTCTCTCTCTCTGTCTCTCTGTCTATCTTTTCCTTTAAAAAGAAGCCTAACAGGGAATATGTTTGAATGGTTTGTTATGTTGAGTTTTTATGACATTCTTGTTGCAGAGGAAGGAAAGACTGGTGCGGATGGAACTGAGACAAAGGTTGGTTTACTTCATTGTTTGACATCACACACTTCCTTCACAGAGAGAAAGAGAGTGAGAGAGGAGGGTTGGGGGCAGAGAGAGGGAAACTGTTAACAATTCCAATGCTAATTAAGCCCCTTTTTATAGACTGAAAACATGTTATTTCCTCAACAAACAGTGGTACATAAACATTTTGAAGAAGAACATCCCAGTTTAACCTCAGTTTATACTGGTGTGGAGCCAACTTGATGTGATGGCTATATAAAAGCCAAATGATGTACCATTTTTAAAAAAAGGTTTTTACTATAAGGCGCACCTAGTTATAAGGCACACCCCTAAAATTTTACCAAAAAATCAGATTTTGTTATACTTTCTTGCTATATTGTTAATCAAACAATAAGGTGCAGGGGTCTCATTTGCGCGGTTCAGCAAATGCGCGAAACCCGCATCTGCCGGCCTCTCGGCGCCCGTATCTCCGGTGTTTCTGAACCGATTACCTTCGTATTTGGCAGGACGATGACCGGGGACGGTGACTATCCGTGTACCAAACCGGAAACGAATCGGTTCAGAAACACGCGCTCTATATGTCGCTTCACCTTTTTACGAATAACTCCGTCGTTTCTTAACCGAATCGCCTCAAATTTGCTGTCAGGCTTGCTATGGCCCGGGCAATCGGGAGAGCGCGTCACTCTCAGAGCAGTGCCAACGGGAAACAGGGCCTTAACTCTGCCGTTTCTTAACCGAATCGCTTCAAATTTGCTGTACTCAGCGTTACCAGTACTTGGTGTTACCGTTACTAGGCGTTACCAGTACGGTGCATTGCCAGTACTAGTACTCCATAAAACATGGTAGATATTTGACACCTTCAAATAGATTTTTTTCTCATTCGTAGAGTACATGTGAAGCAGAGCAAGTTTAGAACTATTTTAAACATTTTACGAAAGGGAGAATGTTCAGTGTATAATTGATTTTTGTTTATATAACAAGTGTCTATGATACTGACTTCGGTGGGATCACAACTTTTACAATCTCTTCATCGATGGTAACCAGAATGAATTAGAAAATCTGAACAGATATCTGATATCTTCTTTTTCCCTATCCCCCTTTCCTATAATCCTGACTGATTATTTTCTTTTGCAGCCTCCTGAGAAGATCAATCTTGGCATTCCCAGCAGCCTTCTGGAACGAGTTGATCTCGATGACATCCTAGGGAAGGACCGATACCAGAAGAGAGAAGAAGGAGGTACAACGCGCCTTTATTTTGAGAGTCCTGAAGATGTGGTGACAGCTGCCAAAGCGCTACGAGAAAGCATCGGAAATCCTATTGGCCAGGCTCTAGCAGAGGGAACAGACAGGGTGCAGGGAAACGGACAGTGTGCTGAGCAGGCTGCAGGAAACAGACAGAGCCCTGAAGCACAGAGCTCAGCCGTGGGGTGGAGCAAGACTCTGGACCCTGTGGAGCTGGAGGCTGTGAGGTTTCTGCTGGGGAAAGACTTTGACCTGAACTTTGACCTGAAGGATGATAAAGGCGGCGCCTTCCTGCTGAGAGCCAAGCCGGGGTCGTCCAAGGACCTTCAAGACAGGCTGGATCTCCTGAGGAGGGAGGACGTGCAGCTGACATTGGATGAGGTGGCCAAACTGGGGCACACCGTGGACGTCAGGGCGGAGGGGGGCATCGAGGCCTTCGTGAAGACCGGTGAGGGCAAGGCCACCGTGTTCGCCCTGGACTACAACGCCGCCATCAAGGCCAAGCACCTGGTCAGCGTCAAGTCCGGCAAGGTCAAGGTCACAGCCAGAGGTCGAAGGCGGTTCGACGCTGGGAATTCCTCCTCCTCCACCAATCCGGAACCCCCCAAAACTCGGTCTCCGGAGCTTTCAGGTCTTGGAGCAAAAGTCGACGTCCAGAGCCGAACCTTCACCACTCGGTCAGGCATCGCGGTGTCTGTGTACGTCACCGACATCACCAAGCTGCCTTTAGACGCCATTGTCAACGCGGCCAACGAACGCCTGATGCATGGAGGGGGGGTGGCGGCTGCCATTGCCAGGGCGGCCGGTTATGATCTGGAAAAGGAAGGGGATGAACACATCAAAGTGTACGGCCGCCTGCGAGTGACGGAGGTGGTGGTCACCTCAGCCGGGTTGTTGAACTGTAGGAAAGTTCTGCACGCTGTGGGTCCTAACTGGAGCGACTACCAGGACAAACTGCTGTGTCGGCAGAATCTGGAGGAGACGGTCTACAACTGCCTGAAATCAGCCAGCACTCTGGGCTTCACCTCGGTCGCCCTGCCGTCCATCAGCTCAGGTTAGGGTTGGAGCCTGTAGCTACTTTTCTGTAGACAGTTGTTGTCAAATCAGTGTATCAGGGGAGGGGAGGGGGATCGTAAGGATTTCTTCTTCGATCGCTCAGACAGTTTCCTGTCAGTTATGAGCGCAGATGTGTCAAGCTGCCGTTATACGCCTAACTAAGAAATAGGCCCAGCAATAGTTAGGCTGGAGGAAATCTTTCTGAAAGTGTATCTTTAAAAAAAAGGCAGAATGGACTGGTAAGGCAGAAAGATAGTAGATGACAGTAAGCAAAGGGAAAAGGCAGAGTCAAAGAGAGTGACTGATTAGAGGAAGTTACAAGCACAGAACTTCCAGAAGGTGGGGGAACTATTTATACAAAAGATCCCCCGGTATCCCCATGGGGGGGGGGGGGGGTGTAAGGATTTGTTACATTTCCTAAACCGAGTAGAGTACTTTATTTCACAAGGAATGACAAGAGATTCGAGGCTGTTTAAATTCAATGTTTATTATTCCTTGATATTGTAGTTCAATGCTTAAATTCAGTGTTTATTCCATGATATTGTTGTTCAACATGTCAGTTTTACTTCTTGACTGCAGTTATTTTCACTTCTGAGAATGGCATTGTGTATGTTAGGGTTAGGATTTGTTGTGAGCTAAGTACGAAAGAAAACAAAACTACCAGACTTTGTATGAAACTTTGTAAAAGAAAAACATACTTGAACTTGCAGTATGGCAACGTTTCATAAGTTTTCAGGCATACCATCTGACAAGCTATCCTGTATGAATGTTAAAAAACTTCATCAATGCCTGTTGTTGTTGCAGCCATCTTTGGTGTACCCCAGGACGTGTGCGCAGAAAGCTACCTAGCTGCGGTGAAGAAGTTTGACGACCTTCACGGACAGAGCACTTCTCTGAGGCAGATCCACTTTGTGGACGTCAACCAGACCATGGTCTCCCTCATCCAGAACACTTTCTCTGCCGGCTTGGGCGCTGGGGGAGCCCCTGTCACTCCAGGAAGCCCAGCTGTGGTATCCACACCTGCAGGAGGAGGAGGAGGTGAATATCTTCAGGAAAGAAGCCATGTTCCCCTTCATTCTGCAAATGTGGACACCCAGCAGAAAGCTCAGAGAGGCTCACCTGGCCCTGATTACAGCCAGGGCCAGAAGACGGAGACGGAGAATTCAGATTCTTCAGCTCCGGATAAGAATATGTCAGCTTCTTCCACTCCAGGACCGCACATGTCAGCTTCTTCTGTCTCAGGGCAGAAGGCATCATCTTCTATTGAACCAGGACCGAGGCCAGTCTCCATTGCTTCAGAACAAAACATGTCAGCTTCTTCTGTCTCAGGGCAGAAGGCATCGTCTTCTATTGGACCAGGACCGAGGCCAACCTCCATTGCTTCAGAACAAAACATGTCGGCGTCTTCTGTCTCAGGGCAGAAGGCATCGTCTTCTATTGGACCAGGACCGATGCCAGTCACAGCTTCAGAACAAAACAAGTCAGCTTCTCATGAAATGGGACTGAATGTGTCAGCTTCTGCTGCCTCAGGACTGAATACGTCTCCCACTGCAGGACCGAATATGTCAGCCTCCATCGCTCCAGGACCAAATATATCAGCTACTCCTACCCCAGCACTGAATATTCTAGCCTCCACTTCCCCAAGGCAGACCCCAAAAGAACCTGCCGGCTTTCCCTGCATGGAAGAAACAGGGTCTGGAGCAGACAGCCAGGTGCACATCAGCTTCAAGGACCTGGACCTGACCCTGATCTTTGCGCAGAGGTCCCCAGCGGACACTTTCACCGAATCCCTCCTCCTGTGGCAGGACGAGAAGAACTTCTTGAAGGACGCCCAATGGAAGCAGATCAAGAAAAATCTGAATCTGAGTCCTCACGCTGTCAGCAAGGCCCATGAACTGAAAGGGAAAATGGATGCTGGTAAAGTGATGGAGTTTTCTACGGCAGGGAAGCTGTTTGTGTTTGCGGTGCTGTCCCCCAACTTGGCCAACAGTGAGGACAAGATGAGGGACTTTGTGGAGCAGGCCCTGAACAAAGTGGACTTGGCCACGAAGAGATCAGTGGCCATCCCCAGGAACCAGAGAGAGAGCAAAGGTGAGTGGGAAGTCTGTGTATTTTCAGCAGCAATGAGAAAAGTTTTTATAGTTGATGTTGTCATCTGTGTATATTTTTGCACTTGGCCTTACCCTTGCTTTTCACCTGTACTGTTTTTGTGCTCCTTTCCTGTTTGTTGTACCCCCCCCCCCCTCTCTCTCTCTCTCTCTCTCTCTCTCTCTCTCTCTCTCTCTCTCTCTCTCTCTCTCTCTCTCTCTCTCTCTCTTGTGTGCTTATTCTGCTTTCCCTCAATAAAAAATCGTTCGTTCTCTCTGTCATATCCTATTTTGGTTAAAGATTAGGGGGAAAAGACTGCCTGGGAATTTTCTTGAGTAACCTCTGTCTGGTCTTATTAACCCCTTCAATGCCGTCTACTAGTTGCCACGGCACACAAATCTAGCATAACTTAGTTCTTGCTTGCCCAGGCTATTTTTACCTACCCGTCAGCCTCCCCCTTCCTTTTCTGCCCATCTCCCCTCCCCCACCCCTCTCCATCATTCTGACAGTCCCGGTGGTCAGTTTGACCTGGAGCTTTTTCCCCATCCTTTTGGCTTAGCCTGCCAGGCGGCGTATGTAGCCAATCTATACTAACCATACTCACCAACACTCAAAACAATTTCATAAACACCAATCAACTGGAAACCACACATGCCACAGCATAAAAACGAAACTACTAAGGGGAGGACCACTCCTTGTGACTCGCTATGGGTTACTTCCCCTTAGCCCTACCTGTCACGTGGTCCCAGTAGCCCAAATCACTTTTTCAAAGTCCACCATTGATGACTGTTGGAGACCCGCATGCTGCTCAACTTTTTAAAGTTTTTTGGTGCTTCTCTGGTGGGTTCATTCCTCTCTAGTTAAGCATTTCATTCCTGTTATACTTTGCTTTGCTTGGCTTAATTTGCTTGCTGTGTTTTTGGTGCTTTTCTGGTGGGTTCGTTCCTCTCTAGTTAAGCATTTCATTCCTGTTATACTTTGCTTTGCTTGGCTTAATTTGCTTGCTGTGTTTTGGTTTTGGGCAAAGATTATTTTGTTAAACTTTTAAAGTTTGTTTAGGCTTCCGTGTTGTAGCCATTTTTTGGATGTAGCAAACCGGTCTGACCAGTTGTTATTTTTTTTTTTTCCGCAGAACTCTGGGCCATTTTAGAAGCCCTCTCATATATAAATTACCTTCCTAATCCACCATTTAAGATTGTTATTTATTCAGACTCACTCTCCTCCATTAAAGCTTTACAAGGAGACAACCACAACCGATTAGAAATTAAAAACGAGATTAAAAATTTAATCCATCAACTTCATCTTAAAGGTACAGATGTCATATTGGTGTGGATTCCATCCCACTGTGGCCTTACGGGTAACGATTTAACTGACCGTGAGGCCAAAATGTCTGCCACGTGTCGATCGGGAACTGTACTTGATATAGGCCTATCAATTGGAGAAGCTAAAACCCTATTAAAATTAACTTCGTTCCGGGAGTGGGCCAATGAATTGGAAATTTACGCCAAGGCCCACTCCTGGGATCACAATATAGTTCAAGGGGGACTGTTCCTTACCGTTCCACGCTATTTACAATCCCTAATTTTCCGCATAAGAACCAAAGCTTATTACAGTAAATTTCAAAATGTTATTTGCGAATGTCAAAATAATCTTAACTTTGACCATCTCTTCAACCCCTGTATGCACATTCAAAACGAATTTATAGAACTTTTTCAAAAGTTAAAAACAGTCAATATACCATTTACCCAAAAAACAATATTAACATACGGTTCTAGGGAATGGTCCCCCTTAGTATGGCTGGCAGAGGCCATACATAAATCAACATTTAGACAACATTTCTAATGTTTTTTTACCATTTTACCATCTAAATTTTGTTTTAACACTTGCACCTTACCGGTGGGGGTGGGGTCCCTCCGGGCCGCGGGCCAGGCACCTATCCACATTCCAGTCCCCCTCTCCCCCCCTCCCCTTTTTAACTACACGTGCGCCGGTAGGGCCGTAGTGACTCTTTTGAGTCCACCCCCTTTTTAACTCCCTCTCCCCCGTGGATGGGTGCCCGGCGCGCGCACCGGAGTGGTTCCTTCGTAGTCGTCACGCTTAGCGTTTGTGCTCCCCCCGCACCTAGTGCATGGACTACTCAAGCGACGCCTTTCCACTGCTCGGGGCGGGGAGGAGGGGTCCCTCTCCCACCCTCCCCCTGCCCCGAGCATGTAAGAATCGTTAACCACCCCCTCCACACCACTTTATAAGCTACATATTGTGTCTGGGCTCCCGTATTTCAAACAATAGTTTATGACAAGATTAAAATATTATTAATTTAGATATAATATATACATGATACCATGTATGTTTTTCTTTTTTTTTAGCTTTTGTTTTAGTCCTTTGGAAAGATTTAAGTAAATTTCTTACTTCCTTTTTCTTTCGATTACATTCATCATCAAACCATTCATCTTTACCTTTCTTTCTCCCACCAACCATTCTCACCATACAAGTAGCAGCACCACATAAAGCTTGAACAAAAATACCAACGCATTTGTTAACATCAACATTCATCATCTGATATGCCTCATCAAGCTTTTTCCTGAAATCATTAGAATTCTGTTCATTTTGAAAAATATGTGCATTATCAACAGACCAAATTATTTTTTCTTCAGCAACAGGTTCTTGCTTTTGTTCATGTTTATCCATACCATTTTGCCAAAACATTTCTATGGGCAAATGCCAGGATTCAAGACAATCTCCAACAATCATATTGCAACAATGAGAAAAAAGTTCTGAAACAAGACCATAATCAATAACACTACACCCCTGTGGTGAGACAAAAGTAAACTCCCCTTCCTTGTCACCCTCACAGTATCCATTCATGATATCAAGATTAAATACACAGCATAAATCTAGCAAAGATTTCCCAAAGTTATTTAGAATGCCATCTTTTGAACTTCTGTTAATATAGTCTCCCACCGCCTCACCGCAAAAATGTATGCTAGGTTCAAAGTTTACTATGTCCTCATTGTTTGGTTGGTATGAACTAGTTCTGGCATTTAGGTCGCCGCATATCATCACGTAAACATCATCATCTCCAATAGCCTGAAGTAAACTTTCTTCTAATATGACAACACCGTCTTTTAATTCAGTGGTATTATACAGAGGCCCACCTTCTGGAACAATATAACAACCAACCAAAACTACATTTTTATCAATTCCAAGCACACACTTGTCTAATTTAACTGCTACAGCATTTGCACAATCAATAGTTATTTGCTGAAGAGAGAGAGAGAGAGAGAGAGAGAGAGAGAGAGAGAGAGAGAACGAATATGTTGTTTTTATTGCTGCAAAAGAAAGTAGGCCTAGGCATTACAGGCTTTTAATCATGCCAGCAAACAACAAAAGAAGAAAGAGAGGTAGGAGAGAGAGAGAGAGAGAGAGAGAGAGTGTTACAGGTAATCATGCAGCCTGTCATACAGAGACAGAGATACTCGAATTCAAACCTTTCTATACTCTCAGATTCCACTCACATCAAACACTTTTAGACAAATAGACGCACAAACGATCAAACAGGCAAGCTAACAAACACACACACACACACGTGCAAGAGAGAGAGAGGGAGAGAGAGAGAGAGAAAGAGAAACACACACACACACGCATGCATGGACACACACACACACACACACACACACACACACACACACACACAGACACACACACACACACACACTGAAACAGCAGACTTACTTATTGGTTTGGGTCGCTGATGTCTGGGCCTGCTGCTTTAAATATCCAAGATCCACAGAACAATAAGTCAGTTACCTTTGAAGCAGGGGCCTAGAAGATAGTGCACCTTTTGTTTTTCTTCCAGCTTCCAAAATAGATTTCATATTTAATTTATTGAAAAAAAATACATGTATTCATAGTTCTCTCCATTCTCGTTTTTACATATTACTCATTTTTGGTGTGAATTGCAGGACAGCAATTTCATTTTGCAAAACAACAAAGCACAACAGTAAAGTTGAGCAAATGAAACAAATGACAAAGACAATGACATGCAAATAAAAAGAAAAAGAAAAAGTGAAGGGGGGGGGGGGGGGGGGGGGGGGAGAGACAGGGCGAGTGTTTCAGAAACAGAGTAGGCTTAGCTAGGCCTAGCTGACCGAGATTTTCGCCTTACTATTCTGAGCCGAGGTCAGCTTTCGCGGGCTACTTATGCAGACTACACAGCGAGGTTGAATCGGCGCTGGTACTGACATACTTATTCAGTGATTTTCAAACTCGCCTCACGCCTGAAAGCGTAATAGCTATGGAACAAAACTTGTAAGATGGACTCGTTTTTAGTATATGATTCTGTCTGGCAACTTTTAAGGAAATAAAAAACCTAACCTAAAGCACAAGATTGCCTTTAAAAAATAGTAGTCTTAAAGAAGGGAAACTGAACGAGAATTGACGAATTCTATCGTGGGAAACTACGAAAGTAGAGTTGGGGCCTAGTCAATTAATCAAAACTAGCAATCGCCCCATGGCAGTTAACCCCCATGGCAGTTTTAACCCCGTGGCAGCTATCTCCTCCCTACGCCTACCCCCTCCCCACATTTACTTGCTGAGGGACTTATCTGCCACTCAGCGACACACTTGTTTGCTATTGTGGCTTTCAACAGACAGACACTGAGACAGTCTCAAGCACACGAAAGTGAAACTTTCGGTTTTACATTTCCAAGAAGAAGGCAGCATTTCACCTTCCAAGAAAATGGATCACAAATGTGTAAGGTCTTTCTTTTCAGGGGGGGGGGGCACATCTTGACCTATCGCAGAAAGAGTGTTTCATAATCATTTCGACTTTGACCTCGCGCGCGCAGAGAGAGAGAGAGAGAGAGAGAGAGAGAGAGTAGTACTTCTTCTTCGTCTTCTAAGTTCTTGTTCTTCGGTCGTTCAGGCATGTTTCTGTCAATTACGAACATAGATGCATCATGCTGCTGTTATGCGCCTAAGTAAGAATAAGGCCCAGCATGTCTGACTTCGGGTAGAGGAAATCTTTTTGAAAGTATTTGTTGAAAAAAGGCAGGAGAATTTCTGTCAATTACGAACGTCGATGCATCATGCTGCTGTTATGCACCTAAGTAAGAATAATTAGGCCCAGCATGTCTGACTTTGGCTAGAGGAAATCTTTTTGAAAGTATTTCTTGAAAAAAGGCAGGAGAATGGACCGGAAAGGCAGAACGATAGTAGATAACAGCATGCAAAGGGAAAAGGCAGAATGAAAGAGACTGACAGATTAGAGGTAGTTATAAGCACATAACTTCCAGAAGGTGGGGGAACTGTTTGTATGGAAGCCCCCCCCCCCTCCCAGTATCCCTAGGGGGGGGGGGGGGAGCTTGCTGGTTCTACTCCCACCCACACCCCAGTCAGTTTCTCTCTCTCTCTCTCTCTCTCTCTCTCTCTCTCTCTCTCTCTCTCTCTCTCTCTCCACTGTCTGTATAAAAATAGCTGCAGGTGCTCGCGGCGGGGAGGCAAGCAAAGAGCCAAAGACATTGAAAAGAAAAGACTAGTATCTGGTCCCTTTTCCCTATAATAGTAGTGAGGACAGAAACACTGGTTGTGTCCCTTTTAAACATCTTTATGACATAACATGCCGATAGGCCAGTTGAATTCTCCGTTCAAATTCCAATCTGAGTCTTTGCATAGCCGCCACTGTGAACTACCCCACTAACGATAACTCTATCAGCCAGGCTCGCCGTAACTCTTAAGTAGTCCATCTTCCCCTTTTAGAGTCTGTGGTTATGTGTCAAGTGTTGGTTGAAATTAGCCTCCTGCAAAATAAATTGGTTTATAGCGCGTGTGTATGAACGGATGCTTTTAAAATTTTGCATGACAATAGTCACTATCCCTGGTCACACATGTTCCAATTCTCGAGTCAATGTCGGGTCTGGTTACGCTGCGGTTTGTGAAAACGTGAAGCAGCCTGTCGGCGCCCATATCTCCGGCATTTCTGAATCGATTCGCTTCCGGTTTGGCACATGGATAGTCCCCCGTCCCGGTCATCTTCCTGCCAAATTTGAAGGCAATCGGCCCAGAAATGCCGGAGATAACGGGCGCCGAGAGGCCGGCGGATGCGCGTTTCGCGCATTTGCGAAACCGCGCAAATGATACGGCCACCTCGGTTGCCGTTGCCATCGCCCCGTTAGGGCTCACAGCAAATTTGAAGCGATTTGGTAGAAAAACGGCGAAGTTATAAGGCCCGTTTTGTGTTTCAGACACACACACACACACACACACACACACACACACACACACACACACACACACACACACACACACACACACACACACACACTTGGCTTTTTACTATATGATGAACTGTTTCACACAAACTGTACTGCAGGTTCAGGGAAGGCCTCCTCCAAGGACAAGGAAGACACCCAGGTGTTTGTCAGAGGGCTGTACAAGGCGGTGAAGAACTGTATTAAGCATGATGAACTGTTTCACACAAACTGTACTATTTCAGGGAAGGCGTCCCCCAAGGACAAGGAAGACACCCAGGTGTTCATCAGAGGGCTGTACAAGGCGGTGAAGAACTACTGACTGTATTTAAACATGATGAACTGTTTCACACAAATTGTACTATTTCAGGGAAGGCGTCCCCCAAGGACAAGGAAGACACCCAGGTGTTCATCAGAGGGCTGTACAAGGCAGTGAAGAACTGTATTTAGACATGAACTGTTTCACACAAATTGTACTATTTCAGGGAAGGCGTCCCCCAAGGACAAGGAAGACACCCAGGTGTTCATCAAAGGGCTGTGCAAGGCGGTGAAGAACTGTATTTAGACATGAACTGTTTCACACAAATTGTACTATTTCAGGGAAGGCGTCCCCCAAGGACAAGGAAGACACCCAGGTGTTCATCAAAGGGCTGTACAAGGCGGTGAAGAACTGTATTTAGACATGAACTGTTTCACACAAATTGTACTATTTCAGGGAAGGCGTCCCCCAAGGACAAGGAAGACACCCAGGTGTTCATCAGAGGGCTGTACAAGGCAGTGAAGAACTGTATTTAGACATGAACTGTTTCACACAAATTGTACTATTTCAGGGAAGGCGTCCCCCAAGGACAAGGAAGACACCCAGGTGTTCATCAGAGGGCTGTACAAGGCAGTGAAGAACTGTATTTAGACATGAACTGTTTCACACAAACTGTACTATTTTAGGGAAGGCGTCCCCCAAGGACAAGGAAGACACCCAGGTGTTCATCAGAGGGCTGTACAAGGCAGTGAAGAACTGTATTTAGACATGAACTGTTTCACACAAACTGTACTATTTCAGGGAAGGCGTCCCCCAAGGACAAGGAAGACACCCAGGTGTTCATCAGAGGGCTGTACAAGGCAGTGAAGAACTGTATTTAGACATGAACTGTTTCACACAAACTGTACTATTTCAGGGAAGGCGTCCCCCAAGGACAAGGAAGACACCCAGGTGTTCATCAGAGGGCTGTACAAGGCAGTGAAGAACTACTCCCAGAGACCCAACCGCTCCATCAAGGAGATCCACGTGGTGGACTCTGACCAGGGGGCCCTGCAGGGGATGGTGGAGGTCATCAAAACCCTGGTGGGCCTCGACCGCTCCATGCAGGACCAGGGGCCGCAGCCCCAGTCACCATCCTCCTCCTCCTCCTCCCTCTCCGCCCCCTTGAACGTTCCCCCTGATTCCTGCACCGTCTGTCAGGACGTGTCTGGTGTCAAGGGTCTGCCCTGTGGTCACCACGGGCTGTGCAGGTCGTGTCAGGACTGGTGGGGTGACGCCAGAAGACAAGGGACGTGTCCGTCGTGTGACGCTTTTAATGGTCTGGAGATTGGGGACCAGCCGGAGGGAGGGACCATGAAGATGAATTACGAGTCTTACCGCAGCTGTGAAGGTTATCCAGGAGTGGGAATGTATATCATCACCTATAACTTCCCATCTGGAAATCAAAAGGTAAAAATGAGAGAACTGAAAGGGACTGTCTTATTGCTTGGTTTTAACTTGCTTTTTTCTTTTTTTTTGGTAGTTTTGAACTTATTGTATTCCTTTTGTTACTTCTTGTATTATGTATCCTCCACATGAAGTTCCCCCACCTTCTGGAAGTTCTGTGCCTGTAACTTCCTCTAATATGTCACTCTCTTTAGCTCTGTCTTTTCCCTTTGCTTTCTGCCATCTACTATCTTTCTGACTTATTGGTCCATTGTCCTGCCTTTTTTCCCCAAAAAATCTTCCAAACATTTTTTTTTTGGAGCTCCTCCAAAATTGGAATGTGTTGGCTGTACACAGCAGGGATACCAGTGAAAGCTGAAAACTGGACACATATGTACCTTACCCATTATGGCCATATGGCCTGGGAACGCAGATGAAGACGAAGTGTTATGCATCAGTATGACGGCTGTTTAAGTCTAAAAAAAGGAAGACACACAGTGCAGGGGTTTATCAAAGCTTGTAGGATTTGCTTTCCTCAAGCTTTTTGAGATTTCCATTTGGCAAAGCCATATACTATTGTATTTTTGGACTATACAACGATACTTTTTTCCCAAGACGCAGACCCCTGCGCCTTATAATGTGACTGATGAAATAGTAAGTAAGAAAATATAGTAACAACATCTGAAATGTGGGTAAAATTTGGGGGTGCGCCTTATAGTCTGAAAAATATGGTATATATTTTTAATTTTTTTACAAACTGGACCCTTTGCAGCCCCTACATTTTATGAAAAATCTGGAAAAAATCAACCAATAGGCTGCACTCAGTGTCTAAGATGCAATAGATTGAGAAGAACGATAACCTGAATTAAATAACGGAGGAAAAATTGAAAGCCACGGCAAACTTGTTGATGGTTCGTATTGCTCTTGCACACAGACTCCGCAGTACGGTCCTTGTCTTTGCCATAACGGTCCCCACTAAATTCTAGATTTTAGTTTTTACAAAATGACACAGCACAATAGAAAACAAAACGAAGTACTGTACTGGCGGTTCATTTTTAGTAAAAAATTAGGGCACGCAGAACTTTCACTTCCGTTTCCTACTCGGCTGGAAAACGTAAAAGTGGTAGAAAAACAACATGGCATGCTCAGCAGTTACATAAGCATGGCAAAAGAAAATACATGCACTGTTTTCATTCGTTGGCTTTTGTAAGTTGTTTGCATTCAACAAGTTTTTCATTGCAGATGCAAATGCCGATTAATCGGTTTAATATAGTAAAGGAGCTGCTTCTCAGTTTCTTTTTGTGTGTGAAATAAAACCAATCAATTTATTTAGTTTCAACTTGTAGTTGACTTCATTGTTTTGTTTGCTACTGTGCATTTTCACATACTTGATAAAGATTGGCATGATTATGTTTCAAAATTTGATCATAAACTGCTCATTGAAGCAAAACGTGCATAAAACTGGTGAAATTCAAAGTCAAAATTACTTTAGTATCTCAACAAGAGAAATTACATTGTGGTCTCATGATACAAGGGCAACAGAAAACAAAATATCCATGCATTTGAACAAAACAAAAGGAACAGAGCAAAAATCAAGGTACACAAAAAAATAATAAAAGCAAAGTTCATCTTACCAATAAACAACAACCTTCTTCATACTCAACAAATGTACCCCCCCCCCCCCCCCCTCTTTTCCATCCTCTTCACATCCCAAACCATTCTACCCAATCCACTTCAATCCGCCCCCTCCCACATTGGTACAAAGTAAACAAAATTAGGCAACACACAGAGCCAGTATACTTTTGAGTCTTCCCCATTCCCCACATTATGCTCCTTCATACACCAGTGGTATTCAGTGGTCAGATCGTGTCATCACTGATTAAAGTCCTAAGTATTAGCCGGAGAACGGTTAAATTTTACCGAGTTTGGTGATGTCAAAACACAAAGGCTAGAGGCTAGAGTGATGACCAGTCTAAAAACAGAAACAGAAAAATCCATCAATTAGCAGCAATTACTGTTTTAGTTGCTTGGGTCAAAGTTGAAGAAAACAGTAGTGGCTTATAGCCCACAAAATTCAATATATTCTTAATATTCCCATCCAGCAATGTCCCATTGCAGGTAGCTGTTGTCAGATTGGAAACCTTAAAAGAGCAATTTGACAGGCATTTTGATTGGCCTTTAAAGGGTGGGACCAGGCTCTGTTGGCTGAAAGATTGTTTCAAATCAGCTCTCAGCAGAAAAATACGCTTTTGTTGACTACTATAGGTTGATGAATAAAGTTTTGGTAAAGGTCAAGATGTGCCCCCCCCTACCTATCTCGGTTAATTCTATTTTTCCGTTATTGCCTTTCTGACCATACATAAAGCTGTATTTTAGGAACATTTTTAGCTAATAACCTTTTTGGAATACTCACCCTAGCCCTAACCCTAGCCCTAACCCTACCCCCCACCCTATAAGACGGAAACACGCAATGAACCACAACTGTGACAAATCGTGGTGTACTGCAGTACATAGTGGGGGGTAGGGTTAGGGCTAGGGTTAGGGATAGGGTTAGTATTCCAAAGAGGTTATTAGCTGAAAATGTTCCTAAAATACAGCTTTATGTATGGTAAGAAAGGCAACAACGGAAAAATAGAATTAACCGAGAAATGCATGGGGGGTGGCACATCTTTACCTTTACCGACTCACCTTTTTTGACTATATCTTGTTAGTTTCCAACTCATCTGGAGCGGGAATTTAAAGAATTTGTTGTTTGAAGCACGCAAGGCAAAGCTCAAGTGTGATGCAGTTCTGATTTTGTGTTCCTATGACGTAATGTGTTCAATGACGCAGAAACAGTTTGATAAAAAGCCAGCAAAATAGGGGTCCGGCTATTCTACAGAACAGAAGATGTTGTTCTGAAGAGTGGCAGAGCGATGACAACATTGGCTGTGGAAGTCCCTCCTGTTGATGTTTTCCACCCATTTTCGCCGCCGAGCTAGATCTTTGAAAGGAAACCTGTGACATGTGTAGCGTGACCTGGATTCTTGTTCTTTGAAGCACCCAATGACAGGGCAAACTCTAGTCATTTTTAGTTGGACCCTGTAAAACCTGTTCTATGTCGTCATTTCCGCTTTCACGCAACTCAAAGCCACGTCTAGCAGACAATTTTTTTCCGTTTCTGAGCATCCAGAAAATTCAGCTTTTCACTGCATTTAAGTATGTATTTACTGTATGTTCATCTAAACAACAAAATCAAAGCCAAGTGTATCAGAAAGCGTTTAGAACTTTAAAAAAGAGACAAATTAAACCCTTTAAGACTTTTTTCTCCAAGTGAAAAAAATTACCAGAGGGAGTACTTATCATAGGACTAAGAGTAAATATAAAGAAATAGTTTTATATGATCATCGGGTAATATGAATTATTGAGGGCGTTTGGGCATGCTCATGAATTTTTAAACTTTTAATTACAAAAATGTTCCATGAGAGAATGATTCATACCATATATTGGTTCGGAAGCTTACATTACAATTTATGCGTTATGTTCTAAAATGTGTGTGTGTGTGTGTGTGTGACATGTTCTCAGAAGAACCACCCCAGTCCTGGTAAAAGATACTTCAGCATCACAGAGTACGCCTACCTGCCAGGGAACATGGAGGGCAGGAAAGTGCTGATGCTGCTCAAAATGGCCTTTAATCAAGGCCTGATTTTCACCATTGACAAGAATCCATCGACTTTCCTGAAAGAAATTGTGTGGAGCAGCAGAATTCACCACAAGACTGCGTTGGGTGGAAGGTGAGTTCCTATCTATCTCTTTAACCCTTTCAACGCTAGCCATTTTTCAACCAAAACTTTCCATTAAACTTACATGGGTAGAGAAAAACGTGTGTCTGCAATATTGAGGATTTATTTGTGATATGCATAAAATAGGGCCTATCCTTACCTCCCAAAATTAAAAACATAAGGTCATTGGATAACAGACCCTCATTTGATGCCTTTTAGTGACATGTGGTGCCAAGAGGCGGCAGTGGCGATGAAAGGGTTAAAAACTGTTTAGTTTTAAAAACAATTAAAATTCAAGCAATCAACTGTTTTTTATCATCACTGTAAATGACATAACATATATGACCCAAAAAGGGACATTAAGTCGCTGGGCTAGTAGTTTCGCACAACATGGTTGAAAAATCAAAAATCTAATTTTTGTCAATTTTGAGTTATGGGTATTTTCATGCTCTCTAATTCATATCTTTATAGGATAATCTTTAATATGGTCTCAAAATATTTTTTAAAAAGTGCTTTGGATTAAATGGTTGATACATGTTCTTGGGATAGGCTAGACTTTAGACTGTGATTTATCAAAATGACCAACAGTCACCTTACCAAATTTAAATGCTCACAACTCTACAACAAAATAGGATACAAGAATGGTTTTTATATCACTAGAAAGGGAATTTCCTGAAGTTTTCAACTGTGCTATTTTCCCAGAACGGTCATTTTGACACTTAACCCATTTACCAGTGGAGCGCCCGCATGTGCCCGGTAAAACAATCGTGGTCCGTTACCGCGGAGCGCCCGCTAGCGCCTAATTTGCACTTGCCGACTATCACCACAGACTGTACTGTTTACATACGTGAGAATATCGCAGCGCAAGACTTGCCTGTCTGCCACTTCCTACGCTGCCATTTGCAGTTTTCTGTGTCAAAATTGATTGAGTTTTTACAAAGTTATGATTTTTTTAATTCAACAATAAAAAATTTAGTTGTCCAATGAAGAATTATGGCGTCTGCTGAACGATATCGTCGCCCATTACGGCGATTTTGACGGCTTTTTAGCGAGGTAACTTGTAGAAATTGAACGAGTAGCGGGCGAATGTGACCTACATAACAGACTTCGAAGCTCTCAAAGCCAAAATCGATGATCTGACACCAAAAATTATCGCGACAGTGGATGCCGTCAGCCGAATGGCTACAGTATAGAAATCAGAGAGAAACTGTTGTAGGCTGCACTGTTTGCAAAGCCCATCTTTGCGATGGATTCTGTTTTGCAGTTTTATTGCACATGGCTGTAGTAGATTGAATATTCTGTTCTCCGATTCCAAATTGGGAGCCTTGTTGATTGATGTTTGACATTTATTTTGTTATTTATGTATTTTTTTAGCACATTTTGCTGTCGCATGTGACTTTTGTGTTTTTTAAAGTAATCATTACCATGAATTTGAAATTAGTGTTTCTTTGTTACTTTTTCAGAGTATCAAGAACATAATAGAAATAATTCAATGCATTTTAAGACTCAAATTATATATATATATTTTTTGTTTAATTACCTACTGATGTGAATTGCGCAAGTTATTTCCCTTGACATGGGATTTCATAGTAAGGTTAACGTCGGGCGGGTTGGGGGTAAGAGGGTTAATGTCCCTTTTGTGGCACCGGGTCACATAAAATTATGCGACTTGTAATGGTAATATCAGAAAAGCACTGATTCTATTATGTTCTACTAACGTTTTTCCTTGGAATATTTATGCTGAGAATAAAGTTATTGAGTATTGAGCTTGCTACTCACATTGACCACAAAAGTTAAATAAGAGTTTTAGTTTTGAAGACGAGTGCCTGACATTGTTTTTGTCCTTTTCTGTAATGACTTTTAGAAAGTACCTTTTTTTCTTTTTTCTTTTTTTATTCTTCCAGGCGAGGCTACCCTGACCCCAAGTACCTGAGTCGTGTGGTGAAGGAGCTTGCCTTCCACGGTGTGACAGAGGACCTCCTGACCAGCACACAGCGAGACTTCATTGACAACCCCACCCAGTTCCACGATAAATTTGGGTTAAGGGACTTTGGGGGCCGATTCACTGACAGGGAAACAAAGCTGTGAACGGCAGGATACACATCTGTCGTCGTGTGTGTGTTTTTTTAATTAAGAAAGGAAACTTCCAAAATGTCACGGCAAGGCATTCTACATGGGCGTTGGGGTGATTTGTCTTCTATGATTTAAAAAAACATTTGTAGTATCATTGTTTTTTGTGTGCTTTTGACACTGTTTGAGGGTTGTGATGTGATGGTCATTATAAGTGAGATGAGAAGAATGCATATCTTGGAAAAGAAAACTCCCTGTGGGGATACCGGTGGGTCTTTCGTAAAAAGTAATCCCCCCCACCTTCTGGAAGTTCTGTGCTTGTAACTTCCTCTAATCTGCCACTCTCTTTGACTCTGCCTTTTCCCTTTGCTTTCTATCATCTTCTATCTTTCTGACTTGTTGGCCCGTTCTCCTGCCTTTTAAAAAAAAAATCTTCCAAATAATTTTCTCCTTTGAGCTCCTCCGAAATCGGAATGCATCGGCTGTATGCAGCAGGGAGACCAGTGAAAACTGAAAAACGGACACATATGTACCTTATCCATTATGGCCTGGGAACGCAGAAGAAAAAGAAGAAAGAAAAGAAAAGAAAATGAAAACTATGTCAGAGAGATTATGGTGAGAAGCTGAAAAGAATTCTGACAAATGGTTCCATAATGTTGTTCTTTTGGGGGATGATATATTTTGCCTATTCACTTACTTTGTTGGATGCGGTTCTCAGTTACTAAAGCACAATGTCATGTAAGGCCAGCCTGTAAGTGTGTTTGTTTATCACTGAATTTGCAGCATGATCCGAAGAAGGATGGAAGAAAGGTGTAATTTTAAAATAATACAGACGTGTAAGAGTCCAAAGACACTGTGACTGTGTTGGACAAGCAGTACAATTCTTGGATGAATTAAAAGTGGATTAGGTGAAGTTTAATTTTATTTATTGATTTGTTTTGCCTGTTTCTGTTTATGGTCTGTTTATTTGTTGTTTTGCTTACTTGTGTTTTTTAATCTTAATCTTACTTGTGGTTTTTAATCTTAATCTTACTTGTGTTTTTTAATCTTAATCTTACTTGTGGTTTTTTTGATGATGTACATATGATTATATGCTGTACTTTTTGGCTTGTATTTCACTGAAGGCAAAGGGAAATAAAAGCACTTTGTTTTGGTGAAAACCAAATTGGATACAATGTATGTTATAAAATTTGTCCTGTATATTTGACTTGATTTTGTATTTCTGTACCCTTGGTGACAATGCCATCATAACGACCTTATTTGTATTGCTTATAACCAGATTAATTCGTTAAATTGTGCTTTAACCCTTTCACCGCCAGCCATATTTCAGCCAAAAATGTCCATTAAATTTACCTGGGTAGAGAACAAAATCTATCTGCAGTATTGGGGATTCTTCTGTGGCATATATAAAATAAGGTCTATCCTTACTTCCCAAAACTAAGACTAAAGGGTCTTTGGATAATATACCCCAATTTGATGCCTTTTAGTGTCATAGGAGTCCAATCACTGTGGTGCTAAAATGCGACTTTGGTGGTGAAAGGGTTAAGCCTGTTTGTAAAATATTGACAACATTTTAGCTTCTCTAAAGTATGCTTTGGGGGTTTGGGTTGTGCTTGTTGGTTGATATGTTGGTTTTAGTTTATGCCTTCAAGTGTAAAGGAATGTGGTGATATTTGTTACAGAACAACTTATGCTTGCTATGGATTGTGTGTGTGTCTGTCAGAACAGACTTTGCTTGATAAATATGTGATTGGTTGGTGAATGTTGGCCAGTCGGTGTAACAGATTCTACAAACCAGTAGGGTTTTGGACTGATAGATACCTGCTGCAAACCAGGGAATGACTATTCAGTTTCCTCCGAAGTCGGAGTGTGGCTGCCCACATTGCGGAGTAATAAAAAAAAAAAGCAGTGACACACGTAATGTTCTCATCCCTAGCTGGTGCATTTGTACCATAGTGTTCAATCGCTTTGACTGTTGCGATGATCCCTGGAGACTTTAAGCCAGGGAACGACAACAACAACAACTATTCAATTATCCTTAAAGTTGTCAGTAACAGACGATTTTTCGCAAAAAAAACAAGTTGTCTTTTCACTACAAATAGAGTTGTCCCCCATAGAAGAGTTATCCCCTTAGAAAGAGTGGGACAAACACAAGACAAGCATGATATATATGGGACAGTTTACGGCAAGGAAAGGAAATAATGAATTCAAGATAGTTTAAGGAAAAGGGATGATTGTGAATGACCAGAAATTCTTTAACACCCATTTCAAAAATGTGTTTCCTGGAGAAATCTGCATACTACGTAAACACGCACAGTCTTTACTTTCTCTCCATCCCAGGAATTCGCCTTGGCTTAAGGCTGTGTCGGACCAATTAGCATAGGCTAGAACACCAAGGCTACGTAAACATGCACGATCTTTACTTTCTCTCCATCCCAGGAATTCGCCTTGGCTTAAGGCTGTGTCGGACCAATTAGCATAGGCTAGAACACCAAGGCTACGTAAACATGCACGATCTTTACTTTCTCTCCATCCCAGAAATTCGCCTTGGCTTAAGGCTGTGTCGGACCAATTAGCATAGGCTAGAACACCAAGGCTACGTAAACATGCACGGTCTTTACTTTCTCTCCATCCCAGAAATTCGCCTTGGCTTAAGGCTGTGTCGGACCAATTAGCATAGGCTAGAACACCAAGGCTACGTAAACATGCACGGTCTTTACTTTCTCTCCATCCCAGGAATTCGCCTTGGCTTAAGGCTGTGTCGAACCAATTAGCATAGGCTAGAACACCAAGGCTACGTAAACATGCATGATCTTTACTTTCTCTCCATCCCAGAAATTCGCCTTGGCTTAAGGCTGTGTCGGACCAATTAGCATAGGCTAGAACACCAAGGCTACGTAAACATGCACGGTCTTTACTTTCTCTCCATCCCAGGAATTCGCCTTGGCTTAAGGCTGTGTCGGACCAATTAGCATAGGCTAGAACACCAAGGCTACGTAAACTTGCATGATCTTTACTTTCTCTCCATCCCAGAAATTCGCCTTGGCTTAAGGCTGTGTCGGACCAATTAGCATAGGCTAGAACACCAAGGCTACATAAACACGCACAGTCTTTACTTTCTATCCATCCCAGGAATTCGCCTTGGCTTAAGGCTGTGTCGAACCAATTAGCATAGGCTAGAACACCAAGGCTACATAAAAATGCTGTTATGTTCTGCATAGTTATGCAGGGATTGTCTTTAGTCATGACAATCTCCTAGCACAACATCATCAGTCTCCAAAATTCTCCAAAGTCAGAGTGTGGGTGCTCTCGTGGCGGGGTAATCAAAAACGGTCACGCGCGTAATATTATCATCCCTAGCTGGTGCATTTGTACCATAGTGCTCAAGTGCTTCGGCTGTTGGGAAGATCCCAGGAGTCTGTTAGCCAGGGTATGTACGACAACAACAACAACAATCCCAGAAATGAACACCCGGTAAGTCACTCGTGCAAGATGTGAAATCTTGTCCCATGCCTTTCTGCGAACATGGCCTGTGCCTAACCCTAACCCTATCATTCTTCTTTTTTTTCTAGATACTGGACTGGCTTTCTTTCAGACATTTGAAGTCCAATGACTGGTCAATGAGGGCAGGATGAAAAAAAAAGCTTTCTCAGCTTAATCTTTAACCAATTCATCGCCATTGTCGCATTTTTGCACCACAATGGTTTAACACCCATGTCACTTAAAGGCATCAAATCAGAGCCTGTTATCCGAAGACCATATTTTCTTAATTTTGGGAGGTAAGGGTAGGCCTTACTTTATACATGTTACAGAGGAATTCCCAATATTGCAGATACTTTTTTTTTTTGTACCTAGCTAAATTTAAGGGTATTTGTTTGGTTGAGAAATCGCTGGCGGCGAAAGGATCAAAAAGATAATTTTGACTTGACTTGTAATGTGTTTAGCAAGATGTACATATCATCTGTACTGCTTCTTACAGATTTTAAGTTGGACCTCGCACTGTAGCTTTGTAGTCTTTTTTTGGGGTCTTTTTTTTTTTTAAATTATCTGCAAATGTTCATGTATTCGTGTTTAAAATTTGCTTTGATTGCTTATAAGGATATGAAGAGAAGCCTGGTTACAAAATTGTGAAGAGAAGTGTGTTCTTTGGTTGAGCATGTGATAACTTTGTTGTTGTTGTTGTTATGACTATAATTATCATTGTTGTGATGGTTTTCTAACATTTGCTTTTACTATCTTTTGTCTTTTTTTTTGCTATCCTTTTGGTCAAAACTGAGTTGTACATTTTTGTGGTTTTTGTTGTTGTTGGGAACATTTATTTCGGAATTGTTCTGGCTACTTCAAGCTTTTCTTTTAAGACTGTTTAATGTTGAAATTTTCAGTTTGTTGTTATTTTAAAGATTAAAAAAAAAATGATGCAATGATTTATCATATGATTTATGTATGTATGTATGTCAATTTGATAAAGTTGGGTAAGCAGGTTGCTGGTATTTTATGAAGCATCACTCCTGTGTTTTCTCGGTGCTTTTATCTCCCCTGTTGTCGTTATCTCCCCTGTTGTCGACTCCAGGATGATTTGTGGGCTCAGTGAAGGCAAAAGGGCGAGAGAAGGGGAAAGAAGGTCTACCGTGGGCATAAGTATGTGGACAGTTCTGTTAGTCACTGCGTGGTTTACTTGTGTAGTTGATGTTGTCTCCAATGTCTGTGTTTGTTCTCCTTTCGCTTCCTCTTATTCCCCTGCTGCTGAGGTCTACAGTGGAACCTCCCTTATAAGACCTCCCATTATAAGACTCCCTTCCACATAAAAGCCACCCTTAGCTGTCCGAACGGTTGGAAAAAGAAAAAAAATGTTAGTTCTCGGTTATTTTCTTTGTATAGACGAGATGCAGAAATTTAAGGGGGGGGGGGGGGGGGGGGTAGGCTATCAAGGCTTGGGCCTAGGCCTAGCCTGCATGTTTACCGAAGTAGGCTTTGGAGCCTCGCTATGAGGTTGGGGTCAAAGGTACACTTCCGTACAGTTCGTTTCGGGTCAGATTAAGGAACAAACCCACTGTTCGGCGATCGATTGATTCGTTGTTTGTTCGGGCGAACAAGAAAAGAACACTAATTGACTTTTCTCGTTTCGGCCGAGCACGCGTTCGCCCGAAATGAATTCGGACAGCTAAGGTTGGGCTTAAGACCTACTTCTCTGAGACATTGCCCTTCTTTGTAAGTATTAAAATCACCTCCCTTATAAGACCCCTCCCTCATAAGACCCCTCCCTATTAAGACCCCTCCCTTATAAGACCCCTCCCTTATAAGACCCCTCCCTTATAAGACCCCTCCCTTATAAGACCCCTCCCTTATAAGACCCCTCCCTTATAAGACCCCTCCCTTTTAAGACCCCTCCCTTTTAAGACCCCTCCCTTTTAAGACCCCTCCCTTTTAAGACCCCTCCCTTATAAGACCTCATTTTGGATATTTTTGAAGGTTTTATAAGAGAGGTTCCACTGTATTATTTTTCTGCCCACATGTATTATCAGCTTTGCTTTATCAAAGTTAAGTTCTTGGTTTTATTTAGTCAGAGAAAAGGAGAAAATGTGTCTGTTTCGTATTAGTGATGGAAGCTTGGTGAATTCATTTATTTAATCAGGACTTAACATTGAATGACTTTTAAAAAACATTTTGCTCTTTGGTAGGATTATTTGAGAATGTATCGTTGCATCGTTTTCTTGTACAGAACTGTATATTTCCCCTCCCCAGCCGAAGTCAGACATGCTGGGCCTATGTTTCTTAGGCGCATAACGGCAGCATGACGCATTTGCGCTAAAAATGACAGGAAACTTGTCTGGGTGATCGACAACGCAGAAGAAGAAGAAGGGTCCCTGTGTATCAGCTTTGATTTTACAAACAATGTTCTTGGGTTTGTTATTGAGAGAGAGGGGGAGAAAAATGAAGTCGGCTTGTGTATCGCATTGACAGGCTTTTGATTTTAAATACATTTTGCTTTTCAGTGGAATCGCTTTAGAATGTTATGCCTGTTTCAGTTATGGCAGTTTGCTTCTCTTTCGATGTTGTTTCTTTCTTGTATATAACGGTACATCTCCCCTCTCCCACCACCCACCCCTCACGATTAATTTTTTTCTATTTTTGAAATGGTTTAGCTCGTTCAAGTCATATATATGTCCGGAATTAATAGATAGCTGTCAATGTTATGCATTTGCTTCAAGGGAAGTAAATATGTGTACACACCATACCTTGGTCACTTCTAAACTCGCTTCGCTCCATTAGACCATAATTTTGCCCCTGTCTTTGCTTTTGCAGTGGTTTGTTGTGGGGAAAACCAATCGGTGTAGAGAGTTTTTTATATATATAAAGTCTATATATAAAAAAAAGTCTGATCTACCACTTCCCTATGTCTAAACCTGAAGTAAAAACCCGTAATCTTCTTTTATTTCCCCTTTTGTTTATGTATGTTTTGTTTGTGTGTATAGCTGGAGTGATTTGTGAGGTTTTTTTAATAATTCAAAATCGTTGCGATGCCAAATGTTGACTACATTTTGACTGAACCATTTCTATCTCTTCCCCTCTCCCCCCACCTCCACCCCCCACCACTCCCTATCCTCGGCTCTATTCCCTTCAGTGTTGTATGTTTTTGATCATTGATCCATCTAGCGGATTGTTTTAAAACGGTTGTCTGTTTCTCTAAAGAGCGTAGTTTTGGTTTTATGTTATTTACGAAATGTAACATGAAGGAGAGGGGTGTCTGCCAGAACGGTCTATCTCAAATGGAATAAAGAGCACAGATGGGCAGTTCTGGCATTCACCCCTCGTGTGTGTTGTTGATTATTGGTTCTTTGTTTCTTGTTCAAACATGAATTAAGCGTTTTTGTCAGTTTGTCCTGATTGATTGTTTTCTTCTATATAGGTCTTGTTTTATGCACACCATTTATTTTGTACATGTGGATCTTGTAAATAGTTTCGATGGAAGTGAGTATGGATAAGTATTTGCTTGAAGAAAACTTAATTACCGTATTTTTCGGACTATAAGGCGATACTTTTTTTTCCCAGACTCAGACCCCTGCGCCTTATAATGTGGCTGATGAAATAGTAAGACAATACATTAACAAAATCTGAAATTTGGGTAAAATTGTGGGGGTGCGCCTTATACAAAGGTGCGCCTCAAAGTCTGAAAAATATGGTATCCAAGATGATTTTGTACATATATGGATCATGTAAATAGTTTTGATGGTAGTGAGTATGGATAAGTATTTGCTTGAAGAAAACTTGATTATCCATGGATCATGTAAATAGTTTCGATGGTAGTGAGTATGGATAAGTATTTGCTTGAAGAAAACTTGATTATCCATGGATCATGTAAATATTTTCGATGGAAGTGAGTATGGATAAGTATTTGCTTGAAGAAAACTTGATTATCCAAGATGATTTTGTACATATATGGATCATGTAAATAGTTTTGATGGAAGTGAGTATGGATAAGTATTTTCTTGAAGAAAACTTGATTATCCAAAATTATTTTGTTCATATATGGATCATGTAAATATTTTCAATGGAAGTGAGTATTTGCTTGAACAAAACTTGATGATTTTGTACATATGGATCATCATGTAAATATTTTCAATGGAAGTGAGTATGGATAAGTATTTTCTTGAAGAAAACTTGATAATCCAGAATGATTATTTTGTACATTTTACTTTTGAGGGAGAGGTGTTGATGGTGAGTGGGATGTAGGGGTGGTAAATGTTTTAACTTTTAGCTTTTTTTTAATGTAACTGCAAACAATGAATACTAATGATGGTAAGGTTTAATTAAAACAAAAACAAGCAATCTGATTACAAAGCCATTATTGTTAAGGTTCAGAATGTTAAAAAATTTGTCAAATTTTATTGTCAAATTTGTTACAATTTATTTGACTTAAGTGTGAGATATTTTTTGAGTATATTTGAGTTTCCAGGCTAAACATATAGAATGTTAATTACCTGCAAATGTATGATAATAATGTTATTGTTGAACATAATTCTTCTTCTGCGTTCCCGGGCTACAATGGGCACGTATGTGTCCGTTTTCCAGTTTTCACTGATGTCCTCGTTGCATTCAGCCGACACTTTCCGACTTCGGAGGAGGTTGAACGTAATGTAATACATGATATAAAAGTAAAACTTTATTGAGTGTTTTTTTGCTTGATGAAACAATCAACTTTTATCAAGCCCAAAACATGTCTGCTTGATTTAGTCCCTGTACATGTAATTCTTTTTACTGTGTCAATATTATCTTAACAATGTTTGCTGTGTGTGAAGGCATGTGTGCCAGTTCGCTTACAAAAAAGGAATTCAACTGTATATATACCATATTTGTCAGATTATAGGAGACCCCTGATACTTTTTGTCCCCCCCCAGACTGAGACCTGATGAAATAGTAAGAAAATATAGTACCATATTTGTCAGACTATAGGCGATACTTTCCCCCCAGACTGAGACCCGTATTTGTCAGACTGCGCCTCTTTATAATGTGACTGATGAAATAGTAAGAACCCCTGCGCCTTGTAATATAGTACTGTATTTTGTCAGACTATAAGGCGATACTTTTAAGAACCCCCTAGACTGACACCCCTGCGCCTTATAATGTGACTGATGAAATAGTAAGAACATATAGTAATATTTGTCAGACTATAAGTAAGACTGAAAATGTGATATGAAATAGTACCCATATTTGTTATAAGGCGATACTTTCCCCCAGACTGACTATACTGAGGCGATATAGTACCATTTTTTCAGACTATAAGGCGATACTTTCCCCCAGACTGAGACCCCTGCGCCTTGTAGACTGATGAAATAGTAAGAAAATATAGTACCCTATAAGGCGATACTTTTTCCCCCCCAGACTGACACCCCTAATGTGACTGATGAAATAGTAAGAACATATAGTACCAGACTATTTGTCAGACCCCTATTATAATGGACTGATAAATAGTAAGAACATTAGTACCATATTTGTCAGACTATAAGGCGATACTTTTTTTTTCCCAGACTGACACCCTGCGCCTTGTAATGTGACTGATGAAATAGTAAGAACATATAGTACCATATTTGTCAGACTATAAGGCGATACTTTCCCCCCAGACTGACACCCCTGCGCCTTGTAATGTGACTGACCATATTTGTCCCGATACTTTCCCCCCATCCCAGACTGCCCTGTGCCTTGTAATGTGACTGATGAAATAGTAAGAACATATAGTACCATATTTGTCAGACTATAAGGCGATACTTTTTCTCCCAGACTGACACCCCTGCGCCTTATAATGTGACAAATAAAATAGTAAGAAAATACAGTAACAAAATCTGATTTTTTGGTCAAATACTAACCCTAACCCTTATAGTCCAAAAAAACACAGTATATTTGTATTAGAAATTGAATAGAAACTTGGATTTGCTTATGTATTATTAAGAATTGTAAAGGCGAGCGTAACATATTTTTTTTATGTGAACTTTGTTAACCTTGATGCAAACATTGATATATTTGTGGCTCTTTGTGTGTGTGTGCTCGGATTAGTTTTGCGACTTTTGCTGTTTTGATTCTTGAAATGAGAATACGCATATAACTTTCAGTATCCCAGTGTGATTTAATTTCTTTACGGTATGACTTTGCACGGAATGTGAGAGGTTTTGGTTGTAGTAATTTTAAAATGCTTATTATTTACCTAGAGTCATAGGAGGCGAGCAACGGCTTAAGCTGGCTTATGCAGTCAGGCCCTCCTGTGGGGATACCGGGGGGTGTCTTTTAGTAGAAATAGTTCCCCCATCTTCTGGAAGTTCTATGCTAGTAACTTCCCCTACTCTATCACTCTCTTTGACTCTGCCTTTTCTCTTCTTTTTGCTTTCTGACGTCTACTTCTTTCTGCCTTATTGGTCCATTCACATGCATTTGTTTTCTATAAAACCCTTACACTTTTTTCTCTTTTACAATTTGTGACATGCTAGTTGTTGTTTTTATTGTACACTGGCTTCCAAGCGTGAGACTTTACGCACTTGAGTGAGCACCTGTTGTCCATTCTGCAATGCATATTTGCCTGTATGGCCTTTATTATATATATTTTTTTGTTAGTAGTATGTGTTATCCTTTTTTACTGTTTTTTTTAAAACCTGGATCCGATAAATGGAACGGAATGGTTCGACCTTTCCAGCACTGCTTAGAATTATGTACTATAGGGTACAATGATGAAGGTATGTAATAAATTGCTTTGTGTTTTTGTAAATTTTTTCAGGTTATTTGTAAAGTACATACATGTGGGATGTTGTCGACGTGTTTGATGTTTACTGTGGTGACAGTCCTGAGAAAACCATTGCTGTTGACGGGACTATAAGTAAAGTAAATACATGTAGGATGTTATTGATGTGTTTGATGTTTACTGTGGTGACAGTCCTGAGAAAACCATTGCTGTTGACAGGACTATAAGTAATGTAACAATAAAAACAAATAAATGTACCTAGAGTTTTTAGTGTTTTTGTATGTCTTATTGTGCTACTAACCTTATACCTTCATCTTTTTTTTTTAAAAAAAAAAATCTTCATCTAGCTTATCTGCTTACACCCATGTTTTGGCTATCCAATGGATAGGTGCCCTATTTGATGCCCAAGCGTAAAGAATGCATTCGTATACTGTGATTGGCAAAGTATTCTCACCTTCATTCATAAGCTTTTGTTTGTTTGTTGCTTGTTTAGTTTTTGGTACTTGGTATATTATAGTCACAGAAAATTGTCTGTGTGAAATTCGGGCTGCTCTCATCTGGAGAGCGCGTCGCTGCAAGCCCAGTGACACCCCTTTTTTGTGTTGTGTGTTTGTGAGGAGGGAGAGCGGACTTGGGAAACCTAGTTATCAACTTGGACATAGCATGCAGCAGGATTTCTCCCTATTCCTATCGACTTTCAACTGTCCTGGGATTTTAACGTGCGCAAGGCGCACAGGTCAGACTAGCTTTAAGTCCCCATCCGAAGGATTCGACGTCCAGTTCAATTTTCCTTGACAAACGAGATAGAAAGGGCAAGGTTGGGGTTCAAACCCGGGTCTCTCAGGCACAGAAGTGGGCAGGCGAACGTCTTAATCACGCTGCCACCTTCTTTCCTTGCTTGTACAGTGGAACCTCCCTTATAAGACCCCCCCCCCCCCCCCCCCCCCCCCCCCATTATAAGACTCCCTCCCACATAACACCTACTTCTTCTCTGAGACATTGCCCTTCTTTGTAAGTATTAAAATTACCTCCCTTAGGCAACCATTAAAATTACCTCCCTTATGCAACTTCCTCCCATTTAAGACCTCATTTTGGATGATTTTTGAAGGTCTTATAAGGGAGGTCCCACTGTACCTTGTCACACGTAGGCATTAATAATAGCAGTAATGGCTTGAGGTTGAGTTCGTTTTTTCACTTGCAGAGTGAAGGAAAGTGATTTAGCTTATGTGAGCTGTGGATCAGAACTCCATGTCAGTTAGCAATGGTGGTGTTGGGTGTAGCAGATCTACCTAAAGAGGAAACTAAAGGGCCATTGTTTGCATGGAGTTAGCAAGTACCTCTACATGAATCGATTTCCTGTTTCGTACATGCTTGTAATTTTATGATTAATTCCTTTTGATGCGTACAGAATTGAATGATTTAGGAACATAGAAAATGATTTTGTTTCTTGATTCTTGATCTTTCTTTGTTATTGGCTTATCAATATTAAACTCATTGTGGTCTTTATCTTGATTCTTGATCTTTCTTTGTTATTGGCTTATCAATGTTAAACTCATCGTGCTCTTTTGCATACCATGTATACATGTTTCTTATCGTTTAGTTAACAGAGAATTATCTAGATAAATCATTGTTCAGCAAGGGTTGACATGCTTTAAAAAAAATATTGTTTAGAAAAATTCATAGAAATTATGTCTTTCATGGCATGGTGTGGACAATATTTTTGCTTGTTTTATAAAGAAATGTTCAACATTTTCTTTTTCTTTATTCTTTGGTGTGTTTTTTCATGTGGTATCATTCATTTTTAAATTGGTATTTATTTTTTTAAAGAAAATTTCGTTTCTATTTATTTTATTTATGTTTTTTTAGTTTTTTTACCTATATTAAAAACCGGCGGTGTGCTGTTTTGTCTCTCTGCGTAGTTAGGTCTTTTTTGTCTTAATGAAAATAAAAATGCTGTCTGTTCTGCATTGTCTGTTATCCCACATGACCCTTCTCTTTTAACCAGCGGCGGAGCAACAGCTGGTGAATGTTTTCATGGCTGTCGTCTGTTCCTGGCTGGCTGACTATCTAGCTAACACAACCCTTCTCGCTGCTCCCTATTCCCTCAAGAAAGAACTTCCTGTAAAATGGACAATAAAAATGATTGATTGAAGACATTGCAGTCAAGGAGTAGAAATTCCTGCAGGACACCCGATTTGGGCCCTTTTTAATGAAATCTTTTTTAGAAAATTTGGAGATATCAGCAACTTTATTTTTGTATAGTGGTTTTGATTCATTTTTAATAGTTTAAATGATATAAAATTTGAAAACCAGTTCGTCCACACCACTGTCGGCCTCGGGGGCATTTTGCCTGTTTGTTGCTAACACACTAGCAGCGTGTCGGCAACGGTAAACTCGGGCGTTGCTAGTATTCTAGCGGCGTGTTGCGAAACAGTTAACATGACAACGTTTGAATGGAGGCTTCTAGGACCCTCAAATTTTGCATGCAGATAGGAAGTGAGGATATCTAGGCCAAGTTCAAAGGTGAAGGCCTTTGGTCAAAGGTCAAGGTCACTGGAACCAAAAATGCTGCCATGCCGCTGATTGATCTAGCATTTTTACGGTCTTTTTTGTTTTGTTTTGCTTTTGTTATATTTATTAATCGTCCAGTCAGGGGGCACTGTGGCTGAGTGGGTTAAGCCGCCGTCTCTTAATCTGAAAGCTTGCGTGTCTGGGGTTTGAATCCTTTTCATTCAGTGCTCCTTCGAAGTCGGAGTGTGGCTGCCCACGTGGCGGGGTAATCAAAAACGGTCACACACGTAATAATGTTCTCATCCCTAGCTGGTGCATTTGTACCATAGTGTTCATGTGCTTCGGCTGTTGGGATGATCCCTGGAGTCTTTAAAGAGCCACCCGATCACGTGTCAAAATCACGGGATTCACGTGTTTTCCCTCTTATAACTGGAAAGAAATCTTGTTTTGACCAAGTCTGACTCCCATATAAATTACCCCAAATTGAAAGCGACACATCAGTTTAAAGAGCAGCCTCAATTTGAATATGGGGAAATTTGTATGTGGGTCACAGCAACCCAGAAAAAAACCAAGGGACGTAACCGTGGCGCGTCACGGGGTCTTTAAGCCAGGGTAAGAAAACAAACAGAACATTCAGTACGTTGTTGTGTCCTCGAAAGAGATATTATAACCCTTTTTATTTTCACTCCACCCAGGTGTAGTGTGAATCTGATTTCAGTTGGGGGGTGATAGGTAGTGGAAGGAGAGAGTTGGGCTCCACTTTCCAATACAGGCAAGAGATTGAAAAATTATGATTTAGGCTTAAAAGCCGCCGGAAAAGGATGTAAACAGGCTTGCAGCCCCCTGAAACTGAAGCTTTATTGTAACCGAACAGCATCAGAGGTAGAATTCAGTTCATTTTTATTCACTCGTACCTAGTATTTCTATTCTCATCTGGTCTCTATTCTCATCTGGTCTCTTTTTTAATCTCAAAAATGACATCTGGGGCCATCAGAAAGCCTGAAATCAGCCTAAAGGCTCCACAATCTCAGCCTGTTAAATACCAATCTGGGACTAATTATAGAGTAAAGGGAATGTTTGGCGCCCACTACACGGCTTCTATGTATCTGCTTCGTGATTTCAATGATTTTGCTCTGTGTGATAAAAGTATGTATTTTCTTTTTATTCAAAGTGTACCCTTTGTTTTGTTTTGAGGTGAACTTTTGTTGTATATTATGTTATGCGTATCAAGTGCTTTTAGTTATCAGGGTTGGCCCTATGTAATAGGAATTGTTTGGTATCGCTGACTGGCATCCTGCGGTTTCAAGCTTCAACGGCATGCCACCATGGTTGCTATGGTTTTGACCGAGTAAGTCGAGGTAATTAACTATAGTTTTCACTTAGTGCTCTCCCCTAGTTATTTTTCTCCGAAAATTGTGTATTGGTTAGGCAATACATTTTAAGTGTTGCTATGCGGCCTGTTATCGGCTGGTTGGTGCATTGTTTCTTATTGGTCAAAATTGCACTGGTTGTGGCTAAAAAAATAAATTCTCTTTACGAATAGGAATGTTTTTGATTTTTTTGTATGGTGGGGTGTAGATTTCGCTTCATTATGAAATTTTCTTTTCTTTATGGACAGGTGTAGACATTTTAAAATGTTTTGAGACATTGTTAAAAAGTTTGCCCTTCAGGCTTAGCAGTACTTTGAATTATGATGCTTTCTTTTACTGGGATCTTCACTATTTCGTTGAGCTCAACAAGAAAATGGTGCCGTTGTTGTCTTACTCGTGTCAATGAAGCGAGTCTGTTCTCTGTTTTTATTGTTTGATTCATCAGTGTTTGGTGTGGTTTTTTCTTTTCCTTTTCCCCCAAAATGTGTGACAATGTATCAACTATATCGTTTCTTTTGATGCAAATGATGATGAATCAATGATGATAAATTTAGCTCCTTCTTTGCTAAGACTGCCACATAGTGGAACCAACTGAGCAAGGCCACTGTCACCGCAGGCTCCGTCAGCGCATTTTCATCAGCGCTGTTGTTTTTGTTGTTGCTTGCTTCTGGAAGTGGGGCCTTGGCCTTACCGGCTGAACTGGGGCTCGGGGGGTTTAATGGTCTGCCACGTATTGAGCCAGATCCAGAATTGATGCTCTCTCTGACTTATGTCTACTATGTCGATCTGTTCATCTTTCTCTGCTTCTTTGTTTCTTTCTCTCTCTTCTTTGTTTCTTTCTCTCTCTCTCTT
The DNA here is from genome assembly GCA_017654935.2 of Phymorhynchus buccinoides. NCBI lineage: Eukaryota > Metazoa > Mollusca > Gastropoda > Neogastropoda > Raphitomidae > Phymorhynchus > Phymorhynchus buccinoides. The sequence continues at coordinate 38,055,195 of CM065704.1, forward strand.
TCTCTGTTTCAAATGTTTCTCTCCCTGTTTCTCTATCAATACTGTGCTACGAACTTCAATTGAAGGCCATTCTGATTTTTTTTCTCTTCAAGTACGTGTTTGTGTAGTTTTACAATTCTTGGAAACTGACTATAATTAGAAGCATCCTAAATAAGTTTGTTCCTATTGATGTTATGAATGTTTTCACATATAAATTGCAATTTTATTAAAAAGATTTAAAGCCTTTCATTAGCAAGTGTTTTCGAACTTTGAAATTTGAAACAAAGCCCTGTGATTGAGATGAATCTATTCAAGCGTTGCAAGAAGAAGTATCTATCTGCCTTCTTTGTTCTTTTTGAGACAAGTACTTCTTGCAGGCCCCTGAAGTATGGTCATCTAAGGCATTTGGACACTGTAATGCATGTTACTTTGCAGGAAAGGGAACTATCAGTGTGGATAGAAAATGTACAAGATAATTGAAAATCAACTGGTGTGAGATGGTTGTGTGTTCAAATTAGATTTGATGTATGTCTACCCATTGGGATAATTTCTTCAAACATGTGATTGATTTACATTCATTTCTGGGCAAAGTTGTAGTTTAACTCCCCCACCCAATCAAATTTTTGCATTGAAAATTTCCACTGAGAAGCAACAGTCTGCCGTTCTCGGGAAAGGGATAGGGTTAGGATCAGCCTAGGATTATTGTCATGAAACTGAAAGAACCAGACTTTAACATGCAAAGGGTGTCCAAACTCAGGCATGGTAGACCTCCGCGAATCGCGGAAAATCCGCGAAAGTTAAAATTTGACAAACAAAACACACAAAAAACCGGGGTAAAAATTTGCTCGGGTGCCTAAAAATTACGTGCGTTAAAACCTATGCAATCGCTTCGCAGAACCGGATGTGAATGACCGAACAAGCAACTTCCCGCCGAAGTTAGCAGTCGTGCGCGGCCTAGCTCACGCCACACGTTTCCAGATTTGTGATCCTAGTGCTTCTTTTTCTTTTTCTTCATTTTGACGCCCAGCTTCATCATTTTAGTTTGAGTCGACATCTTTCAAATGAAATGCAGAATCGACTGGATATTCTTCCGCGAAACTCACTTTGCCCCCACTACCATGCCTGAAACTACAACTTAGCAAATTTCTGTTTGTTACTGAAGATTTGTTTCCTTTCATAATGCTTCTCCATTTTCTGTACAGTGGGAGATGGTATAACTTCAGAGATACAAGAAAACCGTTGCTAATGCTGTGTGCAACTTGTAAATAAATGTCAACACCAGAAGTCTTAGAAATAGTATTGTGTTGATTAGATCATTTAAAGGGGGACCCTGACGGATGAGTTTTTGCAAGAAACGCGTCGAGATCACCAGGAAAACACCCTTTACAGAGATCGCAACTCACTTTGCTCTGGTTTCCTAGAAGTCAAATCGGCGATTCCTCCTTGGCAGAGGTGCTGGAAGTTAAATTATTTCAGTGACATGGCTTTTTTTCTAATGGCCGCCTTTTTTTCTAATGGCCGCCTGAGTTTGACCAAATCGTTTGCACAAAATGTCCACAATACAAGCCTTTTTATACAGTTTATCAAAAGATGTTTCACTCACAACAAAGGAAATAGTTCCAATTTTGTTTTTACTGCACTACAAAGAATAAAAAGCTTCAACCACCCTCAGTGGTCTCCACCCACCCCGTCCAAAATGGCTTCTCTCTCCGCCAAGGAGGAATCTCCGTTTTGACGGTTTGATTTCTAGGAAGCCAGAGCAAAATCTGTCTTTCTGGTTGTTTTTGTTCCCCAGCTTAAATGCTCTGGAGGCACACCCAGTGCCATGTGAACATTTCGCATGGCCTTGGGTGGGAAGATTACGTGTATGGCTGCTTTTAAAGGGCCCCGCCACATGGGCGGCCATACTCCGACTTCAGGGGACTGTCTTTCTGGTGACCTTGACGTGTTTCTTGCCAAAACTCATCCGTCAGTGTGCCCCTTTAAGACTTGAAATAACTGGGCACTTATTATGGTTTCTACTTTGATTACATTTTGGGGGGATCCTGTGACGGTGCTTGAGAAAACTGAATATGTACCTCACCAATTTGTAGTTAAAGAAAAGAAAAAGAAACACTACCAACACCTCAACATTTCTTTTATTTATTTAAAGCATACTTAGCTTCATCCTTATCAAAATGTATTCAACATAGACCCAAAATAAATGGTAACATTTCAGTGATCTTAATTTGAACCAAGTTTCAACGATTCAAAACCTTTCTCTGCCGAATGAAATTTCTTCTTCTTCTGTGGTGGTGACCAACTTCTTTATATGGAAGTAATTGTACACACGTTAGGGGGTGAACATAGAAAAAGAATATTTTCACAAAGCATAAAATTTAATTAAGCATCCATTTTTCATAAAGTTTGGTGCATATCAGACTTCACTTAGGCTCTTAAACAATGTTTGATCACAAGCAGTCATTCAACAATAATTTTTCCAGTGCAGCCTCGGGCCAGCAGAGTGGTTTCACTGATGCGGTGCCAGTCACAATAGTGTTAACCTCAGACATTAAATGACTGTAAAAATCAAAACAAATTGTTACATTTTGAGTCTGCATATATATCTGATCAAATCTTCTAGTTACCGTACATATGGAAGCAAAAGTCCACTGATGCAAAATGTCCATATCTGGTTTACCCAGGCACTGTCGCAGTTTGGGTCCTTTTCTTTTCTTGCTTTCTATGTTTTTTATCTTCAGTGCCAGTCAATAGTTCTCTTTCTTGGGGGGTTTAATTTTAGACCTATCTCTGATAAATGCCAAGGTGTTGACAAAATAAGATACGAGTTGATCTTCACCTTTCCATTTTATTTAAAAAGCATCCTTGATTGTTTGTACTAAGCAATCACAGTTTAAAGCCATTTACCATTCCAGGCGTTCAAATTGCACATTTGATTGTAGTGTACTGCGTTTGTTTTTATTAAAGTGGAAAAAAAGCTGAGACTTGTGGATGTAATGTGTGTGTGTGTTGCATGATGTACTTGTACCATATCTCATCTTGTCCGATCATATATCTGGCTTTTTTTCTATATTTTTTTTATTATAAAGAAATGGGAGAAACAACCAGACACTGACACCTAAAGCAACCAAACCTTTTCCAAGCATTTTATTTGTTAGCACATGCTTGGTTCAGACTGATAACACAGGAGGTAACAAATGTATTTTTAAAAGCATATTTCATGTTGTTTTCAGTCATAATTATTATATTATAACTAGTTTTGATATAATTTTTTGTTTTTTTCTTCTTCTTCTTCTTCGATCACTCCGTTTCCTGTCAATTATAAGTGCAGATGCGTCATGCTGCCACTATGCGCCTAAGAAATAGTTAAGTCCGACTTCGGCTGGAGGAAATATTTTTGAAAGTGTTTCGTAAAAAAACGCAGAATGGACCGGTAAGGCAGAAAGACAGTTGATGACAGTAAGCAAAGGGGAAAGGCAGAGTCAAAGAGAGTGACAGATTAGAGGAAGCTACAAGCACAGAACTTCCAGAAGGTGGGGCAACTATTTATACAAGAGCCCCAGTATCCCCAGGTTTTTTTTAATTTTTAAAAGCATATTTCATGTTGTTCTGTTTGTCACTAAAGTTTTCAGTCATACATATAGCCATTTTTGAGGGGGAAAATCCTATTACGTTAACCCTTTCACCGCCAGCCATATTTCAGCCAAAAATGTCCATTAAATGTACCTGGGTAGAGAATAAAATCCATCTGCATTATTAGGGATTCTTCTGTGACATATCTAAAATAAAGTCTATCCTTACTTCCCAAAACTAAGACAATAGAGTCTTTGGATAATAGACCCTAATTTGATGCCTTTTAGTGACATAGGTGCTAAATCACTGTGGTGCTAAAATGCGACTTGGCGGTGAAAGGGTTAATGCCATGGTAACAATCTATTATATACAAAAAGTGTAAAGTGCCTTTAACAACTCAAGATTTATATTACAGGACTTGCACAGTTTTCAGTTGTCTATTTCAATATCACAGTGTGTTTCTTACATTTAAAACAAAAAGCATGAAAAACACCACAGTGTATGGACATACATTGTACTAACAATTTTTCCTGGTTTTTTTGGTTAACCCCTTGTCTACCACCAACGTATTACGTACTGACATCACTGATGATGTCATCAGATGAAGAGGAATAACCCTGATATGCTGGTTTTTGCACTTGCACAGTCAAGAGAGTAATATCCCCAGACCATTTTGCCAGATTGGCTCTATCAGTTGTCTTTTTCATAACACGATTTGCCCAATGGGGTTTTTCTTTAATTTTCTCTGGCAGTCAAGGGGTTAAATGACAACTGTTTTGCTTGAATCCTACAATCTTACAAGAAGGCATCACAAGATTTGGATAAAAAATAAAAAAGAATTATATAAACATTCTTCCAATCACTTTGCTTGAATCGTAATAAGTTTGAAAGACCAGTGAATGAAAAAGGAACACTATGTTCATCTGTATGTACAATAAAGAACTAAGCTGAATGAGAAATAAGTACAAGGGGGGAAAAAATACCTCTAATCACACTATATTTCAGCAGAGGGTAAGGGAATATGAACCCTGTAGTGAACATTGAAAACCGGACATCTATGTCATGCGATCGAGGAATGCAGAAGAAAAAGAACCCTACATTTCTTTCTCAATGTTGACTTGAGGCCTGAGAGAAATAGTACAAGAAAACAAAAAACCCATTGATCACACATTTCGGTAGGTGGTGAAAGAGATGAGTACTTCGGGTGACCCTATCGGAGATAGCTCTAATAGCTTAGTAAACTTGATGGAAAACAGGAGGCATAATCTATTTTTTCCCCTCGCACAGAGAAAAAGAGTTTGGCGTCGCTAAGAAACTGCCTTCCAATGGAACGCCACCTGGTGTCGAGGACTAAGGACCGCAACTCCACCTGAAAAGGGAAAGGAACTGTGCAACTCGTGGTGTTTCCCTAAACGTTGAGGACGGCCTGGTGTTTGCCGTCGTAGGACCCGCGGGTGGTGTTTCCCTAAACGTTGAGGACGGCCTGGTGTTTGCCGTCGTAGGACCCGCGGGTGGTGTTTCCCTAAACGTTGAGGACAGCCTGGTGTTTGCCGTCGTAGGACCCGCGGGTGGTGTTTCCCTAAACGTTGAGGACGGCCTGGTGTTTGCCGTCGTAGGACCCGCGGCCTCGCACGTACAGCCGCTGGTGGGCCTCTCCCAGCATGCCTTGGAACACGATGACCGCTTCGTAGGACTCGGCGTGTCTGGAAACGAAATATGACGGGGGATGAAAAGCACTGATGGAGGACAAACCTCTCAGCCACAACTGGATGAGAGCTGTTTTAAAAGTGATAAACTGAGCATGGCTGCTGCTCTTTTTTTTTCTGGGCCGTACAGTGGCGTTGCTCCCACGCCGCTCATCTCGAATCCCAATTCGCAGCCACACCCCGGCTTGTTCAGGTCGCAGAATCCGAGACCAGCAGTTCAAGGGGAGCGAATCTATGTTAGGCCGTCAGGAAGCAACCAGCCGAGGAGACACTGCACTGTTGCTGAGTCACTTCGATGGAGTTCAGTGGAGCCTGTTCAGGACACCACCTACTAAGCCCCCTACTGACGACACTATTCTCTTAGTCGCGGAACCAGCGTGAGTGAGGTCCTCCTGAGGGCGCCACCACGACCGTCCACTGACAGCCCCCCAGAACACACTGATCCCCATGACTTTGACCCGAACGCACCAAGGCATAGACTGGATTGGAAACCAAAACTGAATTCACCATGAAAACAGGACATGCAAAGCCACAGAATTTGAGACATTTTTCTTTTTAATGCTTGATGGAAATGAGGCGGATGACTATGATGATGATGATGATGCTATGGAGTTCCACATCAGTCTGAGACTACATGACAGGTCTGTATTCTATGCTTCCTTTCATAATGATATCCCGGTGTTAACCAGGCCCGAGAACTACAGACACCTGCAGTGTTGGTCTTGCAATTAGAGCAACTCTCAGAATCGCATCCGTTAAGCGGATGAAGCTCGACTGTGTGGTTTCAGTCTTCCCATTGAGCCCATAGCCACTCACTCTGGGTAGGAGTCGGTCCAGGACCGAACAAACCCTCGCCTCTGATAGGATTCGAACCCAAGACCTCCCAGCCAATAGTCTGCAACGCTAACCACTATGCCACGGCGGCTGGTCACCGCTGTTGCTCTTAGCATAGCATAGCTTTATACGTGTAGGCTACAATGGGGTGGTTTTGACACAGAGCATGTCTCAGCATGAAGGATAAGAATGGTGTTGTTTGTCGTACCCTGGCTTAAAGACTCCAGGGATCATCCCAACAGCCGAAGCACTCGAACACTATGGAACAAATGCACCAGCTAGGAAGTAACTCTCGACAAATCAAGGACGTCTGCTACATGTATGGAAAAGAAGTCAAATTAAATTGCCTCTTTATCAATTCTGGAAGCAAACTAAACCAATTGTATGGAGCCAATGACTTTTTTTAGGCATCAATTAATTTTTTTAACGACCTAAAAATGGCACTCCGTTTCTCAAAGACTTTCAAAGACCGTGCGAACCCTGAAAGGGAAAAGGCAGAGTCGTCAAAGATAGTGACAGATCAGAGGAACTTCCAGAAGGTGGGGGAACTATTTATGCAAAATCCCCCTCAGTATCCGCACCAGGAGACTCGATAAAGTGCAATATTGTACAAACAGAGGGAGGTGACCTACTTTGCGGTGAAGAAAACAGACAGCAGCGTTTTGCTGTTGCTGACGTGGGTGATGTAGGCCTCCAGACGACCGTGAGTGGGGCTGATCTGAAACGTGTCCTGCACGCACGTGTCCGACTTGCTCTCTGCACACACACACACACACACACACACACACACACACACCAACATACACACATAATAGATCTATACCTGTAGTACATGTAGAGAGAGACGGAGAGATGCACACGGGCACATCCATTCCATTTAATAACCTTGGGGATATGGAGATCTATACCAATACATATAGAGACGGAGAGATGCACATGGGCACATCCATTCGATTTAATAACCTTGGGGAAATGGGGCATAGCTGGTCACATGTAGAAAGAACAGATAGTCATAACAAAACCAAGCTACATTGCTAAAGAATTTTTCAAATCTGATAAAATCTCAATGCAGACACAGACGACATAAAACATTTTTTACCAAGCACAGTGACAATAGGAATTGTTTGGAAATAATTAAGGGGAGTAATTTCATGGTGTGTGGAAGTGATCTTGCCTAATTCAATCGGTCAAACAGGGGAAGTTACTCTACCTTCAGGTAGATCCCCAGCCATCGCCTCGTGTGTTTGAGGAGATTCGTCTATTGGAAGCAGTGGCTTTCGAGATTAGGAACTGCATTTCACACTCTCTTTTACACACACACACACAGATTGAAACAGAAAATGACAAAACAAGACACCTTATGACAAAGAGAGACATTGACATTAAAAACGAGAAGCTGAGAGAGACAGACACAGATTCAGACAGAGAGAGAGAGAGACTGACCAAAACTGGCCGCCCAGTGGCAGTGGGAGGCAGTGGCGTTTGAAATCAGCAGCTGCATCTCCCTTCGCTGGCCCACCAGACAGGTCCCAAAGTCCAGCTCTGCCTTAGACAGCAGCATCTGGGGGATGGCCACTGTAGCCTGCAAGGCCACTTTCTGCAAAACAACCAGCACCGTAATGAAAGGATTCCTTCCTTCCGTATAGCGACAGCAGCATCTGGGGTATGGCCACCGTAGCCTGCAAGGCCACTTTCTGCAAAACAACCAGCACCGTAATGAAAGGATTCCTTCCGTATAGCAACAGACAGCAGCATCTGGGGTATGGCCACCGTAGCCTGCAAGGCCACTTTCTGCAAAACAACCAGCACCATAATGAAAGGATTCCTTCCTTCCATATAGCAAGCACAGTCACTGTTGACTATTCTGTGATTGAAGAAAAAGACAAAAGAGGAAGAACAATTCTTATACAGCAGCATTTCTTTTTCATCTTCTTCTTCTGTGGTGGTGACCAACTTCTTTATACAGAAGCAATTGTACACACATTGGAGGGATGGCTACCTTAACCTGCAAGGCCACTTTCTGCAAATAAACCACTTTATAAGGAAAAGATTAAAGAAGGAAACAAAAATAAGGGGGAAGAAAAACCCTGGCATCTGAGCTAAACAGACAACATAATATTATTAATAGAAAGCACTGATAACCCACAAACCTCTACCAGGGAAGCAATTCAAGCTACCGGAAGGTGAAGGCATGTAACAGTGCGTAAGAAAAATAATCTTTATGGGACTTCATGTTGTTCGTTTGTCGTAAAAATTTGTTGTTAACATTGAAACATTTTATTATTTTTTTTTAAATGGGAAAAGGGTCCAGGTTCATGGGGTAGCAGGTATCACTGGCTCCCTCTTCTTCCATGGAAAAATAGGCAGTGTTTGATCATAGAATTGCCAAAATGTCGTAGAAATAGCTTAAAAACTAAAAGCTTAATTGGAAATTCCTCACTGATTGCTCATCTAAACCATTCAATATGAGCTTTGTTTCATTTCCACAATGACTGCCGTTGGGATACCGAAGGAGTCTTTCGTACATAGTTCTCCCACCTTCTGTAAGTTCTGTGCTTGCAGCTTCCTCTAATCTGTCACTCTCTTTGACTCTGCCTTTGCTTACTATCTTTCTGCCTTACTGGTCCATTCTCCTGCCTTTTTTTCTAAAAATTCTTACAAAGACTTTCTCCAGACGAAGACGAACATGCTGGGCCTAACTATTTCTTAGTTAGGCGCATAATGGCAGCATGACACATCTACGCTCATATGACAGGAAACTGTCTGAGCGAACGAATAAGAAGAAGAAAAAGAACTCTCCAAAGAAAACTCGTACAACCATTCAATCTTTCCCCCCCCCTATATTGTTCTCCTTTTCCCTTCACCTGCTGTGTGGTGTTGTTGAAGTCGATGAACAGATGGTCGTTGATGGACAGCAGGTTGTCAGCGGTGATCTGCTCCCAGTCCTCTGTCCCGTGCTCCTTCTGGTAGTCAGACAGCATGGTGGGAGTCACCCGCAGGGCTACCTTCACCTAAACACCAATAACAAAAACAACAACAGAATATCAACACCAGTCCTCTGTCCCGTGCTCCTTCTGGTAGTCGGACAGCATGGTGGGTGTCACCCGCAGGGCTACCTTCACCTAAACACCAATAACAAAAACAACAACAAAATATCAACACCAGTCCTCTGTCCCGTGCTCCTTCTGGTAGTCAGACAGCATGGTGGGTGTCACCCGCAGGGCTACCTTCACCTTAACACCAATAACACAAACAACAACAAAATATCAACACCAGTCCTCTGTCCCGTGCTCCTTCTGGTAGTCGGACAGCATCGTGGGTGTCACCCGCAGGGCTACCTTCACCTAAACACCAATAACAAAAACAACAACAAAATATCAACACCAGTCCTCTGTCCCGTGCTCCTTCTGGTAGTCGGACAGCATGGTGGGTGTCACCCGCAGGGCTACCTTCACCTAAACACCAATAACACAAACAACAACAAAATATCAACACCAGTCCTCTGTCCCGTGCTCCTTCTGGTAGTCGGACAGCATGGTGGGTGTCACCCGTAGGGCTACCTTCACCTAAACACCAATAACACAAACAACAACAAAATATCAACACCAGTCCTCTGTCCCGTGCTCCTTCTGGTAGTCAGACAGCATGGTGGGTGTCACCCGCAGGGCTACCTTCACCTAAACACCAATAACAAAAACAACAACAGAATATCAACACCAGTCCTCTGTCCCGTGCTCCTTCTGGTAGTCAGACAGCATGGTGGGTGTCACCCGCAGGGCTACCTTCACCTAAACACCAATAACAAAAACAACAACAAAATATCAACACCAGTCCTCTGTCCCGTGCTCCTTCTGGTAGTCAGACAGCATCGTGGGTGTCACCCGCAGGGCTACCTTCACCTAAACACCAATAACACAAACAACAACAGAATATCAACACCAGTCCTCTGTCCCGTGCTCCTTCTGGTAGTCAGACAGCATGGTGGGTGTCACCCGCAGGGCTACCTTCACCTTAACACCAATAACAAAAACAACAACAAAATATCAACACTAATGATGGGGGATCATTATAATAATAATAATGCCAATGTTACAAGTTCTGTGCTTGTAACTTTCTCTAATCTGTCACTCTCTTTGACTCTGCCTTTTCCCTTTGCTTACTATCATCTACTATCTTTCTGCCTAACCGGTCCATTCTCCTGACTTTTGTCATGAAATACTTTCAAAAAACATTTCCTCGAGCCGAAGTCAGACTTGCTGGGCCTAACTATTTCTTAGTTAGGCGCATAACGGCAGCATGACTCATCTGCGCTCATAATTGACATGAAACTGAGCGATCAAAGAAGAAGACATAATAATACTAGTACTACACATTCAACCTTCTTGCATTCATAATCCCCAAGATCGCCAGTGAACATTCTTAATCTTCTAGTACCATGAACGAATACATTCGCCCAGTACATCACACTTCACTCCCACCAAATGCAAAGACATTCGCTGCCAATGCCCTGTCGTGTGTTAGTCTACTTTCAGAGCTTTTTCAATGATTTTTCTATTAAAGCAACGCATGCACCCTCAAAAGAATTGCTACTCCCCTCTTGTTGGCTGGGATGAAACGGACAACCAAGAGCACGAAAAAATACTGTATTTTACGGACTATAAGGTGATACTTTTTCCCCAGACTGAGACCCCTGCGCCTTATAATACGTGAGGATTATACATCTCTATGAAAATAAATATATTAGGGAATGCATAGCATATAATCATAACACAACGCACCAACACCCACATCCCTTCAAACCCCCCCGACCCACCCCATTTCAGAGTGTTGGACAGACACCATAAGTCCAGAACCCTGAGGTCCGTACCATTATGTTGTGGCGGGGGTGCAGGGTATGGAAGCCGGTCTGCAGGGTGCGCGATGAGGAGCCGCTGTTGCCGTTACCGTTGCCGCTGCTACCGTTGCCAAGGTCGACCATGAGGAAGGGGGCGTTGACCTTGAGGCGGAAGGTCAAGGGCGTCTGGGTGTTGTTGGATAACATGAGGCTGCGAGTCTTGAGCGACTCGGGCAATACCTGAGAAAAGCAGTGGGTTTGTGTGTTAGGCTTCATTCTCCTCCAACTGTATCTCATCTGCTTTCTGTTGTGTTTACCCAGTCTTCTTCTTCGATCGCTCTGACAGTTTCCTGTCAATTACGACCACAGATGTGTCATGCTGCCGTTATGCGCCTAAGTAAGAAATTATTAGGCCCAGCATGTCCGACTTCGGCTGGAGGAAATCTTTTTGAAAGTGTTTCGTGAAAAAAAGGCAGGAGAATGGACTGGAAAGGCAGAAGGACAGTAGATGACAGTAAGCAAAGGGAAAAGGCAGAGTCAAAGAGAGTGACAGATTAGAGGTAGTTACAAGCACAGAACTTCCAGAAGGTGGGGGAACTATTTATACAAAAGACCCCCCGGTATCCCCACGGGGGGATCTACCCAGTGATATTGTCTCTCTTGCATGCATACCTTCCCTATTAACCACCTTCACACACAATGATGCATCAAATGCATGCACACACACACACACACACACACACACACGCACACGTACACGTACACGCACACACACACGCACACACACACACACACACACAAATACTAAAACCACATCTGACGAAAAAAACAAAATCAGCTCCAACCTCCCCCCTGTGGGGATATTGGGGGGTCTTTCGTACAAATAGTTCCCCCCACCTTCTGGAAGTTCTGTGCTTGTAACTTCCTTTAATCCGCCACTCTCTTTTGACTCTGCCTTTTTCCTTTGTTCACTGTCATCTACTATCTTTCTGCCTTGCTTAGTCCATTCTCCTGCCTTTTTTTCCTATAAACTCTTACAAAGATTTCCTCCAGCCGAAGTCGGACACGCTGGGCCTAACTATTTCTTAGTCAGGCGCATAACGGCAGCATGACACATCTATGCTCGCACGACAGGAAACTGTTTGAGCGAACGAAGAAGAAGAAGAAGAAGAAGAATAAGTTCCAACCTTCTCTCCATCCAGAATGTCGCTCATGGCGGATCGATACGTCATCCCATCATCATCAGTCTCCTCAATGGTCAGCCTGAAAATGAACACAAACAATGACAACGGAGTGAATATGAGAGAAAAAAGAAATACAGTGGAACCTCCTTTATAAGACCTTCAAAAATCATCCAAAATGAGGTCTTATAAGGGAGGGGTCTTATAAGGGAGGGGTCTTAATTGGGAGGTAATTTTAATACTTACAAAGAAGGTCAATGTCTCAGAGAAATAGGTCTTTTATGGGAGGGAGTCAAATCAAATCAAATCAAATCAAATCAAATCAAATCATCTTTATTATCTCATAACTGAGAAATTGCAGCCAGGTGCACATAAGAAAAACAACAACAATAAACACATTTATCAACAAAAACAACAATAAACACAGTCTTCTTCTTCTTCGATCGCTCAGACAGTTTCCTATCAATTATGAGCGCAGGTGCGTCATGCTGCCGTTATGCGCCTAAGTAAGAAATAATTAGGCCCAGCAAGTCCGTCTTCGGCTGGAGGAAATCTTGTTGAAAATGTTTCTTGAAAAAAGGCAGGAGAATGGACCAGTAAGGCAGAAAGATAGTAGATGACAGACAGCAAGGGGAAAAGGCAGAGTCAAAGAGAGTGGCAGATTAGAGGAAGCTACAAGCACAGAACTTCCAGAAGGTGGGGGAACTATTTATACAAAAGACCCCCCGGTATCCCCATGGGGGGGGGGGGGGGGGGGAGGGAGTCTTATAAAAGGAGGTCTTATAAGGGAGGTTCCACTGGAGCCACAACTGCTGTCAGCTTTGAACAACACTGAGAACAAAACAAGGAGGGTGGGTTGTTTTGTCACTTCCGGTGGTGGTGTAGTCAAAGATATTCTAAACGGGTAAGATGGATTACTTAAAAGCTCGGCGAACCGGGCTGATAGAGTTATCATTAGTGCGGACGTGTACACTATTCACAGTGGAGGCTATCCAAAAACTCGGACTGGAACTTGAACGGAGAATTCGACTGGCCTATCGATGTGTAAAATGTGTCACGTTTCAAAGGGACATAACCAGTGTTTCTGTCCTCACTACTCATATAGGGAAAAGAGACCGGATGTTTATCTTCCCCTGTACAGTCTTTGGTGTAGTGTAGTGGCACAGAGGTATCGCGTTTGCCTTGTGTCAAGTAAACCCGAGTTCAAACCTGGGTACAGGGGATTTTTCCTCTCACTCTGCACTAGGCCTTGCGGTCTAAACGTGGAGTCTTTCGGATGAGATGATAAACTGAGGTCCCGTGTGCTCATGCACTTAGCACACGTTAAACCCAGTGGCAACAAAAAAGTTGTCATTTGGTCAAACTTTACACACATACACACACACACCCTTCCTTCTTCATTAGTCACAAAAAGACTGCATGCAACAACAAAAAATTGGGTGGCGCGCCTCTGGCTGCGACACACTCTCCAGGTGGGAGCAACCCAAATTTCACAGAGACGCCTCTGTGACTATAAAATACCTATTACTACCTACTAGTCATAGTGAAGTCCCTTTGTTTTTTTATGGGGATTCACTCGATTGCCTCCCTTTTCGTCCAGTAATCCCAACAGGGAGGTAAATGCATATAGTTGAACACCAACATTCATTTAAAAATACAGGCATTCAGAAAAGGACTCCTAAAGGTCTGTGTACACGTTAACAATATTCACCAAATATCTCTATTCTCCCATGGCAATACAGTGTTAGGCCACTCATACTATGAGAAAGAGTGATATATTCACACATACAGAAACGTGCACACATGAAAGTATACATGCACGTGCATGCGCACTCACACACTCACACACACATGCATGCACACACACAAACACACACACACACACATTTCATATCTTGAATGTTACTTACAAAGCAGGCTTCACGTGACACGTGTAGTCGATTCTCAGCTGTTTGGTTTCGTACGCTTCCAGTCTTTCAACTTTGCCACTCACATTGGCAGACTGAAAACACACACACACATATGCGCACACACAGACACACACACACATGCACGCACAGGCACATACATACAAACAGAAATTAAGCTTTTATCCTTTAAACTTAACCAGAAACATTGGCGAAGTGGAGAACAAAAATTACACATACACACACATAGATCTCTGTGCTCCTGAATCTCCCTCTCTCTTCTGTTTATACGATTTTGTAGATTGCATGCACATGCTTCGGTTGTGAGAGCTATCTTGAGGGGTCTTTTTGTTATGTAGTTTGCATAGAGGCCTTGTTGAAAAAAACACCTATCAGTGCAATGCTTTACTGTATTTTTTTTAACCATTAGGCATTGCTGTGTATAAGGCGAATAGGGCAATTTTAAAGAAAAATCTGAACAAATTTAAGAAAAAGGCACCCTCGTGTGTTAGGCGATACACACCTGGCAAAACAAAGTCAAACTTTGAAGCCCGTCTGCGTCTGGTAAACGCTTGCCGACCGCTATTACTGCTGTCATAAAGGAGAGTTGGCTCCCCTTTCAAATCATCAAACTTCTGTTTGTGCGACTTCCTGTTGTTGTGTTTGCACTTTTGGTAGACTTATGGCATTTCAAGCTCTACAACGATGCTTTTTACATCCAATGAAGAGATATGGCTTCTGTTGGGACAGTACCTCGGGCAATAATAGGGATTTTCAAACATTTTAACGTGAGTTTTCGCCATATCTGTGACCACTTTCGATGTCTTAGCACAGCAATCGTTGCCTCTCTCTTCTCGTGATTTGTTTACTAATAAGGCGCCCTCGTCTATTAGGCGCAGAGGTTGAAATTGGAGAAAAAGATATCGCCCTATAGTCCGAAAATTACGGTAAGTTAAAGCAATGATATTTCCAACTTTATTATTATATTTTACGGACTATAAGGCGATACTTTTTTCCTAGACTGAGATCCCTGTGTTCCTAGTACACGAACAAAAATGTTTGGTGAGCGCT
>CM065704.1:38077779-38087533 GCA_017654935.2 Phymorhynchus buccinoides
CCAACAGCAACCTTGGGCTGTCTCGCAATGCTTTACCATGAAATGCGGATCACAGGAGACCAACGACAACCTTGGGCTGTCTCGCAATGCTTTACCATGAAAGCGGATCACAGGAGACCATCGACAACCTTGGGCTGTCTCGCAATGCTTTACCATGAAAGCGGATCACAGGAGACCATCGACAACCTTGGGCTGTCTCGCAATGCTTTACCATGAAAGCGGATCACAGGAGACCAACGACAACCTTGGGCTGTCTCGCAATGCTTTACCATGAAAGCGGATCACAGGAGACCAACGACAACCTTGGGCTGTCTCGCAATGCTTTGCCATGAAAGCGGATCACAGGAGACCAACGACAACCTTGGGCTGTCTCGCAATGCTTTGCCATGAAAGCGGATCACAGGAGACCAACGACAACCTTGGGCTGTCTCGCAATGCTTTGCCATGAAAGCGGATCACAGGAGACCATCGACAACCTTGGGCTGTCTCGCAATGCTTTGCCATGAAAGCGGATCACAGGAGACCATCGACAACCTTGGGCTGTCTCGCAATGCTTTACCATGAAAGCGGATCACAGGAGACCAACGACAACCTTGGGCTGTCTCACAATGCTTCACCCGTCTCCTGCCGCGACGCTGATGCTGACTCCACCTCCAGCATCAAGGACAGAAAACAACATCATGACTCGGACTCCGTCCGAATGATCCTGTAACAGACGGCGAACTCCTATGTTCAAGGGTCTGCAATGTTTCCGGAATCATCCACAATGGCTGCTACGTCTCGACTTCTGTCTCATCATCTACATCTACAGGAAGACCAAATCTTCACGAACATTGTCCTTAAGAGGCAACGCCTAATAGGACGTTAAACCAACCATCACCAGGGGTTATCGTGTACCATATCTTTCAGACTGTAAGGTGGTGTTGTTTTCAAAGACTCAGTCCCCTGCCCCTTATGACTAATAAAATAGTAAGGAAATATTTTAAATTCTTAAATTTGGTCAAATTTTTTGGGGGTGCCTTATACAAAGGTGCGCCTTCTAGTTGGAAAAATACGGTCATTCTTAATGACTCGCTCACTCAATCTCACCCTCAATCAATCACTCCTTCCATCCATCCCTAACCCTCCCCCTACTCACATACTCACCCTTCCACATTTCCTCTCTCTCTCTGTGGCCTAAGCACAGTAGACTAATCAAGTATTCTTCTTCTTCTGCGTTCCCAGGCCATATGGCCATAATGGGTGAGGTACGTATGTGTCCGGTTTTTCAGTTTTCACTGGTCTCCCCACTGCATTCTAATCAGTATTCAGGAAGTTAGTGGGGACATCCCTTCACTAATTAGCTTACTCACAAACCAACAAACTAATGAATAAACCAATCACCATGCGCAAAACGCAAGTCGAAAGACGTCACTTCACATGAGGAATGAAAAATTCAACGTTTTGGTCATTTCAGGTCAAATTACTTCATTTTTGTGTTCATTTAACGTCCCGGAGATTTACCTGTGCAAATTGTTTTCTACCAACTTTGTTAGACAATGCAGCTTGTCTTGATCAACTGGTAAGTCCAACACATCTTCTTCTTCTTCTGCGTTCCCAGGCCATATGGCCATAATGGGTAAGGTAATGTGTCTGGTTTCAGTTTTCACTGGTCTCCCCACTGCTTACAGCCGACACATTCCAATTTTTCGGAGGAACTCAAAGGAGAAAAATTATTTGCATTTTTTTTCTTTAACCCTTTCACCACCAATGTTGCATTTTTAACACCACAGTGATTTAACACCTATGTCACTAAAAGGCATCAAATTGGGGGTTATTATCCAAAGACCCTATTGCCTTAGTTTTGGGAAGTAAGGGTAGACCTTAGTTTATATCTGTCACAGAAGAATCCCCAATACTGCAGATGGATTTTGTTCTCTACCCAGGTAAATTTAATGGAAATTTTTTGGCTGAAGTATGGCTGGCGGTGAAAGGGTTAAAGGCAGGAGAATGGGCCAATAATTCAGAAAGATAGTAGATGATAGAAAGCAAAGGAAAAAGGCAAAGTAGTCAAAGAGAGCGGTAGATTAGAGGAAGTTACAAGCACAGAACTTCCAGAAGGTGGGGGAACTATTTTTTACAAAAGACCCCCCGGTATCCCCACGAGGAGTCCAACACATCAAAGTTGACCAATTTTTAGCTATGTTTGTTTTGCGCACAGTAAAATGAACGGACAAACAAACTGACCTGAGCACAGTGGACTGGTCAGGCTTGGCGGCGGTCATCTGGAAGTTGAGGGGACATCCCTTCACGGTCATCGTCACTGGGATCGTCACAGGGTCAAGGTCACCCACCTGACGACAAGCAACTCAACTCTCTCAACCAAAAAACACACACACAAAAACTCAATTCTTTCATTCTTATTCTTCTTCATCAATCACTCAGACGGCCTCGCGACATATGAGCGCACATGCGTCATGCTGCTGTTACGCGCTTAACTAAGAAACAGATTAGGCGTAGCGTGTGCGTCTTCGGCTGGAGAAATTCTTTGAAATAATTTCTAGAACAAAGGCAGGAGAATGGACAAGTAAGGCAGAAAGATAGCAGATGACAGAAAGCAAAGGGGGAAAGCCAGAGTCAAAGAGAGTGACATAATTAGAGGAAGTTACAAGCACAGAACTTCCAGAAGGTGGGGGAACTATTTGAAGACTCCTAAGTATCCCCATGGGAGGACTTTCTCATTAAAATCAAACACAAATCAAACAAATAAATGGCGATAAAAGCAAATGTTTTAAAGAGCAAAAATTATAGGATATGTTTATATTTTCTTACTAAGCCTCGGTTGATTTTGTCGTGCTACTTGGTCCATAAAAGGAAGAACATGAAAGAGGGAATGAAAGACTTCACAGAAAAATAGAGGAAAGACACTTAGAAATTCTTTTAACCCTCTCACTCTAATCAATCGAACCGATAATCTATATTGAATACCAAGTGATGGGAAATAACTCCGAACGTCACACCAAATCTTTTATTTTAAAAAATCACCCAGAATAAAGTCTAACTCACATTTAATTTCTGAGAGATGCATATTGAATAGCAATGATGATATTTTTATTCCAAAGCTAACACACTGTCACACAACAAACCATGAATTGGAATTAAAAAATCCGTAATGGTGCTCCGAGTATCGCGCCGAGTCAATACTGCGCACATCACGTGGAAAGAAGAAAAACATTTGGGGTCACCTTGAAAAATCCGTTCAAAAAGACTAGTGGGTGCTTTCCCTTGCTGTAAGAACCAAAAACGGACCACTGAGAGTCAGGAACAGGAAGAACTAACTTAGTATATTGCATTGTGGGTAGGGCAAAAGTGAAAGTGAAACTACTAGACCGGGCGTTCAGCGGGCGCAATCGGGGGCTACGGGAGCCAATGGTAAAGAAAAAATCGGTCGGATCTGGCGTATGCAGCCGTGAGAGGGTTAAAATTTGGAGTGAAAAATGTAAATGAAACATCCAACCAAAAATCTAAAATCTAAACAGACATGTGACTGAGCCAATACAAGAGAGAGAGAAAAACAGCTCATTTTGAAGTTGATAAAAATGGACAGATAACACACACAAGTGACTGAACCAATACAAGAGAGAGAGAAAAATAGCTCATTTTGAAGTTGATAAAAATGGACAGATAACACACACAAGTGACTGAACCAATACAAGAGAGAGAGAAAAATAGCTCATTTTGAAGTTGATAAAAAAGGACAGATAACACACACAAGTGACTGAACCAATACAGAAAAAAAACCAATAACTCAATTTTATGTAGGATAATACCATGGATGCAACTGGAGAAAATCAAAAAACAGGCAAGGCAGGGGTCCAGAGCCCCTGTTGGGGGGTCAGGGGGGCAACACGCCCCTGAAGCTGAAGAAAAAGCAAAATCATACTCAATTTGAAGCTTATTCCAGGCTTGTAAAGTGAGAATTCAACACTTTTTTCCCCATGAACTTTGACTTTTTTTTTATTGTGTGTGGTCAAAATTTGGAAAAACAGGCATCGCTTTGTATCCGAGGCAAAGTTGCATCCATGCAATAAACAAGGGCAGATAACTCACCTGACAGACCACATTGTCGGAGTACTTCCCCCACATGTCGGTGAAGGCGGTGACCTCTATGACCTGCTCCCCGAACGGCGCCAGGCGACCAGACGACGGCTGCAGTAGGAAGGCCGCGCCCAGACCCTCCCCAAGAACTGCCGCTTTGAAGTCTGTAATCATTTCTGTTCTATTAGTCTGGACATGCGTACGTGTGTGAGTGTGTGTGTGTGTGTGTACGCGTTTGTGTGTTATGCATAGATGCATGTTTTTATGTCTATGAATGTGTCACAGCGTGAGGGTGAGGGTGGGTATGCGAGCATGTCTGAGTATGTTTGATATGTCTGTAATTTTGTATGTGGGGCGATTCTTAGTTTTTGTAAAGCGCCATGAGTAGTACACCTAGAACGCGCGCTATATAAATGGTCTTTATTGTTATTATTAATTTTCATTTCTGCTTGAGAGAATTAGAGAAAGAGGCACAGAGAGAGAGAGAGAGAGAGAGAGAGAGAGAGAGAGAGAGAGAGAGAGAGAGAGAGAGAGAGAGATCAGAGGGCAGCGAGAGAGAGAGAGAGAGAGAGAGAGAGAGAGAGAGAGAGAGAGAGAGAGACACAGAGAGAGAGATGCAGAGACACACAAAGAGGGCCAGAGAGAGAGAGAGAGAGAGAGAGAGAGAGAGAGAGAGAGAGATCAGAGGCAGAGAGAGAGAGAGAGAGAGAGATCAGAGGCAGAGAGAGAGAGAGAGAGAGATCAGAGGCAGAGAGAGAGAGAGAGAGAGAGAGGCAGAGAGAGAGAGAGAGAGAGAGAGAGAGAGAGAGAGAGAGAGAGAGAGAGAGAGAGAGAGAGAAGAGAGAGAGTGCACACACACCAAAGAGGGCCAGAAGAGAGAGAGAGATCAGAGGCAGAGAGAGAGAGAGAGAGAGAGAGAGAGAGAGAGAGAGAGAGAGAGAGAGAGAGATAGAGAGATTAAGAGAGAGAGATAGAGGCAGAGAGACAGAGAGAGAGAGAGAGAGAGAGAGAGAGAGAGAGAGAGAGATTGAGAGATAGAGGCTGAGAGAGAGAGAGAGAGAGATCAGAGGCAGAGAGAGAGAGAGAGAGAGACTAGAGAGAGAGAGAGAGAGATGCACACACACAGCAAGAGTGGCCAGAGAGGTTCACAGCATACCAATTCCCCACATTCTGACTGCTTTTCATTTTCCCCATATGTGTGACAAGTTATTTCAGTTCAAATAGGCAAAGTATTCATTTCAATCATTGTTGTCAGGGATAGGGCAAGACCTTACAAGTGGTGCACTACAACAAAAGACGGAATAAAAACTTTGGATTGGTCTACATTACTGGTGACGAGTTCTAAAAATAGGCGTGAACTAAAAGCAGTTGGAACCTGCAGTTGGTGCTGTGGGTTATATATGCCTATTATTGGTGACGAGTTCTAAAAACAGGCGTGAACTAATAGCAGTTGGAACCTGCAGTTGGTGCTGTGGATTATATATGCATATTACAGTAGCCGTGTATTGAATCATTTATGAATGAATGAATCTTGAATTCAAAGTCTTTTCACATCAGTTGTGAAATTAAATTATACGACATGCTAAAATATGTTGTACATGTGTGTGTGTGTGTGTGTGTGTGTGTGTGTGTGTGTGTGTGTGTGTATGCGTGCGTGTGTGTGTGTGTGTGTGTGTGTGTGTGCATGCGAGTGCCTGTGTGTGAGTGCGTGCGTGCAAGCATGTGTGTGTCTATGTGTGAGTGCGTGCAGGCATGTGTGTGTGCGTGCATGCAGGCATGTGTATGTTTGTATGTGTGTGTGAGTGCGTGCGTGCAAGCATGTGTGTGTCTATGTGTGAGTGCGAGCAGGCATGTGCGCGTGCGTGTATGCAGGCATGTGTATGCGTGTATGTGTGTGCGTGTGTGTGTGCATGCATACATGCAAGCTTCAACTGACCAGACACACACTTGGCAGGGGTTTTGCTCAGAGGGTCAGCCAGGTTGGGAGTGCGAGCCAGCAGTGCTCGGCCGTTACTATACCCGGGCGTTTCTTTGCGGCTGTCCAGCGCGGCGGGCGGGGGAGGGGTGGGGAGGGGGGTGGAGGAGGAGAAGAATTCCATGGAGAGGTTAAAGTCGGCGGTGATGGCCGTCTGGTTGACGATGTACAGATAGTACTTCTCCGGCTCTCCGACTGTCACGTCCTCACCAAAGTCCACGGACATGTCATCACTGTGTGAGGAAATAATAACAATAATGATGATGGCGATGATGATGATGATGATGATGATGATGATGACGTAGAGAGTTTTTCTCTATCAAGTCTATATATAAAAAAAAGTCTGATCTACCACTTCCCTATGTCTAAACCTGAAGTAAAAACCCGTAATCTTCTTTCATTTCTCCTTTTGTTTGTGTATGTTTTGTTTGCGTGTATGGCTGGAGTGGTTTGTGAGTTTTTTTTAAAAAATAATTCAAAATCGTTGCGATGCAAATGGGTTAAGAACAGCAGACTACAGTACCAAAATGGCACATCCTTGATTCCCGACAGAAAACATCAGACTGATACCATGTGTGTGTATGTATGTGTGTATGTCTGTCTGTCTGTCCGTATGTCTCTATGTCAGTGTGTGTATATGTGTGCGTGAGAGAAAGAGAGAGAGATAAACAAAGACAGACAGAGACAGACAGAGAGAAGAGGGAGGCGCATAAAATGTTGGGAAAGGACCCAAAATATGTGAAAGCTTGGGGTGAATTGGAGAGGGTGGGGGTGAATAAATGAATGCAAGGATAGAAATGGTGGGAAAGAGGGCAGTTCTTAATGTCCCTAACTATGTCCAAACTCTTGTCCAGCATGATTTGTTGTCCATTTTTCCCTAGTTTTCTTTCCATTTTCAATGCATGCAAATGTGTTTCCTTGCTTGTATTGTGCTTGTACGAGACCACACTGTAATTTCACCTAACGTGATAATAAAGTATTTTTTACTTGACTTGATGTCTCATTTTTTCTTTTTATTTCCGACTCTCCCCTCCTCTTTCCCAAATAACGTTACTCCCCTTCCATTCCCTCTCCTCTTTGCTTACTTCCCCTATTTCTGACCTCATGTCGTGGCCGTTGCGTGAGGTGCGGTATTTGACGGCCAGACTCTGCGCCGTGCAGCTGATGTTCAGGAACAGCAGGGACTCCTGTCCGCGGATGGTGCATGGGATGCGCACCTCTGAGTAGTCCCCCTGCAATAAGTCATAAGTTTCTTTATTGTCCACTGGCATTGTACAGCGCACATGGAAACTTGTCTTCCACCGTGTAAAATAAAAATATTAAATTAAAAAAAAGTATGAAACATAAATTTACATTAACAAATATGTAACTCTCACACCACAGCCAATCATTCATCCACTCTCCGCCATCTTGCTCACTGTTCATGCCACCCACCACCACTTCCGCTTTCATTTTAACCCTTTTTTTCCTCCTTTCCTCCCTTTTTTCTTGTTCAATAGGAAAGGCACGAAACTGAGAGAAACATACACACATCTGAGACAGCCCCAGACAGGCAGACACGCACACAGACACATGCATACCACACATGCATACACACACATACACACAACACACACACATTCACACACACACACACACACAAACACATGCACACATCCAAGAGCGGGACGATAAAATAAAGTGTGTAAGTTCATTCTTTAACTCTCAATAAAGATCATTTTGACTTGACTTGACTTGACAAAACACACACACATTCACATTCACACACACACATTCACACACACACACACACATGCATACCTTGTAACCAGTGGTAAAGGGGTTTGAAATAATCTACTATAGTGCATGTGCATGCATGCACACACACACATCACGCATAAACACACTTCCATTTATCCACCCATTCACTCCCATCTACACAAAATCAACTTGCACACACATGTGTATACATACACATACCCCCATAAGCCCTTTTCTCTAAATCAACTCACACACATGTGTATACATACACATACCCCCATAAGCCATTTTCTTTTCTCTAAATCAACTCACACACACACACGTGTATACATACACATACCCCCATAAGCCATTTTCTCTAAATCAACTCACACACATGTGTATACATACACATACCCCCATAAGCCCTTTTCTCTAAATCAACTCACACACATGTGTATACATACACATACCCCCATAAGCCTTTTCTCTAAATCAACTCACACACACGTGTATACATACACATACCCCCATAAGCCCTTTTCTCTACAACCAGTCAACCCTCCCCAAAAACATTTACACATAAAATCTTCCCTCCTTTTCACTTCCACCCCCGCAGTTATCCCAAATATTGCAGACTACAGACACTCACAGGTTTCATGGCACAGAAGCTGATCTGAATGGAGCGTTTTTCACGACTGTGCAGTCCCCCCTTCATCTCCTCTATCTCTATGTCACAGTCCCCAGCCTGGTCCCCTTCAGGCTGAAATCATCATCATTGATATCATCATTGTCATCTTCATCAACATTGTCATCATTGTCATCACCATGGTAATCATCATTATCTCCATCATCACCGCAAATCATCTTACATACATGCATCAAACCTTACTGTGGTTGTTGTTGTTGTATCCTGGCTTAAAGACTCCAGGGATCATCCCAGCGCCCGAAGCACTTGAACACTTTGGTACCAGCTGGTACTTTGCATCAGCTAGGGAAGAGAACATTTTTTATTACCCTGCCACGTGGGCAGCCACACTCCGACTTCGGAGGATTTTGGACTGATGATGTTATGCTAGGAGCTTGCCATGACTACAGACAATCCTCCGTATAACTATGCAGAACGTAACAACATTTTAATGTAGCCTTGGTGTTCTATCTTATGTCAACTGGACTGACACAGCCTGATGCCAAGGCGAATCAAACCTTGTGACTTCTACAATGCTCTGTCTGCTTTTATTGGGGGGGGGGGGGTAACTTTCCCCACACTTCGCTTTTCTAAGCTTAAAACCTGCCAATGTTTACAGACAAAACCAGGCACTTGTCCCACTCCATTTCACATCAGACAGGCAAGTACTTTTAACTCACTCAGCACTGGCCGGTTGCTTTCCCTTACAACCATTCAGGACAGGCCATTCGACTAGGTTCAAAAACACATCACCACAAAAACGTTATGTAAAGTTATGGACCCATATTTTCAGAGACAATTACCAACACCATGCACTAAATCATCGTAAAATATCAGATTCCTTACCTTCGTCATTTGTCTCCTATTGATGAAAACAGCTAACACATAGAAAGAAAGAAAATTTCACACTCCGATCTCTGACCCCCGCCTAAAGCCAAAGCTGAAAGTAAACTCTGCAATGATTGGTTGATTTTAAGAGAGGCAAGGTCAAAGCAAACTAAAAATAGATTACGATGTGGCTCTTGAAAGCTGGTTACATGCCAGAAATCTAAACCTCTTGAAAACTCTCATGAGCCGGAGCCGGCCCATTCATCCTAAACGGTTGTGCAGGCAATTAGCCAGAGCCGGCCCATTCACGTCCCGAGTGAGCTAAAGACCTAGAATAGAATAATGCACTGCCTTGGCATGAGGCTGTGTCAGACCAGTTGACATAAGCTAGAACACCGCAAGGCTACTACATCAAAATGTTGTTATGCTCTGAATGGTTGTGCAGGGATTGTGCAGGGATGCATAAC
>CM065704.1:38088033-38108033 GCA_017654935.2 Phymorhynchus buccinoides
GGATGTGTGCGCACATGCTTCTCCAGGTTAATTGTCTGTCCCTCTTCAATCTTTCATAGTCTTCTTTGTAATCATTTTTATTTTATTTTCTGTTTTTGTCAGGTTTGTTTCATGAAAACATTGCTATTACCATATTGTTTGGACTATAAGGCGCACCCCCCAAATTTCATGTTTTGTTACTATATTTTCTTACTATTTCATCAGTCACATTATAAGGCACAGGGGTCTGAGTCTTGGAAAAAAGTATCGCCTTGTAGTCCAAAAAATATGGTGTGTGTGTGTGTGTGTCTGTGCCTGCATAGATGAACATTGAACGTAGTTTTATTGCCATGAAGCCCAATCAAAGGCTTATAAGGCACTCTCCCACATGCGTGTGTCTGTGTGTTTTATTTTGTTCATAGATTCTCTTTTGACTCTGCCTTTTCCCTTTGCTTTCTATCATTTATTATCTTTCCGACTTATTGGCCCATTCTCCTGCCTTTTAAAAACAAAAAATCATCGAGCTCCTCCGAAATCGGAATGTGTCGGATGTATGTACACAGTGTGGAGACCAGTGTAAGCTGAAAATCACACACATACGCACCTTACCTGGCCATAATGATATGACCTGGGAACGCAGAAAAAGAAGAAGAATAGATTCTGTTTTCCTTTCTTTTTTTTCCCCCAGCTGAACCACTTCCCAGGGTCGTTCCAGCTGGGTCGCAAGGACCGCCTGTGGCGCAACCTGTCCAAGATGCAGGTGGGCTTCGGCAAGAAGGAGTTTGGCTTCTTCCCCCAGACCTACGTCCTGCCCCAGGACATGAAGCTGCTCAAGAGGACCTGGGAGGACTCCAGCGCCAAGCAGAAGTGGATCATCAAACCCGTGAGTCTCTCCTCCATGGGGATACCGGGGGGGGGGGGGGACAGTAAGACAGAAAGATAGCAGATGACAGTAAGCAAAGGGAAAAGGCAGAGTCAAAGAGTGACAGAATTAGAGGAAGTTACAAGCACAGAACTTCCAGAAGGTGGGGGAACTATTTGTTCAAAAGATCCTTAGTATCCCCACAGGGGTTCTGTGCTTGTAACTTCCTCTAATCTGTCACTCTCTTTGACTCTGCCATTTTCCCTTTGCTTACTGTCATCTACTATATTTCTGCCTTACCCGGTCCATTCTCCTGCCTTTTTTCAAGAAACGCTTTGAAAAAGATTTCCTCCAGCCGAAGTCGGACAAGCTGGGCCTAACTATTTCTTAGTTGGCGCATAACGGCAGGATGACGCATCTACGCTCATAATTGACAGGAAACTGTCTGAGCGATCGAAGAAGAAGAACAAACCCGTCAGTGGAGAAAAAAAAGTGACATTGTTGTTTTGGAAGTATAAGATGCTATTCACACATTATTTGTAAACAATGTAATCTTTCAATGATTATTCAAACATCGAAAACAAGGAAATCTTTATTATTATTTTTTTTTTAAATGTGAAAAATGAAGATGAAAACTGGAATCTTTCTGTACATCCCCACAGACTTACCCAGATTCAATGATAAAAAATGGCACTAATTACCGAAAAATACAGTAATTGTTTGCCGTTTTCTACTCTTAATACACCTTAATACACATAAAAACGCGAAAATAAACTTTCAAATCTTGATAAACCTGACCTGCTGTGGGACACGCACGCACACATACACACACACACGCACACACACTCACACACAGCATCCACTCCAGCTCCTGATTCAGCGTCATTCCTTTCAGTTTCTTCGTTGTCTGGAACAGGTCTTCTGGTTCTTTTGATTCAAAATCCTTTGATGTTCATCTTGTTCTTCTTCTTCAGCAATTGATTTAGCTTACGAAGCCTTTGGAACTTGTAAGGTTTTTGTCTCTAAAAAAAAAAAAGAAGGCAATGAGAGACTTAGTGCGATTTTTCTCACGCCAGAGGGCATGACGCTCGTGTGGGGCTAATCCTCTCTATATTATTAGTCGGGGATAAAGAAAGAGAGAGAGACAGTGAGTGGTCCTACCATCACTCTCTCTCTCACTACGCCCAAGTAAGAAAATCGCGTGATAAGCCCCTAGTGCATTGACTGCCCTCTGGCGTGAAAAATATCGCCATAGGTTGACCATTGAATTATCATTAGTATTCATAGCTGTAGAGCTAACTGCTAGAAGTACAAGTGAACAGTGTTGATTGTTCTGTGCAGCCTGCCTCTGCCCGCGGCATTGGGATCAAGGTGATCAACAAGTGGAGTCAGATTCCTCGTAGGAGACCTGTCATTGTTCAGAAGTAAGAGCTCTCTCCCCCTGTGGGGGGTCTTTTTTTACAAACAGTTCCCCCACCTTCTGTAAGTTCTGTGCTTGTATCTTCCTCTGTCATTCTCTTTGACTCTGCCTTTTCCCTTTGCTTACTGTCATCTACTATCTTTCTGCCTTACGTCTTCTGCCTTTGTTCTAGAAATTCTTGCCCTTCTTCCTTCTTCCTATTACTGGACTGGGCTTCACGGCGTTTAACTTCTAGCGTCCTATACCGCTTGAAACCTTCTTTCTTGCCCTTCTTCCTTCTTCCTATTACTGGACTGGGCTTCATGGCGTTTAACTTCTAGCGTCCTATGCTGCTTGAAACCTTCTTTCTTGCCCTTCTTCCTTCTTCCTATTACTGGACTGGGCTTCACGGCGTTTAACTTCTAGCGTCCTATACCGCTTGAAACCTTCTTTCTCCTTCTTGCCCTTCTTCCTTCTTCCTATTACTGGACTGGGCTTCACGGCGTTTAACTTCTAGCGTCCTATACCGCTTGAAACCTTCTTTCTTGCCCTTCTTCCTTCTTCCTATTACTGGACTGGGCTTCACGGCGTTTAACTTCTAGCGTCCTATACCGCTTGAAACCTTCTTTCTTGCCCTTCTTCCTATTTCTTCCTTATTACTGGACTGGGCTTCACGGCGTTTAGCTTCTAGCGTCCTATACCGCTTGAAACCTTCTTTCTTGCCCTTCTTCCTTCTTCCTATTACTGGACTGGGCTTCACAGCGTTTAACTTCTAGCATCCTATGCCGCTTGAAACCTTCTTTCTTGCCCTTCTTCCTATTACTGGACTGGGCTTCACGGCGTTTAACTTCTAGCGTCCTATGCCGCTTGAAACCTTCTTTCTTGCCCTTCTTCCTTCTTCCTATTACTGGACTGGGCTTCACGGCGTTTAACTTCTAGCGTCCTATACCGCTTGAAACCTTCTTTCTTGCCCTTCTTCCTTCTTCCTATTACTGGACTGGGCTTCACAGCGTTTAGCTTCTAGCGTCATATGCTGCTTGAAACCGCTCCTGACCAGTAGTCCTGAACCGCTGGAAACCGCGCCGATCCACCCACATTGTTTAGTCATATTGCTAAGGAAGTGAGAGCTCTCCCGTGCAGAGAGGAAGCTTTAACGACAGCCAGAAAGCGTAAGTCCAACTTGGTACGCGACTGACAGGCGGCGTGTGCTCTCAATGCCTAATTTTTAAAACTTGAATAATAATTTGGGATCGATCCCTAAAACTTGAGGTTAAAACTCTATACACTGGTCCACTGGGAGATCAGCAGACAGAGGCCTGGTAGCTGATATAAATGCCACATAGGCTTACAAAGATTTTCTCCAGCCGAAGACAGACATGCTGGGCCTGATAATTTCTTAGTTAGGCACATAACGGCAGAATGGCGCATCTGCGCTCATATGACAGGAAACTGAGTGATCGACAAACGAACAAAAGGTTTCTTTCTTTCTCTCTTTCTCTCTCTGTAGTTTCCAGTGAGTGTATAGTGTGTGCTGAGTGTGAGCATGCCTCAGTGTGTGCGTGTGCACGCTTGTGGTTATTTTGTGTGCGTGTGGTTATATTTTTCTCATTGTATATTTGAATATGTGTGTGCTGGATACTTTGGGGTTGTTTTGTTGAAAAATAGCCAAGGTGTGTACTTTTAGCTGTTTTGTAATAAAGGTAGTTGCTTGTTTTTGCTTTTAATTTGATGTGTTTTGTTAAGGTCAGAATATACATGGGCTTGTTTTATGTGATGGGGACTCAAAGAATGTTTGATCTTGTTTTGAGACATGAGGCTGTATGAAGGGTTGTTTTAAATAAGGTTAGATGTATTTGGGGGCCATTTTGTAGATCGAACTTTGGGGCTGTTTTATGTGATGAAACAGAAGTAATCATACAATGAAAACACCAGAACGCCCACTGAAAACCGTAAATATTTAGAATGTTATGAATTCTTTATCGTATACACCCAACCACGGACTGAACAACAAGAGTAAGTGATGTCATTTTGTCTGTGTAGGTATCTTGCACGGCCGCTTCTGATCAACGACAGCAAGTTTGACATGCGTATCTATGTCTACGTGACTTCTTACGACCCTCTGAGAGCCTACGTCTTTGAAGACGGCTTGGCTAGGTTCGCTTCATGCAAGTGAGTATGACGATAGAGAATGTATGAGTGCATGTTTGGACTGTTTATTTGTATAAAATGTTGCGTAAATGTCAACTAACCAGGGCTCCCAATCGTCCCGCAAGACAAGGGGTCCCAGGGACTCCTTCACTTACAGTATAGAGGGTCCTAGAGGAGGGATAGAGGGTCCCAGTGGCATTGCGAATGCTGAAAAGAATTTTTGTAGTGCATCCCTGGGACCCCCTGCACATTCTTTTAGAGGGTCCTTTACAATCTTAGTACTTCATAGACCCCCAAATGGGGATCCCTGGAAGCCCTGAGTAACAAAGATAATATATTTTTGCATAATATCATGTCATTTGTAATTTTTAAAAATCCTAACCTTGCGCTTAGAGACCAAGCTGTGAATGCTTAGAGCAAGCTCGGAATGCTGTACATCCACAGTCAAACAATGGGCTGCTCTACATAAGTAGAGTTTACATTGCCTATCCTGAGTCTAGCTCTTAGTGCTTTGCATTCAGTCACGCAATGGGCTGCTCTACATAAGTAGAGTTTACATTGCCTATCCTGAGTCTAGCTCTTAGTGCTTTGCATTCAGTCACGCAATGGGCTGCTCTACATAAGTAGAGTTTACATTGCCTATCCTGAGTCTAGCTCTTAGTGCTTTACATTCAGTCACGCAATGGGCTGCTCTACATAAGTAGAGTTTACATTGCCTATCCTGAGTCTAGCTCTTAGTGCTTTACATTCAGTCACGCAATGGGCTGATCTACATAAGTAGAGTTTACATTGCCTATCCTGAGTCTAGCTCTTAGTGCTTTACATTCAGTCACGCAATGGGCTGATCTTCTTAATTTGAGCCAGAACTGCTGCTGCCTGCCAGGGCACTGACTCGATTTCTCACGCCATTAATCCATCCGCTTGCATGTCTATCAATTATGATTATCCTTTCGAGTGTTCACTTATTGTTGTGCATGATGGTTATGATAATGTTTGATTTAACCAAAAAGGGTGGGGGGTGTTGGAGGGGGATTTTGGTCATTGACAACCTGTCAGTAGAGTATTACTCATGGGGATTGTGTGCATTTGGTATTTGATACTTTATAGTCACAGAGGCGTCTGTGAAATTCGGGTTGCTTCCACCTGGAGAGCGCGTCGCTCCCAGAGGTGCGCCACCCAATTTTATTTTATTTGTTAGAATGCGAATTTTGTATGACTGATGAGGAATGAGAATGATAACTTTTTCATTGCCACTGGGTTTAACGTGTGTTAAGTGCATGAGCACACGGGACCTCGGTTTATGGTCTCATCCGAAAGACTCCACGTTCAGACCGCAAGGCCTAGTGTAAAGTGAGAGGAAAAATCCCCTGTACCCGGGTTCGAACTCGGGTTTACTTGACTCAAAGCGAACGCGCTACCACTGTGCCACTCTACACTGCTTTTTGTCTCAGGTACTCGTCGTCGATGAAGAACCTGAGCAACAAGTTCATGCACCTGACCAACTACAGCATCAACAAACGCAACACCGACTACCAGAGCAACACTGATGAAACCGTCTGCCAGGGACACAAGTGGTCAGTGTTCACACTGTTATCTCCTTAGTGTCTGCCAGGGATACAAATGGTCAGTGTTAACTCTTTAGCGTCTGCCAGGGACACAAGTGGTCAGTGGTCACTCTTTAGCGTCTGCCAGGGACACAAGTGGTCAGTGGTCACTCTTTAGCATCTGCCAGGGACACAAGTGGTCAGTGGTCACTCTTTAGCATCTGCCAGGGACACAAGTGGTCAGTGTTCACTCTTTGGCATCTGCCAGGGACACAAGTGGTCAGTGGTCACTCTTTAGCGTCTGCCAGGGACACAAGTGGTCAGTGTTAACTCTTTGGCGTCTGCCAGGGACACAAGTGGTCAGTGGTCACTCTTTAGCGTCTGCCAGGGACACAAGTGGTCAGTGGTCACTCTTTAGCATCTGCCAGGGACACAAGTGGTCAGTGTTAACTCTTTGGCGTCTGCCAGGGACACAAGTGGTCAGTGGTCACTCTTTGGCGTCTGCCAGGGACACAAGTGGTCAGTGTTCACTCTTTAGCGTCTGCCAGGGACACAAGTGGTCAGTGTTAACTCTTTGGCATCTGCCAGGGACACCAGTGGTCAGTGGTCACTCTTTGGCATCTGCCAGGGACACAAGTGGTCAGTAGTCACTCTTTGGCATCTGCCAGGGACACAAGTGGTCAGGTCACTCTTTAGCGTCTGCCAGGGACACAAGTGGTCAGTGTTAACTCTTTGGCGTCTGCCAGGGACACAAGTGGTCAGTGTTAACTCTTTAGCGTCTGCCAGGGACACAAGTGGTCAGTGGTCACTCTTTAGCGTCTGCCAGGGACACAAGTGGTCAGTGGCCACTCTTTAGCATCTGCCAGGAACACAAGTGGTCAGTGGTCACTCTTTAGCATCTGCCAGGGACACAAGTGGTCAGTGTTAACTCTTTAGCGTCTGCCAGGGACACAAGTGGTCAGTGTTCACTCTTTAGCATCTACCAGGGACACAAGTGGTCAGTGTTAACTCTTTAGCGTCTGCCAGGGACACAAGTGGTCAGTGTCCACACTGTTAACTCTCTCCGCATTACGCCCAGCAATTTGTCAGACACAGCAGTGCAACTGCCAGCACCTGCACCAAAAACGTTGCTGGGCGTAGCTGAGTAGTGTATGGATGCCTTGTGCCTCCATACGTGCTGGACGACCCCGCCTCCTCCACGAGTCTCTCCGCGGGGATACCGGGGGGTCTCATAAAAATAGTTCTCCCACCTTCTGGAAGTTCTGTGCTTGTAACTTCCTCTAATTTGCCACTCTCTTTGACTCTGCCATTTCCCTTTGCTTTCTATCATCAACTATCTTTCTGTTTTATTGGCCTACTCTCCTGCCTTTTTTCCAAAAAATCTTCCAAATAATTTTTCTCCTTTGAGCTCCTCCGAAATCGGAATGTGTCGGCTGTGCGCAGCGGGGAGACCGGTGAAAACTAAAAACCGGACACTTACGTACCTTACCCGTTATGGGATACCGGGGGTTCTTTTGTATAAATAGTTCCTCCACCGTCTGGAAGTTCTGTGCTTGTAACTTCCTCTAATCTGTCACTCTCTTTGACTCTGCCTTTTCCCTGTGCTTACTGTCATCTACTATCTTTCTGCCTTACCCGGTCCATTCTCCTGCCTTTTTTTCAAGAAACACTTTTCAAAAACATTTCCTCCAGCCGAAGTCGGACTTGCTGGGCCTAACTATTTCTTAGGCGCATAACGGCAGCATGACGCATCTGCGCTCATATTTGACAGGAAACTGTCTGAGCGATCGAAGAAGAAGAATGAGTGAAGGAAGCTTATCCTGCAGCCATTGGCTTCTGAATGACTTGCTTATCGTGTGGCGCGGTTTTGAAGCATTTGTGAATGTTTCTTGTGCAGTTTCTAGTCAGTTTAAATACTTCTTATTAGTGGTTTTTTTGTGTGTGTTGATCATTTGGTAACAATGCCCCTTCTTAACTCTTCTACTACCAAGTATTACTTAGACTGTTTACCGTTGCGCACCAAGTAATTTTTACCGCTGCACTGATTTTCGCACACACTCACTTTAAAAATTCATTAAAAAAATACTTGCTCGAATCATCACTAAATTTACCTGTGTCGATCTGCTGCTGCAAACCCAAGATCGTTTCAACACTTTCGATGCTCTTTTTGATCCGCCTAAGTTCAGATTCTGCCACTTTTTCCACAGTAAATGCTTAGTCGGCACTATCGCCATCTTGTAGAGGTTCACGCCAAAAGTTGTCAGTTTCCATCGTCGAAAACGCGACGAAAATCGATTGAAAATTACCAAATTTAGCCTACAAATGAAGATGGCGGAAGGTTGTGCTTTCCCTGAGCGAACTGCGCATGTCACGGAAGTAAAGGATGTGATGTCACTTGATATAAATAGCGCAAAGGGGGACACCGGGGTTTCCCTACCGTGGCTAGCAACGGTATACAGTAAACCGGCGGGTCAACCTGCCGACGGTAGTAGAAGAGTTAATGTTTTGCAATTAAAAATGGGTCTGTGTTTTGCAATTTCTTTATGAGCATGTTTATCTGCTAATTAATTTGAATTTTTGATTTATTTGATACCAGGAGCCTGAAGTCTTTGTGGAACTACCTGAAGAAACAAGGGGTGAACACGCAGGCTGTGTGGGACAGCATCAAAGACATTGTGGTGAAGACACTTATCAGGTCTGTGTTGTACTCTGTGTGTGAGAGAGAGAGAGAGAGAGAGAGTGTGTGTGTGTGTGTGTGTGTGAGAGAGAGAGTGTGAGAAAATTGCAAAATTTATAAGATCAGGAAAAGTTGTTTGACAATAGACTGCAGCTTAGTTTGTTTGATGAGTGTTTATTTTTTGCTTGTTGCCACTTGTTTTATATTCTGTTTATCCTCCATGCCCCCAAGAGGGGTCAAAGGATTATTATTAAATTGAAATTTGTGTATGTGAGAGAGAGAGGGTGTGTGAGAGAGAGAGAGAGAGAGAGAGTATGTGTGAGAGAGAGAGAGAGAGAGAGAGTGTGTGTGTGTATGTTTATGTTATATCTTTATTCAAGTTTCGATGCAGCAATCATAAATTGCCTATTGAAGTTGGAAGACATTATAATGTTCCAAGAGACTTACATATTTGTCGTAATTGCGAAATGGGAGAGATAGGAGACGAATTTCATTGTATAATGGAATGTCCAAAATACAATGAACTTCGTGAAAAATATGTTCCTAAAAAATTTCTGAAACCCAAATCCATTTTCAATTTCTGTAGCATGTTTCAAAAAGGACGACGTATATGTTTAAATTTAAGTAAATTTATAAAATTTGGAAAGATAATTTAAAAGAGTGTTTCTTTCACTGCTCACCAAAACATTTCGCTGTTACTTTTGAATTTTTTGCGGTTTTGATTGAGTTTGATGTTTGTGTTATACTGTTTTTGTATCCTCCATGCTCCAAAAGGGGTCAAAGGATTAAACTTCTTGAATCTTGTGTGTGTGTGAGAGAGAGAGAAAGGGAGAGAATTAGGAAGTCCACCAAAAAATGTGCAAGCAGCCATGAACAATTTTGTGAGGGGGGGGGTGGGACATTGGTAGCAGACTTGTGGAAACCTAGCTATCAATTTGATTCACACCAGGTAGCAGGATTTATGCCTGCTCTTATTGTTTTTTGACTGACTTTTTTTACTTTTTACTTTTTACCCAGAGTGAGTGAGACCCCTGCAACGTATAATGTGACTGATAATATAGTAAGAAAATAAAGTAACAAAATCTGAAATATATTCTAACCATACTGACCAACGCTCAATGCAATAACAGACACTTCAGTCTCCGAGTCTAACTCGGTTGAAACTCTACATGACGAACTTGGGAGATTCGTTTCTCCGGTCAGTCACGCTTCTGTTTCTAAGCCTGTCTAGTCTTCCTCTAAGATTCACCCTTCTTCCTCTTCGGATAATAATAATATAATGTGACTGATAATATAGTAAGAAAATAAACAAACAAAATCTGAATTTTGTGTTACATTTGTGGGGGGGGGGGTGCCTTATAATCAGGTGCACCTTATAGTCCATAAAATACGGTAATTCTGCGCAGATTTGTATGTTATTCCTGGCTCCCCTCTTGCTAATGACAGCCATTAGTCCTTGTAATGCCCCCGTGGGGATACCGGGGGTTCTTTTGTGTAAATAGTTCCCCCACCTTCTGGAAGTTCTGTGCTTGTAACTTCCTCTAATCTGTCACTCTCGTTGACTCTGCCTTTTCCCTTTGCTTACTGTCATCCACTATCTTTCTGACTTATTGGCCTGTTCTCCTGCCTTTTAAAAAAAAAATCTTCAAATAAGTGTTCTCCTTTGAGCTCCTCCGAAATTGGAATGTATCGGCTGTACGCAGCAGGGAGACTAGTGAAAACTGAAAACCGGACACATATGTACTTTGCCCATTATGGCCTTTTGGCCTGGGAACGCAGAAGAAGTTGAAGAAGTCCTTGTAATGTCCTGTTGCAGTACGGAGGGGCCCATCAACAGCATGGTGAAGTCCAATGT
This sequence comes from Phymorhynchus buccinoides, assembly GCA_017654935.2. NCBI lineage: Eukaryota > Metazoa > Mollusca > Gastropoda > Neogastropoda > Raphitomidae > Phymorhynchus > Phymorhynchus buccinoides. Next base: position 38,098,498 of record CM065704.1, read on the forward strand.
GCGCAGTCGCTACATCGTCCACGAGCTGTTCGGCTTCGACATCCTCCTGGACGACCAGCTCAGGCCATGGATTCTGGAGGTCAACATTTCACCAAGGTCAGCCGCGCAGCAACGCTGTTTGGAACGCCTTGGCTTAAGGCTGTGTCAGACATAGGCTAGAACACCAAGGCTACATCAAAATGTTGTTATGCTATGCGGGGATTGTCTTTAGCCTTGACAAGCTCCTAGCATAACATCATCAGTCTCCCAAATCCCCCGAAGTCGGAGTGTGGCTGTCCACGTGGCGGGGTAATCAAAAACGGTCACACATGTAATGCTCGCATCCCTAGCTGATGCACTTGTACCATAGTGTTCAAGTGCTTCGGCCGTTTGGATAATCCCTGGAGTCTTTTAGCCAGGGTACAACAACAACATTCTTTCGTTCCCATGATCGATTTGTTGATCATTCTGGTTCCTTTGGAAAAAAACTGAAGAGGGGTTCAGGCATACTGTTTCAGGGCACTGATGGAAGGATACTGTTGTTATCGAGGTTTGGAATGACCCAGCCAGCTCATACCCACCTGCTGAGCGGGTTTAATTAAGCATGAAGGTATTCTGTCAGGTTTGGAATGACCCAGCCAGCTCATGCCCACCTGCTGAGCAGGTTTAATTAAGCATGAAGGTATTCTGTCAGGTTTGGAATGACACAGCCAGCTCATGCCCACCTGCTGAGCGGGTTTAATTAAGCATGAAGGTATTCTGTCAGGTTTGGAATGACACAGCCAGCTCATGCCCACCTGCTGAGCAGGTTTAATTAAGCATGAAGGTATTCTGTCAGGTTTGGAATAACACAGCCAGCTCATGCCCACCTGCTGAGCAGGTTTAATTAAGCATGAAGGTATTCTGTCAGGTTTGGAATGACACAGCCAGCTCATGCCCACCTGCTGAGCAGGTTTAATTAAGCATGAAGGTATTCTGTCAGGTTTGGAATGACACAGCCAGCTCATGCCCACCTGCTGAGCAGGTTTAATTAAGCATGAAGGTATTCTGTCAGGTTTGGAATAACACAGCCAGCTCATGCCCACCTGCTGAGCCGGTTTAATTGAGCATGAAGGTATTCTGTCAGGTTTGGAATGACCCAGCCAGCTCATACCCACCTGCTGAGCGGGTTTAATTAAGTGTGATGCTGCATCAAGGTATTCTGGTGCTGATGACAGAAGACTAGAAGAACTGGGAAAAGTGCAAGCTTCCTCTAATCTTCTTTAGTATCGATGTACAAACTTTGACCATTGTTAATCTTATTTGTATGTCGAGCGTTCACTCCAATTCTCATCTGGGTATCGCCAGCATCTTTTTAATTCACTTATTTGAAAGAAAATTTCAGAGATTAGGATGTACCGTATTTCTTAGACTATAAGGCAATGGACTAAGACCCCTGCGCCGTATAATATGACTAATAATATAGTGAGAAAATATACAGTGTAATCCGCTTAATCGGACACTTTTGGGACCAGGAAGAATATGGCCGATAAAGCGAATCGGACGATAAAACGAACATCGAGATACTGTATGACTCAATTATGCAAGTCAAAAGCAATGACGTCAAAATTAAATGTTGCAGTTCAAATTCAAATTCTTTCCCTTTTTGTGATGTGTGTGTGTGTGTGTGTGTGTTTATTAATCCTACAACTTGACAGAAGCACGAGTAAAAGACAATGATTTTGTTTTCTTGAGTGATTTTAACGCCATGCAGGGTCTTTCAATTGACAACAGCTCACCTTCCAACTTCACACTCAACCATGTAAACGTCAAAAGCGTGTTGTCAGTTTGTCTGCCTCTGTTGTTCTCCCTCTCAAAAAGGGGTAGAGAGGAAAAATTAGAGAGAAAAAGTGGCCAATAAAGCGAAATTGAAGATTTCAGCTTTGGCCGTAAAAACAAACAAAATAACACATGCTTAAGAAGAAAAAATTCCGTTCCAGAGGAAATTGGCCGAGTATACGATGGCCAATTAAACGGATTCCACTGTAGTAACAAAATCTGAATTTTGTGTCATATTTTGGGTGTGCGCACCTTATAGTCTGAAAAATATGGTACTGATTAACAGCAATGTTACAATAGGAATTGTTTGGAAATAATTAAGGGGAGTAATTTCATAGTGTGTGGTAGTGATCTTGCCTAATTCAATCGGTCAAACAGGAGAAGTCACTCTACCTTCAGCTCTCGTAGCCTATCGACTCGTGTGTTTGAGCAGACATACAGCACTTAGAACATCGTGCGTCATTCTAAAAATGTATGTCATTTATATTTTTACGTCACATTTTGCAAGTTCTATCACTTTGTAGCAACTGACCACCCCTTATTTTTCTAAAAAAAATTGTTTGCAAGTCGCTGACTCGCATCCTGCGGCTTCAAGCTTCGACGCCATTGTTGCTATGGCGTTTGACCGAGTAATGGAGGTTAGCAACTCTAATTTTCACAAAGTGCTCTCCCCTAGTTTTTTTCAGAAAATCGTCTATTGCTGATCTTGTGGGTTTACAGGCATCAGAATTGTCAGAGGATTAAGAATTTCTAACAGAGGATTGGCTTCTCTTGTCAGAGGTTTTGCCTTTTTATTGAGTGTTATCCTTTGTGTTAAATAGCATTTTAAAGTGATTCATCACTGCATTAAGCCTTTTTGATGATGTTGGGAACTCATTTCAATGTTGTCCCTCTTCAGTCTAGGGCCTAGATGGCCCTTTGACCGCGGTTTTCAGAGGATTGGACTTCAGACTGTTCTGACGCCTGGTTTGTCTTTCCCTGCTGCAGCCTTCACTCCAACTCCCAGCTGGACATCAACATCAAGGGGCAGATGATCAAGGACATGATGAACCTGGCGGGCTTCCGGGTCCCCGACAAAAACGACGTGCACCCTTCACACGGCTCCAGTTCCGCTGTGGACCTCAGGTCTGGCGTCCCACGGACTAGTTTTTAGTGTAGAATCAATAACACCCCCATGGGGATACCAGGGGGGGGGGGGGGGGGGGGGACTTTTGTGCAAATACCATCTGGAAGTTCTGTGCTTGTAACTTCCTCTAATCTGTCGCTCATGACTCTGCTTGTTCTCTTTGCTTACTGTCATCTACTTTCTGCCTTGTTGGTCCATTCTCCTGCCTCTTTTCAAGAGGCACTTTTTTCTTCTTCTTCATCGTTCGCTCAGACAGTTTCCTGTCATATGAGCATAGATGCGTCATGCTGCAGTTATGCGCCTAACTAAGAAATAGTTAGGCCCAGCATGTTCGACTCGGCTGAAGAAATCTTTGTAAGAATTTATAGAAAAAAGGCAGGAGAATGGACCAGTGAGACAGAAAGATAGCAGATGACAGTAAGCAAAGGGAAAAGGCAGAATCAAAGAGAGTGATGGATTAGAGGAAGTTACAAGCACAAAACTTCCAGAAGGTGGGGGAACTATTTGTACGAAAGACATCCCCCCCCCCCCCACCCGGTATCCCCATGGGGGGAAGAGGCACTTTCAAAGATTTTCTCCAGCTGAAGACAGACATGCTGGGCTTCATTATTTATTAGACGCATAACTGCAGCATGACGCATCTGCGCTCATATGACAGGAAACTGAGCGACACACACACACACACACACTCCTTTCAAATTATTGCATTAAAAATGTTCGGTAAAGGTTAAGATGTGCCACCCCCCCTGCATTTCTCGGTTAATTGTATTTTTCCGTGTTTGCCTTTCTTACCATACATAAAGCTGTATTTTAGGAACATTTTGAGCTAATTACCTTTTTGGAATACTAACCCTAACCCTAACCCTAACCCTAGCCCTAAACCTAACCCTACCCCCCACTATGTACTGCAGTACACCGCGATTTGTCACAGTTGTGGTTCGTTGCGTTTTTCCGTCTTATAGGGTGGGGGTTAGGGATAGGGTTAGTATTCCAAAAAGGTTATTAGCTAAAAATGTTCCTAAAATACAGCTTTATGTATGGTAAGAAAGGCAATCACGGAAAAATACAATTAACCCAGAAATGTAGGGGGGGTGGCACATCTTGACCTTTACCAAATGTTCACTGAGAAGCAACATTCTGCCATTTTCAGGAAAGGGGTAGGGTTAAGATCAGCCTAGCCTGGATTACTTTCATAAAAGTGTATATAGAATCATTGTTAAGTTTAGTGTGTTGTCAAAGTCTTTTTAAAGACGAAAATTTGGTTTTATTCACCGTGTGTATTGTTTATTTCACCTTCATGTGCTTGTGTGAGTGTAGCGTTTTGATGTTTTTTTAGTTCAATTATAAAAGTGAAAGAAGCAGACTTTGAGATTGAGGGTCATAAACATGAGGGGGTGTCTAAAATACAAGATTGCCCCCCACCACTCCACCCCTACCCCCCAAAAAACCCCACCACCAACAAAATTACTTGCTCGTTTTGGCCTTAAAAATGTGAGAGTCCAAAATTTTACTTTTGGGATTTGGAAGTTATATTGCATTATTTTATTAATTTCGAGGCCCCTTTAAAAATCCAAATACCCCCTTGAAAGCTCCTTGAATTTTGTCCCACTTTAAGAGTAAGAAACCCTGACAGCAGCATTAAGCTAAGTTTCCTTTTTGAGAGAGTTAAGCCTATTTATTTTGGTTTAAAAAAAAAAAATTTTTAAACTTGCTCTAAGCTTCACATTTTAGAATGAAGCTTACATAGTTTTAGCTAGGGAAAGCAAAAACTTGCAAATTTTGATATAAACCTTATTTTTAAGTGATTTTTTTTCTTCTTATCCTTGGTAGCGCGCACATCCCATCCAATGATTACTGCATGGACAAGCGACTGTTCACCAGCCAGTTGGCCCCTGACGAGCGAGCCAAGCACGCCTACTTCTGTCACAAGCATCAGGACGAGGTGGGTAGTTGGCATCTCATTTTTATGTGTACCGTATTTTACGGACTACAAGGCGCACCTGATTATAAGGCGCACCCCCCAAATTTTACACAAAATTCATATTTTGTTATTATAGTTTCTAACTATATTATCAGTCACATTATAAGGTGTACCCTCACAAATTTTACACAAAATTCAGATTTTTTTAATTATAGTTTCTTACTATATTATCAGTCACATTATAAGGCGCAGGGGTCTCAGTCTGGGGAGAAAGTATCGCCTTATAGTCCGTAAAATACGGTAAGTCTCTATCAGATTCTTTTTGAACTGAAGAAAGGGCTTAGTGCTGAAAAACCGCGTGTGTAGTTTATGTGAGTGATTCACAGTGCCTTATGTAGTGGATGATGGTAACAAGAATTGTTTCTCACACATGATAGTAGTTGTTGTTGGCTTGCCCTGGCTAAAACACTCCAGGGATCATCCCAACAGCGGAACCACTTGAACACTATGGTACAAGTGCATCAGCTGCTCGTAATGAGAACATTATGTGCGTGACCGTTTTTTATTATTACCCCGCCACATGGGCAGCCACGCTCCGTCTTCGGGGGATAGTGGAGGAGTAAATTCATACAAAAAACTCCTTGATGAAAAATAAGGTTGATGAAGATGATGGTGTTTGCAGCAGGTTCTACTTGAAAGGGGGGCTATTTGTACTGAAAGAGCTTCCAGTATCCCAATGGGAGACTTAGTGGGATTTTTTTCACGCCAGGTGTCGTGACTCTCGAGTGGGGCTAATCCCCTCTATATTCTTAGTTGGGGATAAAGAGAGATAGAGAGGAGACCAACCCTCTCTCTCTCTCTCTCTCTCTCTCTCTCTCACTATGCCCAACTAAGAATATAGCGTGATAAGCCCCTCTTGAGTGTCATGACACCTGGCGTGAAAAAAATCCCACTAAGTCTCCCATTTGGGGGAGTAAATTCTTCTTCTTCTGCGTTCCCAGGCCATATGGCCATAATGGGTAAGGAACGTATGTGTCCGGTTTTCAGTTTTCACTGGTCTCCCCGCTGCGTACAGCAGACACATTCCGATTTCGGAGGAGCTCAAAGGACAAAAATGATTTGGAAGATTGTTTTTGAAAAAAGGCAGGAGAATGGGCCAATAAGTCAGAAAGATAGTAGATGATAGAAAGCAAATGGAAAAGGCAGAGTCAAAGAGAGTGGCAGAATAGAAGAACTTACAAGCACAGAACTTCCAGAAGGTGGGGGAACTATTTTTACGAAAGATCCCCCGGTATCCCCATGGGAATGGTAGAAAATTAAAACAATAAACTCCTTGATGAAAAATAAGGTTGACGACGATGATGGTGTTTGCAGCAAGTTCTACAGGAAAGGGGGGCTATTTGTACTGAAAGAGTTTCCAGTGTCCCAATTGGGGGAGTAAATTGTTATACAATAAACTCCTGTACTGAAAGTGCCTCCAGTATCTCAATCAGGGAGTAAATTCATACAATAAACTCCTTGATGAAAAATAAGGTTGACGAAGATGATTGTGTTGCAACAAGTTCTACAGGGGGGGGGGGGGGCTATTTGTACTGAAAGAGTTTCCAGTGTCCCAATTGGGGGAGTAAATTGTTATACAATAAACTCCTGTACTGAAAGTGCCTCCAGTATCTCAATCGGGGAGTAAATTCATACAATAAACTCCTGTACTGAAAGTGCCTCCAATACCTCAATCGGGGGAGTAAATTCATACAATAAACTCCTTGATGAAAAATAAGGTTGACGACTACGATGGTGTTGCAGCAAGTTCTGCAGACCATCCTGGACACCCTGACGCCGGACGACGTTCGCATCCTGACGGAGTCGATCGACGAGGACAGCCGCAAGGGGGGCTTCATCCGCGTGTTCCCCACCCCCTCCACCAAGAGGTACCTGCGCTTCTTCGAGCAGCCCCGCTACTACAACCTGCTGCTGGACCAGTGGGTGACACGGTACAACCGCATGGAGCAGAGGGGTAGGTCTGCACAATGTTTCTAGGTGGGAGCCTTGGCACATGATGTTATATAACTAAGCCAAGTTTGTCAGTGGGTGACACGGTACAACCGCATGGAGCAGAGGGGTAGGTCTGCACAATGTTTCTAGGTGGGAGCCTTGGCACATGATGTTATATAACTAAGCCAAGTTTGTCAGTGGGTGACACGGTACAACCGCATGGAGCAGAGGGGTAGGTCTGCACAATGTTTCTAGGTGGGAGCCTTGGCACATGATGTTATATAACTAAGCCAAGTTTGTCAGTGGGTGACATGGTACAACCGCATGGAGCAGAGGGGTAGGTCTGCACAATGTTTCTAGGTGGGAGCCTTGGCACATGATGTTATATAGCTAAGCCAAGTTTGTCAGTGGGTGACACGGTACAACCACATGGAGCAGAGGGGTAGGTCTGCACAATGTTTCTAGGTGGGAGCCTTGGCACATGATGTTATATAGCTAAGCCAAGTTTGTCAGTGGGTGACACGGTACAACTGCATGGAGCAGAGGGGTAGGTCTGCACAATGTTTCTAGGTGGGAGCCTTGGCACATGATGTTATATAACTAAGCCAAGTTTGTGTGTACTACAGATGCAGGGTGACTCAGGCTAAATACCATTCCAGCTTTCAACATGATGTGCTTCTGGAATTAGAAAGACAGAAACGCACACTACTATGTCATCTAAATTCATCAAATGAATTAAAGCTGTTATTTCAACAACAACAAATCTTCCAATTACTTTATTCTTTGAGCTCATCCGAAATCGGAATGTGTCTCCTGAATGCAGCGGGGAGACCAGTGAAAACTGACAACCGGACACATACGTGTGCCTTATCCATTATGGCCATATGGCCTTGAAACATAGAAGAAGAAGAAAGCTGTGAAAAAAAATTTGAATATGAGAAAGTCGGTGATTATTACTGGGGTCAATCCTCCAGCGGAGACACTGATTTGATGCATGTGTGTCTGAAGCACTAAAATTCTAAAGGACCCTCTAAAAGAATGTGCAGGGGGTCCCGGCGATGCACTAGAAATATTCTTTTTAGCATTCGCTATGCCACTGGGACCCTCTGCCCCGCCTCTAGGACCCTCTATACTATACGGGAAAGAGTCCCTGGGACCCCTTGTTTTGAGGGACGATTGGGAGCCCTGGGTGAAAGTTCAGGCATGCTCCTGAAATCAGGATTGGGAAAGTTGATGGAAAGAGTCTTCAGGATCGGCCATCTTGTGTTCCGGATCCACGGCCTTATGAAAATAAAACATTTCTGCCAAAATTGATGTCAGATTAAAACAAGATGATAGACATGCAATTCTAAAACCACCCTACCCATCCTGTGTACATAGACACCCACACACATTGGACATTATTTTTTAATGTGGTCACCGTTTCAGGAAATGGAAGATTCAGAGAACATTGAAACGTGTTATTCAGGATTGAGAGAATGTATTTCTTTCACCTGTGTTGATTAATACGTGGTGAGATGTAACGTGGTATGATGCAACGTGGTGAGATGTAACGTGGTATGATGCAACGTGGTGAGATGTAACGTGGTATGATGCAACGTGGTGAGATGTAACGTGGTAGATGCAACGTGGTGAGATGTAAATTGGTTTGATGCAACGTGGTGAGATTCACGTGATATGATGCAACGTGGTGAGATTATAACGTGGTATCATTCAACGTGGTGAGAGATCAACGTGGAATGATTTACAAACGTGGTGAGATTTGAACGTGGTATGATGCAACTGGTGAGATGTAACGTGGTTGATGAACGTGGTGAGATGTAACGTGGTTCATGCAACGTGGTGAGATGTAAGTGGAATTGAAACAGCGTGGTGAGATGTAACTGAAACTGCGATCACAACGTGGTGAGATGTTAGATTTGGTTGATGGAACGTGGTGAGATGTAACGTGGTTTGATGGACGTGGTGAGATGTAGCGTGGAAGGAGTGCAACGTGTGAAGATCTGGAGTGGTAAGGCGGAAGCGTGGTGTTCAACCCTGACGGATGGATAGAACTGTCGAGGGGCTACTAATTTTAATCTTAATCTTAATCTTAACCTGTGTTGATGCCGAGTTACGGCAGTGATGTTCAAATGAGGACAACAATATGTTTCAGTTGGAAAGCTGTTTGTGTGAAGATATTTTCTGTAAAATGACATTTTTTTATGGACAGCTAAAGCCAAAACTCCTTCTCTCTCCCTCCCTCCCCTCTCTCTCTCTCTCTCTCTCTCTCTAGGCTTAAACTTTGATGAAGAAAGAGGTGAGCATTTTACCTCTTAATGCATACTCTCTCTCTCATCGGGTGTTGGCTTCTCAGAAAGGAATCTATTCTCTCTCTTTGTCTCTCACATTTTAGGCTTAAACTTTGATGAAGGAAGAGGTGAGAATTTTACTTATTTAATGCATACTTAGAAAAGCATACTCTGTTTCATCGGGTGTTGGCTTATTCAGAAAGGAATATATTTTTTCTCTTTGTAAACGTTCACACTACTGGTTATTATAATAAAAGTAACATGGTTGTTGGGAAGAAAGTACTCAAATTATGTTTTTATTTTTGGTGTAAGGTGTTTGTGTTGAATAGGTTACCCCCTCCACGAGTCTCTCCCTATGGGGATACTAATAGTTCCACCACCTTCTGGAAGTTCTGTGCTTGTAACTTCC